>OZ010633.1:18511218-18928718 GCA_963932165.1 Pimpla rufipes
AAGAACTAAAAGGACCCATACAGTTCGATTGAAGACGGTGGAATCGAGTAGCAATAATAGCAGAGCTTTTTCAGTACTATGGATGAACCTACGAAACGAGACGAGTTGAAGGGAGACTAAGAAGAGACTGTTTGACGCATTAGTCCAATCTTTCCCTGATCTCTGGACATGGTTGTCGAGAACTAGGAAGACCCATACAGTTCGATTGAAAACGGACAAATCGAGTTAACCGTAATAGCAGAGCTTTTTTAGTTGCACGGTTGAACCGACGAAACAAGACGAGTTGAAGGGACTACCAGACATGAACTGTTTGACGTATCAAGTCCGACGTTTCCTTGATATTTGAACATGGTTTTCCAGACCCAGGAAGACTCATACAGTTCGATTGAAAAATGTCGAATCGAGTTAACTGTAGCTGCAGAGCTTTTGAACCTAATACCAAGATGCCACCACTGCTTCTGCCTCTGCGGTAGGACAAACGAAATAACCGCGACGACAACGACGTCAGTGAATCCTTGACCAAGTTAAAGGGACCACCGGGAACAAACTGTTTGACGTATTAGCCCTACGTTTCCGTGGATCCCCAAACACGGTTTTCCAGCCCCACGGAAAAACCCATACAACTCCATTGAAAAAGGTCGATCCGAGCGGCAGTAATAGCCGAGGGGTTTTTCTGAGCTGTGTGGATGAACCTAATACCAATGTAGATGCCACCGCTGCGTCTGATAGGACAAACGAAACGAAACGACTGCGACGACTGCACGACGACGACGTCAGTGAATCCTTTGAAACACCGGTAAACGATTCTCGAGCGGGCGCACAACCGTTTCAAGCTATCTCTAGTATCCTTCCGACTTACCTCTGACACGTTTCTCTTATTCTCCGGTCCGCGCGGAGAACAAGCTTTGAAAACACCAAAGACGAAGGAGAGGCAAAGAGAGAGAGAGAGAGAGAGGAAGAAACAGAGATTCAGGGGGATGTGGACTACGAGGACTTGGATGGCTCCGCCGCTCCAAAGGGGCAGTTCGGAAGGACAAGGAAGTCCGATTGCGCTTTCCTTTCACCGGGCTCGACTTCCGTTGCAAATCCCACCCCGCAAATCCCCTTTTTGCCCTCTTTGTCCGTTTAGCGCGTCCGGCAAACCCGACAATAGGGGGTTTTCTGGGTGACTTGCAGCGGCATTTTTATCAAGCCCTTTGATCCCCGCGGCCGTTCTTTGCTTAACGTTTCGGCAAAACGTCGCGCCGTCTTAGCACCCCTCAACGTTCCCACCCCCCCTGCACCGCAGGAGCAATTAATTTCTCCGGCGAAGACCGATGATAGGGATATTGGATAACCGAAGGAATATGGACGAGCGCCGCGAAGTGAAAATCAATTCTCCGAGCGGCACCGGCTGCGCCACCACGTCAGACGCGAGATTCTTCCGAAGACGTAGAACTGGTCCCCGATGGATGCTGCGAGCCCCCGGCGGGATGCACTTCTGAGACAGGGGATATCAATTCTTCAGCGCGCTCCGAGGTGGAGGGTGGGAAGGGGTGGGGGTGGGGAGGAAAGCAAAGCGATTATGTTTCATGGCTTCGGCGACGGGTTTCGTGGGCATTAAAAGTTTTATGCCCCGCTCGCCGCGGCGCTCGCGTATCGAGGAATCCCATAAATTCCGCGAGAGAAATCACGACGGATTTCTCATCCTCCCCCCCCCCCCCCCCCCCCCCGCGGTTATTGCGAAAAATCCTTGGTAACCGCGACGCGTGCGCGGCGGAATTATTTCTTCCATCGCGGTTTTACCCCCATTTCCGCATTTACGATATTCAACGCTGGCGGGGCGAACCATGAGTATTCGCTATCGCGTGAAATCCCCGCGAAACGTCAGCCTTCAACCAGCGGAGTACATTTTACATTATTAATCCCTCGCTGTCTGAATGATGTTGAACAGAACCTGCCAAATGTGTATCCGTGTATTCCCGCGTCTATTTAATTTCACCGGGCGAATCTAGAAAAGGTAATAAAATTGTTGTGTATCAGCGGTACATAAAATGAAGTTCAATAGCGATTTCGAACCACTGTCCGATCGTTCGTTCCATTATTCGGCTCGCCATTGTCTGGTTCGTTTTTTTTTTATTTTTATTAATTCTTTATGTTTGTCGAGGTCACGTGTTAACGTTAACGTCGTTGAAAAAAATAGCAATTTCGATGTTAATAAAATTTTAGTACCACTCGCGGTATTATGACCCATTTCAAACGGCCCAGCTCGCGTCACCCCAGTGTTGCAATTAAAGTCTGATACACGACACAAGCTCTCGGATGGCTGCGACGTCGTCAGTCAGCCTGGGAAACACGGACCAAGGGCTACGTCAAATAATATAGTAGCTTGCAGCGAAGTTGTGGCCCTTTCCTGAAGCCACCGGGGGAACTTCACTGCCATATCGGATCACCTTTAGCCACAGTCGATAGTGATACTAGCCTGTTTTTATTTTTTATTAATTCATTATATTTGTTGAGTTCACAAATTAGAAGTACGGGCAAATATGGGTAAAAACGTTAACATCCTCGAATAAATAACAATTTAAATGTCAGTGAAGTTTCAGTACCACTCGGAATTTTAATGGCCCCTTTAAAACGACCCAACTCGTCACCCCAGCGTCGCAATTAAAGCCTAATACACAGCACAAGCTCTCGGGTTGCTCTGACGTCGTCAGACAGCCTGGGAAACACGGACCAAGAACTAAGTCAAATATAGCAGTAGCTTGCAGCAAAGTTGTGGCCCTTTTCAGCAGACAGACGGTGACCTCTCTACCGGGTCGGACCTTTTGCTACAGTATGTAGTAGTACTAGTCCATTTTTATTTTTGTTAATACTCTACATTTTTTCAAGTTCACAAATTAACGTTGACATCATCGAATAAATAGCAATTTGAATGACACTAAAGTTTCAGTGCCACTCGTAATACCAAGATCCCTTCAAACCCATCCAACTCGTCACCCCAGCTCTCGGGTCACTCTGACGTCGTCAGCCAGCCCGAGAAACATGACCCAAGAACTAAAGACAAATAGTAGTAGATTGCAGAAACGTTGTAGCCCTTTCCCGCAGGCACCGCAGTAACTTCACTACGCTGTCGGACCTTTGGCCACAAACCATAGCGGGCTAGTCCATTTTTATCGTTATAAATGATTTTTTCTAGTCCTCAAATTAGCGCTAATGTCATCGAACAAATAGCAATTTCAGTGTCAGCAAAGTTGCAGTACCACTCGTGATATCACGACCGCAGTGACTTCACTGCATTATCGGACCTTTGGCCACAGGTCATAGCGGTACAAGTCCATTTTCATCATTACAAATTATTTTTTCTAGTCCTCAAATTAACGCTAACGTCATCGAACAAGTAGCAATTTTGGTGTCAGGAAAGTTTCAGTACCTCTCGTAATATCACGACCGCAGTGACTTCACTGCATTGTCGGACCTTTGGCCACAGACCATAGCGGTACAAGTCCATTTTTATCATTACAAATTCTCTATTTTTTCTAGTCCTCAAATTAGCGCTAACGTCATCGAACAAACAGCATTTTCAGTGTCAGCGAAGTTTCAGTACCACTCGTAATATCACGACCCCTTTAAAGCGGCCCAACTCGTCACCCCGGCATTGCAATTAAAGCCTAATACACGGCGCGAGCTCTCGGGTCGCTCTGACGTCGTCAGTCAGCGCGGCGAAACACGGACCCGGGACTAAGAGCAACTAGTAGTAGCTCGCGGAAAAGTTGTGGCCCTGTCCTGCAGGCACCGGGGGAACTTCACCGACGCGTCGGGCCTTTGGCCGTATAGTCGGCAGCGCAGTCCCTACCGGTATGGCCGGTACACTACTGCGGCCCAACACGTCAAGCCCAACTTTCGTGGAAGCTTCCTCTCATCTCGTTACCGCGCGCGCGCGCGCCTCCTACCCGAATGTATAATGTATAAACGTGGGAACTGTATCCTAACGTGTAATAACCGGGGCTCCGGGTGGACGCGGCGAGTGACAGGACAGCCAGACGAGAAGCTACCGAGTTCTAGGCAGTCCATACATACCGCCATCCCGCAACCCCCCCCCCTCCCCCCTCTCTTCTGGCCCTACCCCCTCAGCCCCCTCCCCCTGCCTGGCAAGGTCTGCATAACCACTGTGACTATCTACTCGCTGTGATCTCCCGGCTGCTTACTCATTCTGTTTCACTCCCGTCTGACCACAGCCCGGGTGTAACTACTGACTAACCCGGTCGCTATTAGTTACTCGCAATTAAACTTTAGTGATTACGTAGGGCTCACTGGCCGACGTATTATTATCTATTGGGATTATGCAGCGAGGCGTAGTGTGTTGTGCATTCGTTTTTTTTTCTTTTTATTTTTGTTGGGTTCGATGGAAATAATTTCGCTACGACGCTGACTGATGAGATAGTGTTTCACTCGCGTCTGACCACAGGCGGGTTGTAACTACTGACTAACCCGGTCGCTATTAGTTAGTCACAATTAAATTTTAGTGATTACGTAGGACTCACTGGCCGGTGTATTATTATCTATTGGGATTATGCAGCGAGGCCTAGTGTGTCGTGCATTTGTTTTTTTTTCTTTTATTTTTGTTGGGTTCGTTGGAAATAATTTCGCTACGACGCTGACTGATGAGATAGTGTTTCACTCGCGTCTGACCACAGGCGGGGTGTAACTACTGACTAACCCGGTCGCTATTAGTTACTCGCAATTAAAGTTTAGTGATTACGTAGGACTCACTGGCCGGTGTATTATTTTGTATTGGGATTATGCAGCGAGGCCTAGTGTGTCGTGCATTCGTTTTTTTTTCTTTTATTTTCGTTGGGCCGGTGGAAATGATTTCGCTACGACGCTGACTGATGAGATAGTGTTTCACTCGCGCCTGGCCACAGTCAGGGTGTAACTACTGACTAACCCGGTCGCTGTTAGTTGCTCGCAATTAAATTTTAGTGATTACGGAGGACTCACTGGCCGGTGTATTATTTTGTATTGGGATTATGCAGCGAGGCCTGGTGTGTTGTGCATTCTTTTTTTTTTCATTTATTTTCGTCGGGTCCGTTGAAAATAATTTCGCTACGACGCTGACTGATGAGATAGTGTTTCACTCGCGTCTGACCACAGTCGGGGTGTAACTACTGACTCACCCGCTGTTGGTTACTCGCAATTAAAATTTAGTGATTGCGTCGTACTCCCAGGTATTGCGGATTATGCAGCGAGGCATAGCGTGTTGTACAACCATTTTTCATCTTTTTTCGTCGGTTCTAGTGGAAATCATTTTGGGAGCTGCGACGCTGACGGATGAGAGCGGAAATTCCATCCGGCTCTCTCTCACGTTTCCAATTAATTCGTCGTACCTTTTTCCACGTCTTTCCGTGTGTTTCTCCGGCTTTCGTTCTCTCTCTGGTTTTTTTTTTTTTTCTTCTTCCTCGTGTAACGTCAGAAGACGAACGCGTCAGCCGGTTGATTGACCTCCCCTCGTTGACCCTTCACGTCTGACAGATGTCTCCGGGGTAAAACGCGGGCCTCGCTCCGAAGATCGTTCCGCGGATACGTGGATTTTGGCTCCATCAGCATAACCGAGAGATCGAATCCGTCCGTCAGTCCGATCTGTCGGTGCGGGGAAACCGGAGAGGAGAAATTGTAATTGCGGAGAGTGACGAATAGGATGTGTTACGGCGGTGACTGTGACGGGTCTGGAGCCCGGAGGGCTCGAACGTTTCGCTGAAGAGTATCTTTTCTCCTGACTCTCTGGAATTCAGCCGGTGAAAAAGAAAATAGAAAAAAAAAGTTTATCAATCCAGAAGAAAAAATATTTTAATACTAATAAAATTGACGTCAATCACTTGGTTAGTAAATATAATCCAACCATTTATTTCCTAAGTTAAACAAAAAATATCGTTTCTCCCTACGTTCTCCTGAAGTGACTTTAAAATAAAATTATTTCCCTTCGTCCAATGTTAAGGGGCGTCGCTCCGTTGAAAAATCAGTCGCCTCCCGGACGCCAACAGGCTGGAGAAAACGTTCCTCGACTCCCCTGAAAAATGTACCGGTTACACGACGCGGTATAAATAGACATTCGTTGCACTAACAAATGGCCGGCATCTGGAAAAACGTCTCGTGCGGCGGGGGAGCTTCGAGGCGCAAATGGCCCGGTTGTTCCGGCAATTTGTCCCACACCGAGGAGGATATATATCCGTGCGGGAATCTCGCACGTGGTAATAGCGACGCGAGAGGGTGACGAAACGGTGCATGACCAATGCCGGAGGCAAAGGGATCGCCCGGGAAATTCTTCGGGGCCTACGTAATATCGCGAATGCCCCTTTACGAGACTCACTCGTTTCGCCCTGCGCGCCCCGTGCGGCGGGACCATAATACAGCGAGGCCGTCGCGATCGAGCTGGCAAAGCAGCGACTATTTCTCAAACGGCCCGGGAGCCTCCGGGATGAAGCCGAACGAGCCGGGGCTGAAGGATGGCGAATTAAATGGACGCGAAGAGAAAGAGACTCGTATAGTCATGTGAAACACGGGGGGTTAACAGGCGGGATCGGCGAGACGCCTTTTCGTATATAAGAAGAAATAATGGCCGTTTTAGGGCAAGACTAACGGGCCACGAGACGTTAAGAGGCTCAATTTTCTCTATGCACAAAGTGGCGAAAGGATAGTGGGGAAATAAAGATAAAAGACGAGGCCTAAGGACGTTAATACTTCTTGGGCTATTTATCTACTAATGGGAATAAAAAATAATCCTCTCATTTTTTATGGCTTTTTCGGGCTTACTTATTGCCTCTTCAATGAAATATTCTTTGGATACTTTTTTTTCCATGAGGTTTTATTTACGTGTTATTTATTTTTTACGGCAGTTTTTTACCACTCGAACACAGATTTGGTATCCGGCAGCAATTTTTCTGCTGGGAATAAAGAATACGGGAGGTCAGGATTTGTTGACGAAAAAGAAAAAGATTATTTGTCGTCCGTGAGGAATCCCCTTGGATGGCTTCGTGTCGATTCAAAGTCTCGGCGAGCGGGAGGAAGAATTGCGGAAGGAATGAAGGAAATACGAATCGTCGACGTCGTCGTCGTAGTAAAGATACGAGCGTCCCGAGGATAACACCGCGAGCGCTCGCACGCGGCACAACGAGAAGCGGCGACGGTGACCTAAAAGAGTCGTATAAGAAAGGGGGCAGAGAAATCGAGATTGTCGTATTAGGGGCTCGAATGGGTTAGTCGCTCACGAGATTCTCAACTTCGTCGTTTCGGTTTATATCACGCTGAAGATTCTCAAATGGTCTCGCGCGTTGAACGGTCATTTCCTCCGGCTGCCCCTATTTCTGCTTCTGCTTATTTGATTTCTCTCTTTTTTTTTAGCAATTCGTCTGAAAAAATGAGAATCTGCGATATAACCACTGACATCATCTTGATTTTATTAAACTTGTAAGACTTTCTCGTACTGCCCTAATTTCTCATATCGCTTACTCGATTTTTTTTTGTAGTAATTCGTCTCAAGAAATGAGAAGCTGCGATAACCAGACATTCTTATGATTTTATGAAACTTGTAAGATTTCCTCGTACTGCCCTAATTTCTCATTTTACTCATTCGATTTTTCTCTTTTCTTGTAGCAATTCGTCTTAAAAAATGAGAAACTGTGATAACCACGGACATTTTCCTGATTTTATGAAACTTGTAAGATTTTCTCCTTTTACTTCGCCGACTTTTCTCTTACATTTCACCAATTCGTCTCCAAAAATAAGAAACTGTGACAACGACAGATATTTTCCTGATTTTATGAAACTTGTAAGATTTTCTCCTTTTACTTAGCCGATTTTTCTCTTACATTTCACCAATTCGTCTCCAAAAATAAGAAGCTGTGACAACCACTGAAATTTTCTTGATCGCATGGGACTCGTCACACTTCCTCATAACGTCCTTATTACAGTTTTTTGCTGATATAATCCTCCTCCTTTTCCCGTCAAACCCTTTTTAAAAAATGAGAAGCTGTGATACCGCGACATTTTCGCGATCATATAATTCTTGTCATACTACAAAAGTCGTGCAAGCTCGACTTACTCATCAAGTGTCCCGTTTTCCTCGCCGTTTCGCGTTCCGTGTCATTCCCACCGAAGAGTCAGAAAAAAAAGTCAAAAACAAGAAAAAAAAGGAGCAGAAAAGTAGTATAAAGTGGAAAGAGTCCGCCGCTCCCGGAGTTTCCACGTCTCATTTCGAACCCCACGCCGGATATATTTATAGATTCAAAGCGTCGCGAGAAGAGCGAGTTTCGAGGACGAGCTATGAGTCTCAATGTTGAAGATCGCGGACGTCGAAAAGAGAGCGCACGCGGAGAGATGTATGTAAGCGTTACACAGTTACATTACGGTTCGCGAGAACGTCAAAAGCTAAGTCCACACAGACTGTGTCGAGATCGCGCGCGAGTGAAGCCAACGCAAGAAGTCTGGAGTCTTCGAAGCCCATAGCGTCAGAGACGAAGAGCTAAGCAAGAGTGGTTCGAAGTACCCAGACCGATTTCCATCCACATATATCGCGGCAGCGATGGGCGAAGTCGTAGATCGACGTTTACGATCGTTGAGAAGATTACACTTCGAAGCTCGCGAATTCGAGCGATTTTGTGCCGCGCGGAAAACGGATATGCGAAGACGCTGAGGGGTATTAGATACCCGGCGATTCTTCGTTGCCGTGGGCGAAGGGCCCACACGTTTCGCCCTTCGGCTGAGGCACCCGAACTATATAGATACGGATTAACCCTGGTTTGCAATCGATTGGTGTATGGGCGCCCTCTGCGTACGCAGCAGCCGGCGTAGACCCTGCGAAGTTGAAAGGCAATTAGGGTATATAGGTTCGCATCGAATCAATTTACACTCGCGCCCTCTGTTCCTGTACGTCCAAGGTACCCGCGTGTATGTCTATTCGCAGTCTAGCGTATAGGGGATTAACAGATTTCGCAGAATCTCTAATTGAGGCCAGACTGAGGGCTGTTGGGTATTATTGCGGCCAGCTAGTGTGGAGGAACGAGCGTAATTTATTCGCCGAGGTTTATTGGCTACTTGGCTGAGGGCCTTCGCGTGGCGAAACTTTTAATTGCTGGCAGACTGTGGAGGATGTGGGAGAAGTAAGATGGTTGGTGGGTGTCGATGAAACAGTGGCGTTTTGGAAGAGGCGGAGTTCCTCATTTGAGGTCCTGGTGGTCTCAATGCTTGCTAATTAATAAGGGTTGATCACGTTTTATTTGGAAAAATAAATGCTTGTCGATGATTCTTAACATTTTTGTTCGGGAAGAAGAAACAAATTGTCTCTCAAATCTGAAGACACAAAAAAGAGGAAACTGAAAAGGAGATGTGGAAAAATTGAGTGAGAAATTGTGCTAATTTTTGTTGAATATTGAAGCTTAAAAGGGCTGAAAAGTCAACTTCGAAGTCAAGTTTCAACTAAAGATTTATTATTTAATTTTAGTAATTGGTTAATAAAATGAATATTAAAGTTTAAAAAAATGATTATAATTTAACAATTAATAAGAAAATAAGAAATAAAATACAAAATTCATATTTTTTCTCTAGTTATTAAGTTTAATAATATTCAACTAAAGAAAATATGGAAAAAATGAGTGAGAAATTATGCTAATTTTTCGTGAATATCAACGCCCAAAAGTGCTGAAAAGTCAACTTCGAAGTCAAGTTTCGGTGCTCAGTCAAGGTGCAAATATTGCCGCAATTTCGCGCTGAATGTGGCACGCGGCGTTGCACCTGAGGTCGTAGACTGATTACTTAGTACCCGAGGAATGTATAGGTGCTACCTATCGTTCTTGGAACGAGCGCAGGCCTAGCCATTATATGAATAACTCCTTTGAGCCTCTGTGTTGAGATGAGTCCTGCGGAATTTAATAGGTTTCTCTTTGAAACTGTCGAGAGAATCTCTGCCTTGCGCGAAACACGGTCGCGTGGGTTGGCGCAAGGCGCTCCCGATATACGCATATGCCAAAATTCTATCCCGCAGCGAGACGGGGGAGACGCGTCTGACGGTAGGAACTTCGTTAATTATGCCGAAGAACCGGTAATCTCCGGCATAATCCTCGTTATTGGCTCTAATGAAAGGAACGCGACGCAACCTCTTCGCCTCACCGATATAAATTGTGTACCGCTCATTATCCTCACACGATCATAATAACTGAAAAAGCCTTCGCCGTCGCGATATCGAATAAGTGCCGAGTCAAGTCGTGCCGACTTTTCATAAATATTGTTCCCCGTTTTATGAACGAGCATATAGGAGTTGTCAGATAATTTATATTTTAGTTATTACATTAATGTACATAGTCGTCGCTTGCTCATCGTTATTAAAATTAAGAGGAGTGGAAATAATAAAAAGAAACTTTATCGAGACAAAAGTTGTCCGGGTTTGCAGTTAATTTTTTTTTTTTACTCATTGAAAAGAAAATCTTAACCTCCTGTAAAAAGTTCACGAGTCTGACACTACCTTAAAAAGAGTACGCGTAACACGAAAAAAATCGACGGACCGGACTTTGCCATTTTTCCAGCGATAATCGGATTTATAAGTTCTGACATAATAAATAAATTCAATAAGTATTTTTTCCAAATCACTTTAAAAAGAGCTGAAATCAGTGTTTTCGGGTATACAATATGCGACTTGAGGACGACAGTGTGGGTTAAAAGTCGATATTTCGAAAAGAAAATTTTCGCAAAATCAGTTTTGTTCATTTTCGGTCTGGAGCCGGATCCACGATTTCTGCCGAATAAAACGTCGAACAAATTATTATTTTCTAAATCAAGTAAAAACGAAGTACAAAAAGTGTTTTTAGGGATAGAAAAGTCGACTTGAGACCGATGGCAGAGGTCTCTATATAAAAAAAAAAAATTAAGAGGTAGTCGAGAAAAGTGCTCGATCGACGAGTTCCTTGGTACAGATAAAAATTTCAATTTTCCTTTTTCAATCCGCCTAATTTATTTCACCAATTCTCATTAGTACTCAATAATCAGGCCCCGCATTATCCGCCCTGAAATTCGCGAGTCCTCGGATACAAATTACGCGACGATAAATCCGCAGCTCCGATCCACGCGTGGGGCAATAAATTCTAAAACGGATTGACAAAAATCTTCGTGGATTCGATAATTCGTCGTTTATGCATGAATATCTTTTTGCTCCTCGCCCCGGGGACCCCCGGGGGCGGGTAAAGGGGAGGGGGGAGAGGGAGGCGAGCAGCACCCTGTGCCGTTCACTAATTAGAATTTTACTGCGAAATTTATTTCCACCCCCTCGAACGCGGGGACCGCCCTCGAAAACGCGATAGGGTGACTCGCGGTGATTAAACTCCGATGAATCTTCTCTCTCTGGCGCGCCGGGGCTTTACGAGATATTTAAAGTTGAGCATTATCCGGGTGTTGAAGTCGCAAAGTCACACTGAGCTTTCAAGAGAAACGAGATGCGAAAGGGAAGAAGCAAGAAATATATATATACATATATATATATACAATTTATATATATAGTTTCACAGCCAGAGAGCAAAACGAATGAGGGGAGGGGGGGAGGAAGGAAGGAGCGAAAGGACTCAACGAGGACGTTAAAGAGGAGCCGACGGTATAATCAAACTCGATTTTTTCCTCCTCTGGTATCCGTAACGGCGAGCAAGAGCCCAGAGAGCCCGGGGGTCGTCAGACCTCCAAGGACCCCGTTACTCCACCGTAAATAATTTTAGACCCCTACAAAAAAAAAAAGAAATAAGTGAAAATAAATCGAAACGCGCGCGAGACGAACGCCTAAAGATGATAAATTCGCGGCGTCACGAAGAAAAAAAAACCGCGAGGAGGGCGGTGCAAAAAAAAACACGACCCCCCGGGACGGTTGAGATAAAATCCAGATCAATTAAATTAATCAAGGTAATGGGTTACTGTGCGAGGGCTGCGCGTCGGAGCTTTTCACGAACCTCGCGGATTAAAGAAACGCGGCAGCGGCGCGCGATTCGCAACTCTGCGCTGGTATTGACGTTGTATCTATGTATGTAATGTCCGTTTCTGCGCACGGGGAGAGCAATTCGCGAGCGAAAACTCTCTCGACAAAACTAGAAAGACCCTTTCACACCTACGGGAGGGTCGAGACTCGTGTGTGTGTGTGTGTTGTATTTTTCGTCTGTGTGCACTTTGTGTGCATGTGCAGCGCATGCAGCGGAAGCGAAGAAAACCCTTGAGGTGAATGAGACGCGGAGGTGTGGACGACCGGCTATATATGTAGCTCTCGTTGGCGGTGGCAGAAGCGACCGGGAGACGCGCCCCTTTCATCACCGCCGCCGCCGCCGCGCGAGCGAGAGGAACCAAAGCGACCTTCGACCCGATAGAAATCGTCGGGGCGTAATCCTCGGGAGATTATCTCGAAGGCGAGAGGCGGGAATGCCGCGCGAGTCAGGCGAGTCCCGCGCGAGGGACCGAGAGGCAACTGCGCGTTCCTCACTTTTCAGCGGAGGAGAAGTTAAGCGCGCCGAGCTGAGATGTATATTCGATTCCTCGGGATTGAGCAAAGTTTGTCGCTACCGCGCGATCAGTGTTTATGCGGTGTTATCGTGATTTTTTTTTTTTTTTTAATTCTTGCGGTGGTCGTTATTTTTATGCCATTTTCACCGGATTTTTCTCTAAGTGTAGCAGAAAGGACCAAGTAGGGTCTGAAAAATTAGTGAAAAAATTGGTAAAATAATAAATAAATGTACAAAAATCTAAAATAAAAAACATAGTTTTCTCGAATTCTTAATAGAGGCAACTTCGTTGCTCCAGGAGATAGAAATCTAACACATTTTTCAGATCTGATATCTCTTGAATAAAAAATACATGGAAAGACTAAAAATTGAAAAAGCGTCCCTTTCACTTTTTGAAATAAAGATTTTCATCAAAGAAACATTGCAAATGTAACACACTACGCAGCGAACTCTTAATGCCAGTGGGAGTGCAGTCGGTGGCACATTTAAAATGTATATAGGGTAAATGAAGTTGCAGCGGCGGACGAGGATAGAACAAAGTTTGTAGCTACTGGGTGATGACTATTTCTGCGATGTTATCGTTTTTTTTATTCCTGGATGCAAACATAGTTGAGCTTTTTCTACGTCGTTGGTACCAGATTTTCTGTAAGTATAGCAAAAAATTACAGGCAGCGTCTGAGAATGTCGTAAAAATAAAACATTAAAAAAATAACGAATGTAAAAAAAAAAAGTTTTCTCGAATTCAAAACAAACGCGACCTCGTGGGCCGACAAAATCGTGCCCAAACTTTAGCTCCGAAATCGCTCGTAACAAAAAAAGTTGCAAAGTAGAACTTTGCACATTGCTTCCTCATTAATTTCCCTTTTTCGCAAAGCCACCTCTATGAAGAATCTTATTTATTCACTTTGGCTTCCTCATACAGACATATTTTCAAGACCACTTTTCTCGACTTATTAGATGATTCTGAGTATGTTAACATGAAAATCTAAAAAAAAAAAAAATCCCAAAAACAAAGCTTCCTCTATGAGGAGGTAAAAGCAAGTGCGTAAAAAAATCTTTTAGATTATTCTGAGTATGTTAACATGAAAATCTCGAAAAAAAAATTTCCCAAAAACAAAGCTTCCTCTATGAGGAACCAAAAACAAGTGCGTGAAAAAATCTTTTAGATTATTCTGAGTATGTTAATATGAAAATCTCGAAAAAAAAATTCCCAAAAACAAAGCTTCCTCAATGAGGAACCAAAAACAAGTGCGTGAAAAAATCTTTTAGATTATTCTGAGTAAGTTAACATGAAAATCTCGAAAAAAAAAAACCCAAAAACAAAGCTTCCTCTATGAGGAACCAAAAACAAGTGCGTGAAAAAAAAATTCCACGTGTCCCACTTTTTGAAGTAAAAATTGTTATCAAAGAAAAGTTGCAAACGTGACGTTACACGGCGAGCACTTAACGGGCAAGTGGGGGTGGGGGGAGGGGTAGTCGGTGCGGCACATTGAAATATAGAGCAATGGAGCTGCGCAGCGGCGGAACAGGATTGCATTTGACAGAAAGCACGCGAACTTAATCCAGCGTGAAGCGCCCCGGCGCTGGGCGGTATCCATGGCGCGGGAGTACCAGAAGCGCCAACAGGATGAGGCGCGCGCGCGCGCTCCGCGCACCCACCGCCCTAACGGGTGCCTGATAAATTATTTAATTTAACACTCCCCGGGATAAGGCATAATACTGCCGGCTGCTCGGGTAGAGAGCGTCGGCGATGACAGCGGCGTCGACGGGCGAGAGAGCATGTGAACTGGCACTGGCCCGGCGGGGCTTAAGAGGGTCGGACGTGTGGAACCTCCCCTGGCGTGTACCGTATTAAATTTATGCCACTCGTGCCTTCACCAGAGTGGCCGACAGAGAATCTCTTCGAGGTACGAGCGGCCCGCGCTCCGCTCTCGGCAGCTGCCGCGCCCACCCGGGCCAGACGCGTCTTCTTCCCGTGATTCGTTTAAATCCGCGCGCGCGAAGTCTTCGCGAGAAGCGCCCATCGGCCCCCGACGCGGAAAGCACCGATGGAAATACAACGCAATCGAATCAGCGCGAAGCGCGAGTTCATGTCCTATTTACGTACCCCGAAACGCGGCCGGGGGAACAAAACCTTTTACAACTTTTTCGCCGGACAATTCTGGGAATATGCGCTTGAAACTTCCATGAAAAAAAAATTCGCGTTTATTGAATCTGAAAATAAATCGCAGGTGGTGCTCGTTGAATTTTTGAAATGTGTTAAAAAGTCGTGGAAAAAAAAAGTAAAAAATATTTCGATATATATTTTTGTAGTGATAGTAAAAATATTTTAAGCTCTGTTGAATGTTTGCGTGTTAACATACATTTTTTTCGGGTGTTGGAAATTCAGTAACGAGATATGAAAAAGGTGGAAAATACATGAAATTGGGGAAAAAATGGGAAAGTCGAATTCTCATGGCTTTTTACCGGTGTGGAATGGACGATGAAGCTGTCACGCACACCGATTTTCAGCTCGATACCGAAACGAGAACAAAAAAAGAGCTTCGAACAAGAGTTCTGCTGTCAAGCAAACCGCAGGCCCGTCTGGTTCTTTTTTCCCACGCACCGTTATCACTTGATCTCGTGCGACACAAAGAGAGCAACAACTGGGTGTCTTTTACATCCCCCACATTTTTGTTCAAATTTCTTCTCCTCGTGTCGAGAGCTCTTGGCGCTCTCGCACACCTCGTCGAATTTCGTTTTCCTGTAAACACTCTCGTTTATATCCCCCTTTTTGACTGGTGCGAAACCTCTCGGTTTAATTAGCGTGAGGCCACCGCACGTTCTTGTCCTCTCGGTGTGCGCGACGAGGGGGCCGGAGGCATCGCCTATATCCTCGGGGAAATTATCGTGATTGCCGTGAAAATGTGCCAGTCCTTCGCGTCTCGTCTTGTGCCACCCTTTCGCCACTCCCTTTGAACCCCTTTGCCACCGTGAGACAGGGGAAAAAACGAGCAAGACGGCGAGAAAAGTTCAAATCAAGCTGATGATTCTGCGTTAGAACGAATCGGAGGGGCAGTCGGATTTTTCAAGTGTGAACACAGTCGACTGTTTTTTGGTAATTTATTTCTAACATTTTTTATAAATATTTTGAAATATTTGGTCTCTTATATATTTTGAAATATTATAGTAAAGTATAATACGATATTAATTGTTGTATGGATTTAATCCGTTTTTTTTTTTCGTGACTTAAAAAAAAGAATTTCTTTTTAAAACTATAAAATGTCTAATTGTAATAATTACGAGAAGACCTGTTACATTCTCGTAACGTGGTTTGAGCGAAGTTCGTTCGAATTAACAGATGGACGGCGATTAGATGGAATCAAATGGGTAGTGACGTATGGCAGAATCTGCACTGAGCACCGTAAGTGCTAAGCAGAGTAAAGCTAGTGATGCGCGAATATAGGACTAAACGGGGAAGCACTACTGCGTCGCTGCTGCGTGTCCTCTGATAAATGACTATAATCCGTTTCGCAGCGTTGCGCACTGCAGCCGATGAGGTCCCTGTCCTTCCACTTTGTTAAACGCGTCATTATCTTGTAATGAGGTATCAGTTACGATCCGTTGCCGCTCGCCTTGTTACTCGGCCATTTATATTGTCGGTCTCCTTTTTTCCCAAAGTCGTACAGGATTCTCGTAATAAGTCGCAAGTCGACTTTGATGCTACCATTTCTTCATTCATGATCTTGTAGATAAACTAACTAAAAAATAAAAACAAAAACAAATCCCCATCTTTTTTAATCTCCATTTTTTTATTTTTTTATTTTAATTAACCCAACAAGTATTTAATTTTTATTTTTATTTATTGAAGTTTAATTTTAAGTTTGTTTAATTTATTGTCTCCTAAAAATATTTTGGCTCCTGTTTTAAACATAGATTAACAACTGAAATCTATTTTATTGCTATTGTATAAAATAAACATTTCATGCGTTCCAGGTAACATTAGCACATGAAATTACTTAATGAATGCAAAATTATAACCAGCTGTACCATGTGCATTACGTGACACTTGGTGCATTGTACTGAACAGTAGTTGCTCGAACTTCCGGAAACATACTCTTGACGATAACCGAAAACTGTGCAATTCGCAGCCACTTTCGAGCGAGCATTATAGTCAAGTAGACCCATCGCGGGCATATTGGGATAAGGGGTTGAAATGTCCAAGGAGGGCACCCTGCAACCCTCCTTTCTCACCCCCCCCCCCCCCCCTCGTCTCGCTCTCCGTCTTGCCACAACGAGAGGCAGTTTCAGATTGTTACGGTGGATAGCGCAGTCTCCTCCGGTCTCCAGAGAGCAGCTCGGAGGGTCAGTCTTACTTCTGAACACGCATTTAGCATACTAAGCGGGATTACACGAGTATTATTCAAGTTTAAACCTCGACGATATCGTCGACGAGTGTCGAGGCTCAGTTTTCGTCCTATCGCGAGGCCAGAGAACCTTATGACGTCAGGTATATCTCGCAGCCATTTATCAAACTTCTCGCGACAAAGTTGCGCACGGAAAATCCTTGACACGAGGAAATTTAAAGTCGAATTTTTCCGAAATCTCTAAATGTTTAACTTTTTTGTTACTGCACAGAAAGTTGGAGATTGAGCATTGAAATAATAATTTCTATAAATAATTCGTGTTGAAGTTTTCAGAAACCCGTTTTCTGACTTCATCAACTAATTAATAAACAGCTTATAATCTGTTTTAATTTGGAATATGATTTAACCATCTAGTGAACTTTCAATTTATTCATTTTTTAATTTTATAGAATTAAATACAAAATATAGAATTAAGTACAGAATATAGAATCAAATAGAAAATATAGAATTAAATACAGAATATAGAATTAAATACAAAATATAGAATGAAATACAGAGTATAGAATTAAATACAAAATATAGAATGAAATACAGAGTATTGAATTAAATACAAAATCTAGAATTAAATACAGAATATAGAATTAAATACAAAATATAGAATTAAATACAGAATAATAATTTTTGTTTTACAAATCTTTCCGTAAACCATATCGACAGATCGCATTATTAAAGCAATGTTTAACGTTTTAAATTTTCAACTTGCAAGAAGGACGATCCGCACGACATCGAGTGACTCGCAAAACCCGCGTTTCCCCAAACACAAAACTCGGTTTAGCACTCAATACTTACCTAGGAAAGTATCGCCCGGAATACCGAACAAGTATATATGAACCTCTCGTTGAGTCGAGCGAGACTCTTACGCCGAAGATTATTTCCCCACGGGTGTATCGAAAACGCCTCGGAGTAGTAAAAGACTACGTGCCGATCGTCGAGCGGCCCGCTCTGTCTCGCTCTCGGTCGCTGGTCCGCCGCACGACAGTAGTAACGTCCGGGCTCTTCCGCCGAAGCACGTCGTCCGGGGGGCGCGCGCCCCCCGCCCCCCGGAAGCGGAATAGAAGAAACGACGAGGAGGGAAGAACGAGAGCGAGAGACGGACGGATCCGTCGAGGCGTGCTAAGAAATGTAATAATGGACGCAATCGTCCGTCTCCCGTATATGCCGTACCCCTCCCCCCGCGATATATATACACGTTCACCGTAGTGCGATACTTTCGAGCGAACGCCGGGAATACGACCGGACCGTAAAATCCTCGCGAGTGGCATATTACAGCCGAGTCGAGTGTGAGTTACGTATATCCCATGGCTCTTTCTGTTTTAGACCCTCTGAAAAACCACGAGTAAACCAACGCCCCGGCCCCTCGCGACACGGGCGACCGGGGCGTAACGCATCAGTCGCGATTTGGTAATTTTTCGTAATTATTTTGGTGCCCATTTAGCACCTGAACGCAGGACCCTTTTTTGGCATTAACTAGCCCATACGCGCGATTACCCAGTTGATGCAAAAAAATATTTTAGAAAATCGAAAATAACCAAGTTTTTTAGTTTATAGCGAAAATTATCCCGTTCAGAAAAAAAAGTAATGGTGAATCCGTTGTGTAAGGGCAAAAATCCATCGAAATAAGGTGTTAAAAAAATAAAAAGTATTCAAGCACTTTTTTCGAAATTTCGTCACTTCACTGAAATTGAGGTTACTTTTTTTTTAATTTTTTTTTAATTTTTAATTCGAACTTGGATTTTCTTCCTTCCTTCGAGCGAAAACTGAATAACGAAGAGAATCCCGCAAAGCGGAAGGCAATATCTTGATTTCCGAATTTTTCCGAAAATTTGCTAATTTTTCCATACAAAGGGACATTTTTTAAACGGAATTTTTTGAAGAGAGTATTGTCATTTCATATGTGCAAGAAAAAAATGTCGACAGCCGGTGCAAGTTTCTTGGGCAAAAAAAAATTTCGCTGTAATTGTTGTAAGCCGACTTGATCCGTTTGACCCCTGTGTCAAGAAACCCCGGGCTGCTCGCAAGCCGCTACCCTCTAATACCCGCCAGTCGTATAGACGCGTGATGATCGTTATTAAGCACCAAAACGTACATAACAACGACCCGCGGAGACGACGAAGGAGAAGGAGAGTTTTAATGAAAGTCCCGAGCTAAAAAGTTTACGGTGTATTCGTATACGCGTTAAAGAATTCATCGTCTTCGCGGGGGGTCGACGACGGAGCTACGTAAAAGCTATCACGCAGTTTTTTTTTCATCGCACCGAAGCCTCTATTAGACTGCATTTTACTACCGATAACTTGCAGGGGGGAGAGAAAAAAATATTCACGGTCGTCCCGACGCGTCTCCGCCTCGCGGGTAAAGCCGAACGTTTCTTCTAACGTTGAGCTTTCAATTTGACGCTGCAGGACGGCGGAAATCGATGTCTCCTCTTATATCGAGAATGCGTCGATATGTATATATATTTATGCACTGTATGTACGACGCAAGCAGAAACGAGAAACTTTACAATTTCTTCTTACGTGCTCGAATTCATAAATGTTGAACTTTTCTCGATAGTTGAAGCGTCGAGAGCTCGCGGGACGCGGGAGGCTGCGGAATAAAGACGAAAATAGAAAGTAGGAAAACCCGGGGGGGGGGGGGGGCGGTGAAAAGGAGGACGGAAAATCCGGAAGGTGCGGCGACGCCTCGTGACGATTTCCCTAGTCGAGGCGGCTCCCCCGGGAAAATCGAACCGCTGGAATCGAGAAAATATCAACGAAATCATCTTACTTCCCACCTCCCACTATCTTTCCGGTCGCAGCTTTAACTCACGCTCTGCGTTTCACAGGAGTCGTCGTCGATCGACGCAACCGCGAATAGACCGCGGCGAATGCAAAACGTAAGTGAAATTACGCGGCGCGGAGTAAACGTTATCGTGGACTCTGCGTGGCTCAAAGAGGAAATGGAGAGAAGGGAGGAAATTGCAAAAAGGAGTTTAAGCCGAGAAGCTCGAGGCGTCGTCATCCGCGTCCTGGAAATTTGTAATCATTTTTTCTTCTTAGGTTTTATTTTTCTTTTTTTCTTTTTCAAATTATTACCATTTTTTCATTTTTTCTTTTTTTGTTCCAGTTACCATTTTTATTTTTTAATCCTTTCTTCATATTGTTACCATTTTTACATTTCTATATATATATTTTTTTTTCAATTTGTTACCATTTTTCCTGTATTTTTTTTTAACTCTTGTGCAAAAATATTTTCTCCGTTTCTCATCCACATATCATCCGTTCCACCGTGCATCAAAATAATTGCCGAGAATATTTCCCATCGCGTTTTAATGATTAAAAATACGGTAACAATAACAGCACGCGAAACCTCCCGCCGTATTTCCATCGATCCGCGCGTAGACGCGTGAAAAAAAAAGACCGCGCAAGAAAATCATTCTCGCCGCCATAAAACCATAAATCTCGTTTATACATAGAACGCGAGCCATGAAACGCATTATTGAACAGGCAGAGAGCGCGGCGAGATTCCTGAAAGATTTATCGCACCTTCCGTTCATTTATGTTTGATTCCCATTTTACGCTGCCGCCCGGCCGGGTCGGATGTTCATGGTATATTGATTGTTCTTAACAATTCACAAGACGGGAAAAATAATCCCGGGCTCTTTGGGGAGATTTTTCATAAATCCCGAGCGTCCGGAACGCCGCGGTCGCACCTACGCCGGGCGGCGAGAAAAGTGCAGAGGGGGCGCGAGAGGGAACCGAGTTTTGCCCCTGGAGAATCGAAGCCACGGCTCGTTTGCCGCCCGCCGATCAAACTATAGGGCGCCCCTTTATGAATATGTAAAGTTCCCGAGAGCGGCGCCACTGCCCGGGCACGAAACTGTTTGAACGTCGGTTCAAATATTGACAGTGACCTCCACCACTTCGGAGCTTCCGTGTGGCACAGACGCGAGGGGTGTAGTCTCGCCCACACCAGACCCACCGGAATTTCTCTCGCTCTCTCTCTCTCTCTCCCTCTCTCCTCATGCAGATGGTACGTGAAGAGAAACTGTATGCATACCTCGTCGAGCCGGGACGATGTGCGGCTAAGCAAAAGCATCCATCGTTGCAAATTTATTCGATCATAAAATAATGTTTCCGTCCCTGGTCGACAAATCGAACCGAATCGATAGTCGAAAATACACCGTCGCCGGCTTCGTTGACGCTTTTGCGCACGCGCAGAACGTGTGCGTTGTTTAGTATGAGCGGATTTCCTTCGTTCAGTGGGAAAAGAGATTTGTTGATTCAACGAATCCAACGGTCACGACTTGTCAAAAAATTGTTCAGTCGGGGTAACAAAATTTTTTTTTTCACCTTAACCATCGGTTGGTTTGCTGAGCCGAGAAACTGTTAAAGAAACAAAAAATGTCATTGCTTCAACTAAACATTTATTTCACAAGCGGTGATCGCTGGAATTGGTTGACCCAACCATCTTTTTTCTGTGTGCAGTGATGAGTATTATTTTGTAGTGGCAAAGAAAATTCTGCCCTCTCGAAAATAACGCAAAAAAGACGCTACCTTTTTCGTCAACACGTCCGAGTATTCGATTAAGCTAAGAAAAAAATGCTGTTCAACCATCCGATCTTAAAACGAACCCCAGTCTCATCCAGATCCAATCAACCCGACGCCAATTTCGCTAATTCATTCATCCGCGATTCCCGAGTCTCAAAAATGTTGCCCCGCAACACGCCCGACCTAATCGCGAAACGAAACTCCGCCATTAGTAGTCACTTACAGCCGAGCCCGTCGCTTCCCCGCGGTTCCCCCATTAAAACGGTAACAGACCCCCGCCCCCCACTCACCCCCTCCCATCGCCGGCTAAATTAACGACACTTTCGACTAATGAAAAAACTTCCTGAATACCGAGCGGCGCAAAAGGAGGAATCATCGGGCGAAATTTGCCGGCTTTCTCCGGTGGAAAATAAAGTGGAACTGGCGGCGGCCGCGGCGCCCGGTGAGGTAATACCAGAATTAGAAAAGCCCCGAAGGCTCGACCGTACCGACGCCGCTGTTGCGTCCGTCTATGCCTCGACCGCTCGCGAGCAAGCGGGCTCGCTGAGGTGAAGCTGACCCCCCAGGTACGACCCACGGGCCAGAGTCCTTGGTTAACAAATCAGCTTCGCTTCGAGCTTCTGCCACAGTGACGAATTGAACCCGACTCACCGTGTCCGGCTGGGCACAGACGCGGCGCAGTCCGGAGCAGTCGACGTCCCTTTAGAACGGAAGCTCGACATCCCTCGTAATTAAAACAAGGTGTATACGAGAGAGGCCGGGAGGCAGAGCAATGGACGAAACTCGGACGTCGAGGAGCGAGACGGAGAGACAGAGAGAGCGAGAAAGCGAGAGCTACGCGTGTGCATCAATCGGGATTTAGTATGCTAATACGAGCGTACAGCATTATGGGGTGGAGGTATGAACGCCCCGGTCATAACTCAACGAATATCGTGTCACCGTCGCCCGAGCGAACGCATATATATATATATGTACTGTATATACGTATGTGTGTATATACATATATACATATATATATGTATATGTATGGTCTCGTGATATATACGCCACACACGCTATAATATACCATATAGCGTGGCTCGAGTCGCCGAGCGATAGCGAAATGTTCGCTCGGCCTCGCTCGCCCTGGTTGGCGATGGCAGCAGCGACAGAGCCCACCCAGGCCCGGACCAGCCCACACGGCCCCAGCCCCTCCGGGTTCTCCCCATCAGCTCGCTTACTAACTGCAACCTGGTTTACGAGAGATTGCCAAGTGGCGCGTGTACGTGTTATACCCACTCGTTGGTGCCACCTCTCTCTCTCTCTCTCTCTCACTCGGTGCGCCGGCAAACAAGCCCAGGCGAGTATGACAGACGCGTCGAGAAACTGGACCATCGACTCTCGTCACACACGCGCAGCGGCGGCGATTCGCGCGCCGTTCCATTTCACCCGCACTGTGGGCCGGGAATCGCACCCAGAAACCGCGAATCACGATGATGCATTGTCTGGCGCGAGGGGCTGATGGCCGACGCGTGTTACGACTTCCAAACTCGTCTTGGGTTTCGAGGGCGCGATGACGATGGATTTACAACGATTGAAGTTTCTGCGAATGACAATTGAGGGATTCTGCGTGGTGGTTTGGGGTGGGTGCGAATTGGCGGACCTCCGATTGGTGGGACGGACGGATTCACGCGCGTGTAAGTGACTGTTGCGTTTTGACGTGGAACTGCCTGTTTGCGTTCGCGTGGCGGCCGAGTGTGAGGGATGGTGATCGGTGGAACACACAATGGGACGTGTCTTTGGGTTTTTGATGGGTGAGAATTAGGGATGACCTGGTTTGGATGAACGACTGCGGGGTTTTTGGGATGCGGAGTGAAATGTCGGGTGATCTGATAAACATGGGAATCAGGCAGGTAATAGTACATTACGTTACAAGGGAGGAAAGTGCAACTTTTCACCGAGCGTGAAGTTTGATGCCCGAGCGAAGCGAGGGCAGAAATTCACACGAGGTTAAAAGTTGCACTCCTCCCATGTAACGTACTATACTTTTCTCCCGATTTCGCTAAAAAATAACCACATTTCGTGTGTGCAACGCGGACGGAAAATAACCTCATTTTTGACAAGTGACGACACGCATGCGTAGTACGGTTTCCATTACTCCCGCGCGGGCAGGAATGAGCTGATTACCTCCCTAGGGAGGTAATGAAAGCGGACTGCGCATGCGTAAGTCACGCGTCAAAAATGAGGGATTTTCCGCCCGCGTTGCGGACACGAAATGGGGTTATTTTGGCGGAGTCGGGAGAAAAAGTATATTTGAGCCGCTTATTTTGATTGAAGTGCTGCCGGTCGGCTGAATATCGGGAATCCAGGGTTGACGACTCGGACTGTTTGGAATCTATCAAGCATTAACATTTTAGCCTGCAATCATTTTAAGACATCGCATATTTAGGTCCCTGAAAAGTCATCCGAGCGAGAAATAGCTGTGCACCCGAACATGTAGGAGTGACGCGATTGAGGTTCGTCAGAAACCTCATTGACGTGATTAAAATAGACGTAAAATTCATTATGATTCAACTCAATTTGTCGCTTGTCCGCGACGATTCTCAGCGCTGCAAGATTTGTGGAATAAAATAGGAGATGTAGACGGATAAATTTACCGCAAATCACGTCTTTCATATTGGACAGATTAAATTTTAACTAGCCAAGATCTTGTAAATTTTTCCCTCATTGCCCTGTTCCAAACTGGAATAGCCGTGTAGTTTTCGTGCATTCCGCTCCACAAACACGAAGAGTAGCCCGGATTAATCGCGAAATTTACAAATAGAAAGTTAGGAGGTCAGAGGTCTTCGGGCAATCGATAGCGACTTCCATCCTCCTCTGTCCGCGGCCGAAGTGGAGAGGAGAACGAACTTTCCATCAAACACCCAATGAATTCAGCGACTGCTGGGCGCTCTGCGAGTGGTTAATTTCGAAACTCAAAGTAGATCAGGCCAAAGGGTACCACCGATTTGACGAGGGTCTGGAGTGCGAGCTCACTTAATTAGCCGGCGATCTATCGTCATTAGGAGTGCGCGGTGTTACAGACCAGAATGGTTTGCGGCGCCGCGGACGGCTCGATCCGCCGGGCTCTTTTGGGTCCGAGTTCGATGGAACGCGGCGATGCGGAGCGGCGCACTCCAGGAATTCATCCGCGAAAGCTCCGGCCGCCCCCGCTTTACGCTAGTTGGTCCGGACCCCCCCGGCTCATAATACGATTTTGCAAGCTCGCCGATATATATAACACCCAAAGAACCCTCTGAACGAGGGCCCCGAGAGTTTCCGGATTTATCCCAACTTATTTTCTTGATATAAAGTTCAGCGAGGAAGAAGAGGAAGCGTGCGGGTGGCAAAAGGCGACCGAGAGTTCCGGGAAAATTCGAGAAACGAGTCGAGGCGAAGTTGTGATCCCGAAACGATATACCAATCGTTGTATTGGACTGATCTGATGCTCGGTGCACTTTGAAGTCTGTTTGCACGTACATCAAAGATAAAAAAAAAGGTAATTGATGCGCCTCGTCATTGAAGTCGGTGAGAGATATCGGTGAGGGCATCCGGGCTGGATTCTCGGATCTAAACTTGATATAGTCTTCCAGGATGGCATTGGAAGGCTAGCAGTCCAAACAAAGTCTACGGCAGATCTATAACCCGTCAGAAGTCCATAAAAGTCTTGCTTGTCAATGACTCGTACCTTCCGCAACTTTGTTTTCGATAGGAACCTGCAAACTATCATTTGGCTGAGTATTATTAACCCAGTTTCCACTGCGGCTGCGTGGCAAGATCAATGACCCGAGTGAAATCTATCGGACGAGCTTGATGGCTCTACGCCGAGGCGAAGGACGGCTCCCATCGACGAGAGCACCTTGATGCATAATTTGCGTGGTGTTCAGCGCAAAGACCTGCAACGGTCGTAACGGTTTTCCTTGCCGACCACCGACGCTTGACGAGCGTCACCTCATGAAGCACTCCTAATTGAGGCGACGCGGGGCTCCCGTTCGTGTCAACAACGGCGCGTAATTATGTGGTATATCCCGAAACCCCTAGGACGTCGGGTGTGACGCATTTGCTGCCTAACCGCGGTAAAACGACGCGTCCTGTCGGAACAAATAGCGAACCCTGGAATGAGAAAAGACTTGGGTCGGACCGTCTAAAACCAGCGGACATGGTGTGCACAATTTGTTGAAGTCCATATTGACTTCAAGCTCACATTGATGTTACATCTAATATCGGGAAAAAATGTGGTCTATGTGGTATATTTGCAGATCTGTAATGACTCAATATAGACACTTTTTACAGGCGACATTAACCATGCCCAGATTTTGCAATAAAAAGCAACCCAGAGCAACCAATAAACCCTGTCGCATACAAGATCCGCGTATCTCCATACCCATCCCTAAATACTACAAACCACACGGAGAGACGGATCTGATACTTTTTACCATATTTCTAATAAAAAGTATTGTAAATTTCCGGTAGAGGGGAGACATATCGCCATCTACCGAGAAGAACTAGAACGATGAGAATTTTTACCAAGAAATATGGTAAAAAATATTATATATATGTTAGAAATTCTTATAGTTCTCGTACTGTTCGTCAGATGGCGGCTATGACTTTTCAATACCAGGCGCATTGGTAATTTTTACTATCGCGTCCGGTAAATTTTATCAGATCCTTCTCTCCGTGCAACGTCCCCTAAACTTCTTGCACGAAGTTCCTTCCTGCAGATATTTGCAGATCCATAATGACTCAATACAGACACTTTTTACTCGCGACATTAAACATGCCCAGGTTTTGCAATAAAAACAAACCCAAAGCAAACAACAAACCCTGTCGCATCCAAGATCCGCGTATCTCCATATCCATCCTTAAATACTACAAACCAACGTCCCCTAAACACCTTGCACAAAGTTCCTCCCTGCAAAGTTCACCCGACGAGACCTTTCGAAATTTGGTGTTCATTCAAAGAGGCAGATTCAGAGCAATGATGAACGGTTCGCGAAGCCATCGATCACTCGAACGACTATCGAGGTACATAATTCACTGGCAGACGAAACGTATCGAACCGGGAACCGGGGGATGGGTGAAGGGGGAGGGGGGCGCTTGAGCCATGCGCGTCGTCGTTGGATGGCCGATTCCCGCTAGGTCGTTGCTTTTCTCGAGCAGGCGCTATGGCTCTTCCATAGCGGCGTCCGAGGACGAGAGCAAAGTCCCTCTCCACCGCCTCGGTAATCCTTTACCTACCCACCCGTCCCCCCGTCCTTATCCCCCCTCTCCCGAAGCCGTCAAAAGTTTATGGGGCACCGCGTTGAAAAATAGCACCTTAAAGAAGCTCCACGGAGGCAGCTAGCTGACTGGCCGATGCGCTTGCTGCTGTTGTCGGTGGCGACCGGAGCGCGCGCGCGCTTCCTCCCTCTTGTCAGGCCAAAGCTCGATCGATCATCCGTAATTTTTATCGATTTCAGCTGGGGCGAGAGACGGCGGCAACAGGAGATATCCGGTGATAGTGTTCGTACACGGCGAGAGCTACGAGTGGAGCAGCGGTAACCCCTATGACGGCAGCGTTCTCGCAAGCTACGGCGGTGTCGTCGTTGTCACCATAAACTACAGGCTCGGCATCTTAGGTGAGTCCACACGTTTCCCACTGGATACCAGTATATTTTCATTTTCCCCCCATCCCGCAGCCCTTTGGCAGGCGTTACACCGACTTTATATATACTTTGGATGCTCGGCGCGCGGAAATTGCGTGAAGCAAGATTTTTCAGCGCTGGATAGGATAGATTGAACTATATACGGTGTACCTATTACGTTAAGACTCCTGATACGCTCACATTTCAGCCGTCATTTTCAGCTCCCCCGGTTTGGAGGTTCAGCGGAAAAGTGCTGTTTCCGAAATTGAAGTTTACACTAACGCGAATTCATTGAAAATTATAGCTTCGAGTTTCTCCCTTCGGGTGTAGCGGACTGGATATAGATATATATATTTTTTGGTGGCTCTGCCGACTGGTTCCCAGTCTTTTATGACCTAACGGGCTTAGGAGGAAATATGCAGATGGCTGTTTCTGAGGCGTGGCGCGCTCTCCGTGTCGCGGAATGTGGATTCAGAATGTGGAGGTTTTTCGGGACGAATTTTTCGTGGGGGTGGAATTTGGGAAATGCTGAAATATCATAACGCGTTTGGAACTGTCTGAGGGAAGCAGTTATTTATTTTAATCGATAAAGACTGATGTAAGGCCATAAAAAATCTGTTCAGTCTCTATTCATTTTGTCCTCCCGTCGAAAGTTCATGAGTCACAGAATTCTTTTTTGTTGATCTATTCTATGTCGAAATTTTGTTATTATGTCAAATGTCAAAACTAATAGAGTTTTCCTATAAAGGAAAGCGGACGCTCATGCTGCCTTAAAAAGTGTATGCGTAACGCGAAAAAATATGAGGAAGCAGATTTTGCCATTTTTCGAGCGATAGTTGGATCTGTGTTTGGACGTAAAAAATCGAAAAAAAAAATCTTTATTCAAAATCACTTTAAAAATGGTTAAAACCAGTATTTTCGGGGATAAAATATGCAACTTGAGAACGATGGTACAAGTCAAAAGTCACTCGAAGAAATAAATATTAAGTGATGTTCCTTCCACTCGTTTGCAATCGAAGATCGCGATTACGCCCTAGCCACGAGTCCCCGGTTAAAATAAAAATCTCTCTTCAGAAAAATATTTCCAAAGCAATAAGATTCTCCCTCAGGAGTCGACACGGCGAACGCATCGCGCCGCGAGTGAATAAGTGCGACCTTAAGAGTGAGCCGCGGTGTCTCATCGAGGAAAACCGAAGCCAGCGGGAGGCAAAGTCGCGAACGACGGTTGATGCGGGATAGTTGAACCGAAGGATTTCAAAGTTGCCACCGTTGCCAGGGGCAACCGAGGCAACGAAATCTAATAGGAAACTCATTACAGTCGGGTCTTCCGTTTCAACAGACTCTTGACTCCCGCTGGCTCATCCTCCTATCTCTTCCTGTCCCGCGCTCCTTCGGCGAACCACCTATATATCCAGGTTGCGAGAACTCGCGCGCGAGATTTTCCTCACCGGGTGGCTGAGGTGGAGGAGGACGTAGTAGCTACGGGGGCGGAGGGCGGAGGGAACCGGGAGACCGGGATTCTCGCACGTTGCACGTGTCACCGCGATAACAACGCTCGGGGATTCATTCCCAAAGCGGAAGTGCATTAAGCGTCGAGTCGGCTCGAAAACGTTTCTATCCGCGAAGGCTTCCTAACGAGCCCCGGGGAAACCGCGACGACCTAACACCCACTGAGACTGTCGATGAATATTAAGAAGCGGCTTAAATGTCTTATTACTCGCGAGAGCGATGCGACGCCGAACGTAAAATGGTGGCGAATAACAGAGGATACGACGAGAGCTGGAAGCAGAACGATATACCAATCGTTGTATTGGACTGACCTGATGCTCGGTGCACTTTGAAGTCTGTTTGCACGTACATCAAAGCTAAAAAAAAAAAGGTAATTGATGCGCCTCGTCATTGAAGTCGGTGAGAGATATCGGTGAGGGTATCCGGGCTGGATTCTCGGATCTAAACTTGATATAGTCTTCCAGGATGGCATTGGAAGGCTAACAGTCCAAACAAAGTCTACGGCAGATCTATAACCCGTCAGAAGTCCATAAAAGTCTTGCTCGTCAATGACTCGTACCTTTCGCAACTTTGTTTTCGATAGGAACCTGCAAACTATCATTTGGCTGAGTCGTATTAACCCAGTTTCCACTGCGGCTGCGTGGCAAGATCAACACCCACTGAGACTGTCGATGAATATTAAGAAGCAGCTTAAATGTCTTATTACTCGCGAGAGCGATGCGACGCCGAACGTAAAATGGTGGAGAATAACAGAGGATACGACGAGAGCTGGAAGCAGAACGATATACCAATCGTTGTATTGGACTGATCTGATGCTCGGTGCACTTTGAAGTCTGTTTGCACGTACATCAAAGCTAAAAAAAAAAGGTAATTGAAGCGCCTCGTCATTGAAGTCGGTGAGAGATATCGGTGAGGGTATCCGGGCTGGATTCTCGGATCTAAACTTGATATAGTCTTCCAGGATGGCATTGGAAGGCTAACAGTCCAAACAAAGTCTACGGCAGATCTATAACCCGTTAGAAGTCCATAAAAGTCTTGCTCGTCAATGACTCGTACCTTTCGCAACTTTGTTTTCGATAGGAACCTGCAAACTGTCATTTGGCTGAGTCGTATTAACCCAGTTTCCACTGCGGCTGCGTGGCAAGATCAACACCCACTGAGACTGTCGATGAATATTAAGAAGCAGCTTAAATGTCTTATTACTCGCGAGAGCGATGCGACGCCGAACGTAAAATGGTGGCGAATAACAGAGGATACGACGAGAGCTGGAAGCAGAATGAACGAACGCCGCCTCGCTTTATTTATTTCGGATTCTTTGTTTGTTTTTACTTCATTTTGTTATTTTATTTTATGTACTCTATTAATAACTGAACGCAACCTCAGGAAGTCGAGGACGCCGCGGTTTGTCACGCGGCGCAACGAAAATCCGCCGGAAACGCGCCCGGAAAATCGCGCGGTGACGGATAACCACCGGAATCACTCTTTCAAATAGGTCTGATAGAGCCGCGGTGTCCAGCGGATTTTTCCCCCCCGTTTCCCCGGTACATTTTACGTTTTTCATCTCGCTGTCTCCGCGTCCTTCCGCTCATTTGTTTGTTTTTCTTCGCTTCCGACAAAGCTGCGGTTTGTTGGCCGGTGTCGATTAATCCAAACTCGAGCGGGACTCGAAAGCAGCTAACTCTGTTATCCCCCCCTGTCGCCCTTCCCATCCGTGACGCATGGACAGCGCTGCAGCTGCGATTGGCTAACCGCACCCCCCACTCCTGACGCACAACTCTTTGCCCTAACCTTTCTTCCGTCTACATCTGCCACCCTTAAACTAATTTAAGAAATAGTGTACGAATAATATCGTTAAAAATATTTCATTAATTTGTAGGCAGTAAAATTAAACGTTCCGTGATTAATTTTTTTTTTTAAGGACAAAAAGTCTCAACTCCTGTACTTAAGGGCATGTGAAATACCGACTGTGGTAATAAAAACTGCAATGAACGTTTTTTACGCATATTTGCATTTACAGCTAAAAGAAGAAATTCATTCCCTGCACTGGAGAATTCCGCAGGGAATGAACTTTTTCTTTTAGCTGTAAACGCAAATGTCAGTCAAAAACTTTCATTACAGTTTTTGATACCGACTGGGCTCGACGTGGATGTTTCACATCGCCTCAATGCATGCCAAGAATGTTACCCCCATCCACGACTCTCAGGCAGCGCCACCGCAGTTGCGATTGGCTAACCACAACCCCCACTCTCGTCCCTCGCTGCTTCAATCTAACCTCCCTTCCGTCTTCATCCACCATCCGCAAACTAATTCAACAAATCCTTCATGAATAAATTCAACAACAAATATTCACAATTTTGTATCAAATAAAATCGTACCTGATGCGATTAAAATATTTCTGTAAATCAAAAACTACGACTTCTTGCTCGTATCTCACGCCGAGTCTGTTGCCCCTACCAACGATGCTCAGGTGGCGCCACCGCAGTTACGATTGGCTAACCACAACCCCCACTCTCGTCCCTCGCCGCTTCAATCTAACCTCCCTTCCGTCTTCATCCACCATCCGCAAACTAATTCAACAAATTCTTCATGGATAAATTCAACAACAAATATTCACAATTGTGGTATAAAATAAAATCGTACCTGCCGCGGTTAAAATATTTCGGTAAATCAAAAACTACGACTTCTTGTTCGTATCTCACGCCGAGTCTGTTGCCCTCACCCACGACGCTCAGGCGGCGCCACCGCAGCCGTGATTGGCTAACCACATCCCCCACTCTCGTCCCCCAGCGCCGCAACCTAACCTCCCTTCCGTCCACAACCCCCGACCGCAAACTAATTCAACAAGTACTTCGTGAATAAATTCAACAAAAAAGATTCACAGTTCTGTATAAAATAAAATCGCGTGCGCGTAAACGCGTTTAGAATATTTCTCAAAGCCAAAAAGTACGCGCCCCTCCTATACATATTACATGACGAGACTCCGGCGTCGCGTCTCCCGCCTCCCTCGACCCGGTTCCCCCGGGGGGGAGCGGCGAAGTATTCATCAATGTTTTATTCGCAACACTCATCCGAGCGGCTCCCGGTGGAAAGAAAATTGTTTCGGTGAGTAACGCCATTTCCACTAGCTGCAAATTTCCTCAGCCGGACGCGAATAATTTCGCGATAATCCCGCGCGCGCGCGCGCGCGAGATGCAGCGTATAGCAATCCGCGAGGAGAGAGAAAGAGAGACAGAGAGATTGAGTTCTCTACCTCAGGCGTTCTCTGCGCTCGGCTCTTCAATTAATTTAAATTTCAAGAAGAATGGAGGTTTCAAGGCGAACGGGGGCGCCACCGAGGAGAAACGGGGCGGTTGGGCGGGGGGTGGGGGGGGGGGAGGTTGAGCCAGACCGCTCTCGAGTATAACGCTCTCCACGAACAAGCGGCAGTTATAAGTGTTCCCAACGATTTGGTAGCGAAACCCACCCCGCGCGATTCGCGTTTCCACCCCTCGCGCTCCAGACACATAATTTAGCGCGGACGGGGATTACGCAATGAAACGCAGTGATAGAAACATTTTTGCGACCTTGCCGGCTCGGAGTGCCGAGGAATAGTTCGTCAGGGGTGGAGGAGAACGGAAGCTTTCCATAAAGAAGAGCAATAAGCTCGCGAGCGGGACGCGTATTACCCCTTTAAATTGAATGTTTCTTTGGGGGTCGGCATTATACTGCGCAATATTGCAAAGCGTTTTGTCTTCCGCGGGCAAAGTAGTGACGATTTTTATTTTGTCGCTTCTAACTCGGGATTCCGCGTTCACTAAAAAGTTTCCAATGAAAATGAAGCTTAATTAATAAATAAATTGGGTACATAAATTGGGGAATTATTGAGTAAATATTCGAGTATCGTGGTTGGGAGATTTTTTCGTCGTTGGGTGTCAAAATCTACCGACTTTGATATGCGAATGGCTGTTCAATTATATCCCAATTTTCTTTTACCCAATTTTTTTTTATTAATTAAGTTTTTCTGTCGGCAATTTTTTAATTTTTCCAAAATTATTTTTATTTCATCGTTTTCGAAGTAATTCAAACACTCTGCCGTATTCGGTATGAAGTGAGTTGCAGAATACGCACCAATGGCAACCATCTTGAGATATTTCGACATATTCAAATAAGCTATTGACAAAATTCACTTATCTATGCGAATCGGCAACCTATCAGCTCAATTCATGGGAAAAGACATTGGGCTCTAGTCACAGAATCGACGTAAAAATTTGGATCAAGTAACCTTTAGCCAGTTTCAAGAACACAGAGGACAAAAAAATCGTTCAAACCAGCTGATCGGCGTGAACCGCGTAATTTTTTATTTTTGTATAAAACGTCATTCTTTTCCCTGGAGGGTCAGCTGGGAGTTCAAAATTGACGCTCGCACAAAGAACTCCTCAAAACAGCCTCACCCGACTACGAGCGAAACAAACGGAAGTACACCAACAAATTGAAAATTAAATTATCTCGCGGTCGACCAGGCGGAATTAATTGCCGACAGGAATTTTCGCCCGCGGAAACAGCGCAATTGCATCGTCGGTTGTAAAAGTAGGAACTCGGGCACCGCGCGAACGGCGATTCTTTTGAAGACACCCGCAACATCGATTCAGCAGCGTCGGAGGGGCGCGCGCGACTTTATTTCAATTAACGCGGCTAATTAGCGGCGGCCGTGGGACAACACGCGGTAGGTTTAAATCTTCCGCGGTCAGACGCGGCTAATTGGATGCTCTCCGCCATTGATATCGCCGTTAAACCAAAATACCTCACAGCAAAATATTTGTCACGAACATTTTGCGCAGCGTCAAACGTTCAGGGTTGTCCTTTGACCCCCCCTCCACCCCGTCCCTCCCACCCTGCGGAGAAAAGCCATTAATTACGATTGCCAACGGTGACATCCGGCAGTGACAAATTTTCGCCCCGGAAGTATACACGACGTCGATGCAAAAATCCGTTTGATCTATCTCGTCGTGCACTCGGCGACAGGTTGTGTGCCGGGGGTAAAAGTACTTGCGGAGATAGGGAGAGGCTTTTGATGCGTCGCATGACTGGACATCGGCGTGAGTGAAAGACCGAGACGGTATAGATAGGAGGTAAAAAGTCAGGGGGTGTCGTGTACGAGGGGCCTCGACGCCGGTCGTCGCGTCGGGTTTTCCACCTCGCGACGCCGTCGTCGTCATCGTCGTCGTCGTCGTCGTCGTCTGCGTCGTCTGCGTCGTCTGCGTCTCGCACCTATAGCTTCGCCGAGCAAAGAAACTATTCCTCTTGATTTGAGCGACGTGGAAGTTACTCTCGCGGATGAGGACAAAAAAGGAGGCAAAGGAGATGTGATATCGACTCGGGATGCGACAAGAAAACGACGACGGGGGAGGACGGTGAGGCAGGGCGCGCGCGGAAGACGACGGCAGGACGACGCTCGGGGGCGACCGGGACGGGTGAGAGACGTCTTTACCGAGTCGCGACGGTGGAATGCAAGACGCGCGGCCCGCGAGCACCGCACCGGGTGCTCCGCCCGAGAAGATAGCGCAGGATCGGGCGGAGGCGATGAAAATAAATATCCGAGATCCTGGTTAAGCCTCCGGGCGAAGCGCAGCTTTCCTCGGCTGCGCGTGGTTTCCGAACCCCCTCGCGTCGTCAATGCAGTCTGGGTTTATTTGTCCACTTGCTTTTTTCTTTTTTTTTTTTTTTCAGGATGCGGAGAGTCTCGTAGACATCATTTTTTGATGCCGGGTTCATATCGGTTCTATACAAACGTCATTCAAATTTGGGACTGTGATTAAGATTGGATTCACCTGTGCTCAGAAAAAAGAGTACTCGGATTTTTAAGTGACAGCTGTGAAATTTGAAGTCATGTCGCTGTTTTCTTTTACTGTAGGGATTATGAAAAAATTATTTGTTTACTCACAATAGAGATTATGAAAAAATTATTTGTTTACTCACAATAGAGATTATGAAAAAATTATTTGTTTACCCACACTAGTAATTACGGAAAGTGTTTTTTTAATCACATTGGTGATTACGAACAAATGTTTTTTTTAATCACACTAGTCTAAGTACACGCGCTGGCGTGCATGCCTGAAAATTTTTTCGCCATAATGGACCTCAGAAATATTTTTTTCACAATATTGACTTTTAACCTAATACCATCATTCTCAAGTCGCATATTCTACCCCTGAAAATACTGGTTATTAACCTTTTTTAATCGATTTTGAAAAAAATATTTTTTGGCGACGAAAATTTTTTTTTTTTTGTCAGAAATTGTAGATCCGGCTCCGGACCGAAAATCGACGCCAATTTTTTTCTTTTCAAAATATCGACTTTTAACCTATACCGTCGTTCTCAAGTCGCATATTCTACCCCTAAAAACACTGGTTATGAATCCTTTCATAACCAGTGTCCTTGTGTCCAGTGACCAGTCCTTTCTTAATCGATTCTGAAAAAAATATTTTTTTTCTGTCAGAAATCGCAGATCCGGCTCCGGACCGAAAATCGCCAAAATCGAACCCAGAAATTTTTTATTTTTTCAAAATGTCACCTACAATAAGCAAACCAACTTTGCGCTGCTGTGCTCTTATAAAGCTTTAAAGGGTTAGGGGCCCTACGGCTGTCCTCTTATGTCAAATTTGACATCAAACTGATTTTGTTTACAACGGACTTTTCTGGCAACCAATCACAGCTCGAACAGTTTGCTAGCAATGCTTTCCGTTACTCATGAACTTTTTAAAAGAGGGACTAATGATTACGAAACAATGTTTTTTTTTTTTAATCACACTACTGACTACGAAATAATTATTAGTTTCACGAGTGCCTTTCACATAAAAAAAGCTTTGCCTAATAATCACAACGACAAACGGGGCATGCTGAAAAACAACAGAAACCAGCACAATAAAACACCGGCAAACAAAACCCAAAAAAACGACCTCAGCCCCGCTACTCAACCGCGCTCAATGATGCCTTACGCGGCGTTTGTTTCCCGCTTGGGGGAGGCCAAACCGGCGATATTCCGCAATTAAACGGTGAAAAATAAAAGAAAAAAAAAACCCGTCCGCGATACTTTATTTTTTCCGTTGCGTCGAGCGCGAGCGCGAACGAAGCCCGGGCTATAACGGCCGAGCGTAAACATTAGTTCGTTATCGATTGATGAAGTGCGGCGGTTCCCGCGCGCCGCGATTGCCCATCGGGCGCGGGGGGGGCGCCGTACCGAAACAGCGAAACTGCGTGCGATGCAAAGTAGGCCACGGCGCGGGTGCCGCAGGAGTAAACTCTGTCTCTGTTCGACGTTTTATTTGCCGGTGCTGCGCGCTGCCCCGCAACCCCCTTTGCACTGCCACTTTTCCCATCGCAGCTCGCTCACTTTTCTCACCCGCATCGCGCACAGCGGAGCAGCGACCGCGCGGCTTCGATACGCACTCCGAATTCGCCAATTTTTATTACACCCGCACTTCGGCACGCCGGACGTGAGTCAGAGTCCCGCGAACGCACGCGGGTCGTCCGCGAGAATCCGTGCGTCAACACGCCTCGCCGCAATAGCGCGCAGCGCGCGCGCCGTCCGGCCAATCTCGCAGTGCAAACTCGAAAGCAATTTTTGAGGTCGCTCGACCGGGCCGCGCGCGCGCGCTTTTTCCCCCGATCTCGTTTACACACTTTAGCCGTGGTCCTCGAAAAAAAAAAAAAAAAATCGTCGAGTCATTCGTCACCGCGCCGCAGTTGCGTTTGTCAATTTGGGGATCCTGTATCGTGGTCCACGCCGCGTCTCTTTGAATCTATAAATTTGCGTCGCCTGATTAGTTGACTCGGGCGCAGAGAGAGCTTTTTTTTCTCGTTTCGTTGCTTTGTCTGACCTCCAACCCCCTTTGATCCCTGATTCACTCATTTCCGGCACTAATTGAAACGTTCCGCAGCCTGAGGAAAATATTACAGCACGAGTCTCTCACGCTCATCAGTCATCGGTGATGCGGAGCTGGGGAAATCGCGTTGAAACACATTTTCGTTCCGTCTTTTGCTCGGCGCGCAGCGATGTAGATACAGGATAACCGAATCATTCGAGAGGGCAGTTAATCATTTGGAATGAACAAGTGTTACCGCTCAGCGCGTTGAGGGGGGGGGGGGCATTGGGCGAGGGTGGATGATAGGATGGGAGGTGTGCGTGGTGCTTTCAAAAACGATTTAAGCTCCCGGTCATCCAGTTTTCAATCGTTCTACGCGGCCGACCCCTTCTCACACCGAGTTAGCCCCATCGTTCAGGCTAATTGATCGAACGTAATCGAATCGTCATCGAGAACGGTCCGCGAGTGAAGTGTCCGTTTGGGCGGCGAGGGGGCGCGCAGTTGAACGCGTCGCGGCTGCAGACGAACCGGCCGCATTGGGCTCGGTGTACAAGGCTACTGATGACGTGTGGACCGACTGGAGGGTTTGCGGGGGGGGCCTCCACAGCCCGAGAGCGTTATACTACATTCCGGCGAGTCGGACGCGCCGAGCAAAATCCACATTACGCGGACGCAAAGCACCCAACGACCTTCCCGATCGCGTCTCAACCGTCGAACAACAGTCGAAACTAACCATAAACACGGGCATTTTGATTACAGGCTTCCTGAACGCCAACACGGATTCGCACTTACGGTCGCCGGCGAATTACGGCCTGATGGACCAGATCGCGGCGTTGCACTGGGTGCAGGAGAACATCGCGGTTTTTGGCGGTGATCCTGGCAATGTGACCCTCGTGGGCCACGGGACCGGGGCCGCCTGCGTCAACTTCCTGATGACCACTCACGCGGTGCCCGACGGTAAGTAGCTTATGGGCGGTTTAAATCCTATGTATAGATCTTGATTTGCTTTTAGTTCTGTTGTTCCTGTTATGTTTGGTGTCTACAAGTGTCCTGATTTGTGGTCTGGTCCAGGTAATTCGCAAAAAAAAAAGATATGAGTGGCCTCTCGGAAGGTGGATGAAAATAAGACTTGATCGGATCTGATCTGATGACTTCAAGATCGGGCAGATATAATCTGATTATGACTCGTAGTCTGGCAGGCCTGATCTGATGTCTTGTAATCTGGCAGACCTGATCTGGTGTCTTGTAATCTGGCAGACCTGATCTGGTGTCTTGTAATCTGGCAGACCTGATTTGGTGTCTTGTAATCTGGCAGACCTGATCTGATGTCTTGTAATCTGGCAGACCTGATCTGATGTCTCGTAATCTGGCAGACCTGATCTGATGTTTTGATGACTTTAGGACCTAGCCGATTTGATGACTTTAGGACCTAGCCGATTTGATACGACGACCTGAAGATTTGGCAGATCTCATCTGATGTCTTCGAGAACCCTTGATAAAAAAAGTAACAATCGCGAATCCTGTCGCCTCTTTTGATAAAATTCTCCCGTCCTCAAAATTCCGCAACTAAGATATGGAAAGCATCGTAGCGCATCCGCGCCGAATCACCAAAATCAGATTTGCAAAGCACCTTCAAGAAGGTCCGCGTCCCGCTCGTACGACAAATCCCGAGTCCTCTACCCAATGGACGTCGGCGGGACCTCCGCAGAATAATCATCGTCGCCATGAGTTCCCGGGAGGATTTGCGTTGAACCCCTTTGCCGACAACAGTCTGCTCGCCGAGTCATCGCTCGGAAGAGCAAGCGGCCAAGCAAGCGCGCCAGACAGCAGAGACCCTGCCTAGATCTCTGGAAATAACTGAGGAGAATATCCCAAGATTAAAACGCGCCAGATGTACGCGGCGAGCGGGCGAGACGCGAGGGACGAAGGGTGGCGGCGGCGGCGCCGGCGCGCGAAGGGTGAGAACGAGAAGTGGTCGGGCCCTGTCTGGGCGAGCCCAGCGCGATCCGCGTCGCTGAGCCCGCCAGAGAAATTAAGGAAAAAACCAAGGCACGAGGAGAGTGAGAGAGAGAGACCGAGGAAAACACGGGGAAAAGAATAAACGAGAAGAGAAGGAGGGAGAAGGGGGGAAGCTGGAAGTGGGAAACCGCAAAGCTGTCGTCAGAAGCCCAGCAGAAGCGAGCGTTTTGAGACCCAACGCGAAAAAGAAATAAATTCATCCTGGACAAGCAGAAAAAATGTGTACGCGCTCACACAGGAGCAGCCACCCTTCTCCCCTTCTCACTCTTCCTTGCACCACCCCCTCCACGGGCCGCCAAAGCACCAACAGCGCAGCAGTACCAACCGACCTTCCCTCGTTTATCCCTTGGCGCAACTTCCGCGCGAAATGCTCGGCGAAAGAGAGAAAGGAAAGTGCCAGCTCTTCCGGCTGCTTCCGGGACTTTTTCCAACCCCCTCCTTCTCCTTCTTCTACTCCTCCTCCTTCTCCTCCTCCTCCTCCTCCTGCTCCTCCACCTCTCCGCTCGCCGCCTTGTTTTTTCGTCTTATTCCCGCACTACAACCGACTTCCTTGTCGTTTTCGCGTCTCTCTGTGTTTTTTTTTAATTCTCACACCTCGTCCCAGGAATCGTCGGACGTTATGTACACGTTGCGACGAGTGTTCTTGAGATGATAAAGCGGCGAAAATGAAAGAATGGTCGAAGAAGGTCGCCTCGGGTTTGTAGGAAGAGGGAAAGAAGAATCGTTCGCATCCTGTCCCGGTTCCTACCTTCTTTATCCACTTCTTCGAGGCATTTCTCTTCTTGTTATTCGACTTTCCGGGTTTTGCGTGTTTGTCCGTGTGTGGGAAGGGGGTGGGGGCTGTCTGTCTAGACGGATTCCGGTTATCCAGGCAGACAAGGTCGATGGGCGATAATTTGGCGGCCCCGCTGTTGCTCCGCTCTCCCTGCGACGCCAGCAGCCTCGCCTGACTCGGGAGTTCCTGGGTAGTTCACTCCGGCTCACTCACTCGATCTCATGATGCGTCGCTGCCTTGACGGGTCAAGCGCGATCCCTCCGGCAATTTATAGCCGCGTCCCGGCTATTACTCCTGGCTCTGGCTATCATTGCCTGCGGTTTCTCACTTGCCTCGCGAGGACCCCTCGGACGCTACTGTTTAGGGCAGCGTCGAGTGTCTCTCGGCATAATCTGTTCACGGCGGCGGGTCCGACGGAGACCACGACGGCTGGCGAGATCGATTTGTCTTGTTGGGTGTATGAACTGTGGTCGAGTAACATGGCCTCATCGTTTTGGGGTGAAAGGAAAAGGATCCTGATCACTAAACAGCAAAAATATTGCAAGCAACATTTAAAGACGAATCATCAACTTTTTCCAGGCCCAATATGCACCTCATGTCCGCCCGGTTGGAATTCCCCACAGGACCCTCCAGAAGTCTTGAACAAAGTCAGATATTTCAACTCACCCAAATCACTAAATAGCAAAAATACTCCAAGTAACATATTAAGACGAACCATCACCTTTTTACAGTGCCAACACGCACCTCATCAACGTCCGGTTGGAACTCCCCGCAAAACCCTCCAGAAGTGTTGAACAAAGTCAGATTCCAACTCACCCAAATCACTAAACAGCAAAAATACTCCAAGTAACATTTAAAGATGAACCATCACCTTTTTCCAGTCCCAATATGCACTTCATCTCCGTCCGGTTGGAACTCGCCGTAAGACCCTCTAGAAGGGTTGAACAAAGTCAGATTCCAACTCACCCAAATCACTAAACAGCAAAAATACTCCAAGTAACATTTAAAGATGAACCATCACCGTTTTCCAGTCCCAACATGCACTTCATCTCCGCCTAATTAGAGCCCCCGCAGAACCCTCCAGAAATGTTGAACAAAGTCAGATTCCAACTCTCCCAAATCACTAAACAGCAAAAATACTTCAAGTAACATTTTAAGACGAACCATCACCTTTTTCCAGTCCCAACATGCACTTCATCTCGGACCGGTTGGAACTCCCCGCAGGACCCTGCAAAAGTGTTGAACAAAGTCAGATTCCAACTCACCCAAATCACTAAACAGCAAAAATACCCCAACTAACATTTAAAGACGAACCACCACCTTTTTCCATCCACCTCATCTCCGCTCAGTCAGAATTCCCCGCAGGACTCTCCAGACGTTACTCTTGAAGCGATCCCGCTTCCGCTTCGGACTGCGATGGGCAGGCGGACATACCCGGCCGCTTTGCAACACGGGCTTCAAGGGCCCCCACGTCGAGGCCAAACCGAATCGCTATTCGCAGCGATCTATCAAAGCCGCCGAACGAGCAACCTATTTGATCCAAATTCCACGGGAATATTCGAATACCAATACCCCCTGTGTGCTCGGCACCGGGTCCGACGTCCTCTACGCGGTATCAAGGAATGGAACGTGCCTCCTGCGAAGCGCTCGCGGATGCTCCAGCGCCGAGTACACGATGCACGCATGCTGGCAGGCTTTGCTGCAGGAATGAAGGGAGCAGCAGGAGAAGCATCGTTATCAAGAGACGAGTCTTCCGGTACGGTAGGCGGATGGAGGCCACGAAACAGCAGCGGATTCTGCTGTGAGAGATTCTATTAGCCTCCGAAGACTTAAACGACCCGCACCCCGAATCCACCGCCGCTTTGGCCTCCTCTTATTGCGAACGTCCGCAGCACCCATCATATTCCGCACCCTCGCAAACACTGTTTGGGTCTCCGGTAATTAATTTTAACCAACGTTAAGCCGATTAGTTTTGCGCAGCTTTCCTAGTTGACGCTGTGGAAGCTCTTAAAGGCTCGTCAAATCGTCTTCGATGTCAATGAGGGGGATCGAAAGCTGGACAGATGTAACGGAAATATGTAACTAAGTATTGATGTATATGCAGTCGACAGTTTTGGGTTTGTCAGTGATTTTCACGTAATTACTCATCGTTTATTATTCCGTAACTCGTGGTAATCAAATTCAACATCACGTCAAATCGTGTCCGATGTCGATATGAAAGATTGTTTTTGATCTCGATGAGGGGTTTGAGAGTTGGACAGACGTGACAGAAACGTGTGACTCGATGGTGCCTTTGCGGTCGACACTTTTGGCTTTGTCAGTGATTTCGACGCAATTATTCATCGTTTATTTTGACGTATAACTCGTGGTAATCAAATTTAACGCCGTGTCAAATCATCTCGGATGCTCAATATAAAAGATTGAAAGCCGCGCGCGCGCACACAACGAAAACGCGTGAGCCAAACTCGACGCGTATCCCGCATTCCCTCGTGCAGCGGGAAAATTGAAATGCAAAGATGCGCATCCTCTTTCTTTGACCGCTCTTCTCACCTTTGTCACGCTGCACTCTCGAGACGACGAAATTGCATTGTAATGCAACGTCGCACGATGCAAGTTCTCCGGCGCACCGTGAACCCCTCTTAGACCCACTTGTAGATGCCATATTGGTATTCCATAACAAAATGGCCGCGACGCGCAGGCACCTCGCGCGTCTCTCCCTCCCGTTTTCGACGCTTTACATCCCTCGCGCGACAGTCGATATTACATCCCTCGAAACTCATTCCGCGGCTCAACAAAGCGCGCGACTCCCTTTTGAATAAATAAATGAAGAAAAAGGGGAGCTTGGGGGATGGGGACAACTTCGAGAATTAAATTCGACGCGATAACGACGATGGCGGAAAATAATGCACGGAGGATGTTGAACAGACGAGGGAAAGCAAGAGGGGGAGGGATCCACACAGATTTTCAGTTTTCACTATAGCATCAACCGACACACAAACAGTAAACAAGCGCATTCCCTTGAAATTCAATTTCCGCCTTCAGCAAGACCTTCATCCTCGGTAGGTGCGATTCATTCTCACGCACCAACGGAAAGATACATTGATATTTATATTTACATACATATACATCGCTATGTACATACATAGACATTATATAAAATGGTGAGTCAAGAATGACGGTATATTGACGATGAAAGCGCGAAGAAGTGAGAAATTCCAGATAATTTGAATATCGTTGAAGAGAAAATCGAGAATCGGCTGGAATATGCCTGGATTGAAGTGTTCGAAGGAGGAAGCGCGGCCCGGGAACGCTGATGTACAAAAGGAGCATAAGCGAGAAGAAGAAGGATAAAGGGAGCTCCGGGCGTCCGACTACGACTACGACGACGACGACGACGACGACTCTTGGGGCTTTATAAAAGGCGAACTGCGACGAGGGAAACGCGAGGCGAGCAGGGGATGAGAAAAGGGGTGCGACGTCTCGTTTTCACAACGACCGCGTCCATGCATATTGACGCCCATTCTCGGCCTCCCACCACGTCGCCCAATGGTCTCTATATACACCCGACGCGACTTAATATATTTCAGAACGGGTGAATATCGAGGAGCCCAAAGAGGAGGCGGAGGGGTGCATCAATGCCCGACGGTTGGCTTCCCGCATAAAACGATGTCAGCGTTATCGGTCAACTTATTATATGGGTTTATGTATGTATGTATATCGCGGCGGTACCTGGCTATACGACGCCAGTCGAACGCGAAATGGCGACTCGTCTTTCGAGGAAAACGTTTGTCGAGAAGACCCTCCAGACCTCTTGTGTGTATGACTAACGTTTTCCAGTATATCTTGCGGGTCAGTGATACGAAGGCGCGCCGGATTCTTTGCGGATTTATCCGGCAGCGCAGCGCGAAATCCGGGACACAATGCTGATGTCGGTTGATCAGTTCTTGCTTTGCGATTCTTCGTGCATATTATCGATTTTAATGTTACGTAACAGTTGAATTACGCTTGGTTGGCATTATTAGACAATGCGAGGATTTTTGTTGCATTTGAAAATGTCTTCGCTGAGAATTTTGTTGCCATGTTGTCCAATCTTTTTTGCAAGGCTAAGGAATTTTTGTCTAGGGTAAAAATTGTTTCCCCTGAGCTAACAAACATTTTTGCTGGACCAAGAAAAAAATTTGTTAGCACAGGGAAAAAATGTATTACGCTAGAAAAAAATGTGTTAGCTCCCTGAGCTATCAATGTAAAAAACAATTGTTAGCTTCCTAAGCTAACAACTTTGAGCTATCAAAAAAAAATTGTTAGCTCCCTGAGCTAACAATTTTGAGCTAAGAAAAAAAAATTTGTTAGCTCCCTCAGCTAACAATTTTGAGCTAAGAAAAAAAAATTTGTTAGCTCCCTGAGCTAACAATTTTTTTTCCTGGTCTAGCAAAAATGTTTGTAAGTCTAACAAAAATCGTATATTGTCTCAAAAAAAAATGCTGGCCAAAAAAATAATTCTTCATCGTGCAGTAAACCAAACTAACAATGTCACGATATTTTTATTCCCTGTCTCCAAGGTCGGCTCTTCCATCGAGGCATCTTGATGTCAGGAAGCGCCTTGTCACCCTGGGCCCTGGTAAGAGGGGCCGCCAACTACGCGATGCAGGTGGCCAATCACCTGAACTGCTCGGCGGTAAGTTCGAACCCTGCGACTTGTCGCATTCTCGCGTCTACAGCGATCGATTACGCGAATCGGTGCAGCGCAAAGGGAGTCGTAAAGCGAAATCTCTGCCGCGTCAAAGCGCGCGGCTTCGATCGAATGAAGAAATTAAACGTTGTCGGATTTAATCGACGTGATAATTTCTGACGCCGGACGTGCGCCATATACACTCGCCTAACACGACCGAACGAGGGCAGCGCGGGATGTGCGAGAGAGAAAAAGCGAGAGCGACAGATCGATGCGCACAGAATCCGCCCTCGACGAACGAAATTGAAAACAGATACAATAATTACGTTGCTTTAATCCTCTTGCGTTGTACCGCGCTGATTGAAATCTCGAGTGCGTCGGTGTCGACGAGCAACCACTCGTAAAATTCCACTCCCGAACCATTTTATTTTTTTCTGTTTTTTTTTTTTTCACAAAACAGCGGAACATCGAAGAACGAAAATCTGATGGAAACTCCGTACGGACATTTTTCCATATGCGTTTCCAATACATAAATACATAAATTACATAGGTTAGCGCTGAAAAAAAAAGAAAAACAAAGATTGACAAAAAAATTGGTTTTAAAGGGAATCTTGACGAGTCGATCAATTTCACGAATAAATTTGAAATGTTCGTGGAAAATCTTTAATTTTTTATTCCAACGAGTGCCAAAAAAATGCAACGATTTTTGCTGTATTGTTTTGCTGTGGATAAATGCGAATTTCCAGAAGAGAGAAATTGAATGCGTAGCAGGCGGAATTCACGAAACAATCGCGTTCTGCGTTGGTTCGCGCACAACCGATTATTCCACTGACGTTTCCGTGAGGCATCGCCGTAGTCGGAAGTTAATGTGTCCGTTCGATGAGCTATATTTAGACCCGGACGCGGTTATTTCATCTATTCCAAATCGCGTTACACGCCAATGTGCATTATTGGTGATATCGCAATAACCGTTGCAGTTACAGCGTGTATGTATTTAGCGCGTCATGAGCGGATGCGTTCTGAGTGCGTCGAGTGTTTCTGCAAACCGTGTAACAGCAGAGGGGAAATATGTCGACACCGAGGCCGGGGGATTAAGTGCGACAAAAACGAATTTCTGTTGTACCGTAATTTATCGTGTTTTCCATTTGGTTCCCGTGACACTTGCTTTCGAATTTTTGATATCAAATGCCGGGAATTCGCGCGCTAGTTGAAAGCGATATATTTCGCTGGGACAGAAGAGAAAAAAATACGAGAGCGGAAATACGTTCAGTAGATTTTTACCAAAATGTTCTTTTCTTCATAAAATCAATTCTTTTTATAATTTTCTTTTTTCTATTAAATCACTTCAGTTCATAAAATAAATTGTAAATAATTATTTTTTCTAAAATAACTTTTATTCGTAAAATAAATCGTAAATAATAATTTTTTCCAAAATATTTTTTGTTCATTAAAAAAATCGTTCATAATGATTTTTCCTAAAATAATTTTTGTTCATAAAATTTTTCTTTTTTCTCTAAAATAATTCTTGTTCATAAAATCAATTTTTTTCTCTAAAATAATTCTTGTTCATAAAATTAATTTTTTTCTCTAAAATAATTCTTGTTCATAAAATTAATTTTTTTCTCTAAAATAATTCTTGTTCATAAAATCAATTTTTTGTATAAAATATGGCTGAATATGGCTGAATAATGTTAACAAATATGGTATTTTCAGGTCGCCAACGATCCTCAGAAGTTGCTTAAGTGCCTGAGGGATGTGTCGATGGATTCTCTGCTCTCGGCGCCCGTGCAGGGACTCGCCTTTGCCCCGGCCTTCGGCCCGAGCATCGACGGGGTCGTTATCGACGCCGGTGATCCCGACGATCAGGACTACACCCTGCAAATTGACACCATCAACACACTCAACAATATTCTCCTGAGGAAGGGAGTGATCGCCAAATTGTCCAGGTACAGTGACCAAAAAAAACCCAAGAATTCACTGAAATTCTTCCCTACACATAGTTCAACGTTACAACATTTGTTCCTGCTCTGTTTTTTTTTGCCTCGTAAAATGAATAAATTTCACGTTTATTTCTGACTTTTCAACGAACATCCCCGGGGAATAAGAAACTGCACGGGCGCAGCCAACGAGCTTCGTATTACTTCTGCGCCGCTATCACGGCTATTGTTCTGTTTCCACCTCGACGTTGCCAAAGATCTTTCGGAACGAACAATAGCCCATCGGGCAAAAGTTACGACGGTCCCTCGCGCGCGGCCCCCGTGCAATGCAGTAAAATATACGGTCGTGGTAATTGACCATTAAAATCGCGAATTGGTTCTGAGTATCGGTACAGGCGGAGGCGCCGCGCTGCACTCACGTTGCCCGTGGGGTGACTAAAGCTTTCCTCGCTGAATATGCAATTGGGAGCTGGCTTTCTATACGCTTCCGGGATTCGTCTTTGAAGTGCCGACGCAGACAGCGAGCGATTAAAGCTGGAGAAACGGAGTTGGCGTTGGTGTTGGTGTTGGTGCACTCTTGAGTCGCGGAGTGTTGCGGATCACAACGTAAACGAATTGCGGGTGCGGAGAAAAAGATTTGGAGTAATAAATTATTTGCCGGTACATTGGCGACAAAAATCTACTTGCTGGGCTATCAAATTTCTTTGCCGAGCTGAGGTAAAGGTACCGGTTTCGGCCACCTTTGGCTTAGTTTCGGTCACCGAGTTCGAAAGCACAGAATTATTTGTGTTATTAAAATTAAATACAATTGTATCGATAAACTTGTTAATTTATATGGATACTTTCGAAGTATCAACATAAAAATACAGAACACAATAATTTGAAATAAAAATATAGTGAAAATGGCCGAAACCGGTATAGTGACCGAAACCGGTACCTTTACCTTACCAGATATTTTTCCAGGTTGTCAAATCTTTTGACTACGCTGGTGAGACTGACAAATATTTTTTGCTACTCCAGACATTTCTTTCGCACTTCGGTTCAACAAATATTTTTCCTAGGCTATAAAAAACATACGTTGTTATCGTAAACAAAAGATTTCCCAGTCGAACAAAAAGTTATTTCCCTCCATTCACATTTTCACCGATGTTTCTATCGGAAGACCAACATTTCGTTGCTTCTTACACCAAAAAGAACGAAGCAAAAAAGACGTAAAAAACATTCCACGTAAACGAATTGCACTCATGGAAAAAAGATTTGATTGGAGGAGACAAATAATTCTATTAAAACATTGGCGACACAAATCTTCTTGCTGGGCTACCAAATATTTTTACTGATCCACCAAATCTTATTTGTTAAATTAACAAATCCTTTTCTCTACATCAGACGATTTTTTTTCTCTCACAAGCTAAACAAATATTTTTTCCAAACCACAAAAAAAAACATATCACCACTGTAAACAAAAGATCACCCAGCCCAACAAAAAGTTATTTCTCACCACGAATATTTGCACCGATGTTTCCGTCGGTAGACCAAAAGTCCGTTGCTTCGTAGACCAAAAATAACGAAACAAAATAAACGTAAAAAACATCCAACGCCAACTAATTGCACACACGGAAAAAATATTTGATCGGAGCAGACAAATAATTCTATTAAAACATTGGCGACACAAATCTTCTTGCTGGCCTACCAAATATTTTTACTGATCCACCAAATCTTATTTGTTAAATTAACAAATCCTTTTCTCTACATCAGACTTTTTTTTCTCTCACAAGCTAAACAAATATTTTTTCCAAACCACAAAAAAAAACATATCACCACTGTAAACAAAAGATCACCCAGCCCAACAAAAAGTTATTTCTCACCACGAATATTTGCACCGAAGTTTCCATCAGAACACCAAAAATCCGTTGCATCCTGCACAAAAAACTAAACAAAAAAGACATAGAAAAAAAACATTGTAATCGACTTTCGGTTATGTAGGTAATTTCGCGCCGACCAGAGTAAAAGGGCTTTACCGACAGCGCAAGGTAACTCTCGCCCACTTCTGTGTTCAGAGATTTCGCTGCCGCGAGCGTTTTCACAGTGCCAGGAATTTCGGGCATTCGGCACTTCGGGGTGCGCCAAACTCCGCGCTTTCGATTAAAAGCTTTGGCCGGCCGCGGGGTGGGAGCCCAACGTATAGTTTCGCCGTACGTGCGTAGGGTGAGCCTCGCGCGGAACTCGATCACACGGTCTCCGCGAATGAGTGCGAGAGGCTTCGCTACATGTAGCCGAAGCGAAAAAGCAATAAGCCAGTCCAAACGTGTTAAACCCGACTCTCTCTCCCTGGCCCGCCGGTCCGGCTGCGGGAAACGCGGCGCGCGGGTTGCAGAGGGCGCTCGATTCGCCGGCTATATTCCGGAGATCTCCGGCACTCCGGAGCCGCGCTGCACTTTGAGCCAGAAACAAAAAACGTTAGTGCAAGCGTTGGAAAGCGGCGGGCAAAAAGGAGGATCGCGGGTATAGAAAAAGAAAAAAAAAAGAAAAACGAGGAAGAACAAAAAGAAAATAAAGAGCGAGGATCGAGAAGCGCGAGCGAGTCCGGGTGTAACATAAAACCTTAGCGGTGGCTGCACACAGCGCGGTGGCGGTGGTACCGCCGGTCGTACGGTTAATGCGAAGCGGCGGAAAAGCAGCGGCGCATCCGCGGAAACATCAGGCGGGGACGAGGCCAGAAACGAGTTCCAGCGCCATCCGTGAACTCGCACGAGCGAGCTCTGGTGTTGCGGCTGAAGGATACGAGCGGTCTGAGGGGCGCGAGGGGTGAAGAACGGAAAGACCGCGGGGGAGGGAGATGGTAGCCGAGAAGAGGGCTACTATCGTAAAAGTTAATAAGCTCAATTACCGCGAGGAAAATGTCTCTGGGATGGTAAACGGAAGTAAAATTAGCCACAAGGCCGGTGGAACTGAATATCCAATATGCATAGGCCATGACTATGGTTAATAGTTGCGCAAGGGTGAGCAGGGGGAGGGGGTTGGGATGGGGGGGGGGGGGGGTTCAGGGAGGCTGAGGACGGTAACAACGAACAAGAGTGGCCGGAAGCCACGCGGGATACATGAGTCGAACGAGTGTGGAGAGAGAGGAAGAGAAAAGATAGCAGAAAAAAAATAATAATAAAGCCTCGAATTCGTTCATTGGCTCTCCAAACAGAACTTGGGAAGATTACCTTAGCGACTTTGCGGCCGCGCTGGGCCGTAACGATGAATAGTAAATAAGTCCCGGGTTCGGCGCGCAGCCGGGGGCAGGAAGGGGTTGCTGGAGACGATGAGATAATTTTGCTCGCTTTTTTTTTCACCGAGTCGGTTGCACTCGCTTCTGGGTTACTTTAGAATTTTGTTAGTGGATGGATCGAGCGTTTACTGCTTTACTTTTTTTTCATTCACGGATACATTTTTTCTTTCTTTTTTTTTCTTGCAATTAACCCGAGTCTCGCCTACTTTGAATCATTAAAAGTTGCCTTACAACCATAATGGGCCATTAAATCACAAAGCTCCGTGTATCATTATATCGACTCATTATTATTACTGTTATTATTATTGTTATTATTATTGTTTTTATTATTGTTATTGTTATTATTTATTATTATTGTTATTATTATTATTATTTATTATTATTATTATTGTTGTTGTTGTTGTTTGGTTTCTCTCCTTTAGGTGAATAATAGCTAGAGTTTATTATACGGATTACATACATCGTGTATTATTTTTTGCGTTATCATTTTTCCAATCCTTTTTTTCACGGATCTCATTTTGTCCCTCTCATTTAGTACGTCTACCAAGACACAATTTCGCCAAAACCGTAACGAAGCAGCTCGAAGCAACCGCCAGATGTCGAACCTCTCTCCCTCCCTCGTCGGGGGTTATGCAGCCCTTGGTTGGGCTACTAAGAAGTCGCGGGTAGAAGAAGAAGAAAAAAAAGAAGGGAAAAAAAGGGAAGAGAAGGCGAAGGAGAGAGTCGAGTGGCGGAGAAAGGAAAACATAACTCCAGCCTATTTCACGCAATAGCGGAAACGTGGCGCTGAATAGCTAAAACCAAAGGAGAGGATCTCGTTATGCGGGTAAACGGAGCGTGCTAACTAACCGCAGGGTTTTCCCCGGTAAGCCGCCGACTGCCAACCCTATACACTTGTTCCCTTTTCAAGGTATCGCGCTGCGCGCGCCCCGTTGGTCGTTGCGCGCTGCAGTCGTCAGCGTCAAAGTGGCGCGCGCGCCGCCGTAACCAGCGCTGGAAAAAGCGAGCTCGGCAGGCAGTGGCGAAGCCCAGGCACAGGCCGACCGCCTTCAACCGCATCGGGGCAGACGCGCGAGGGGGCGAGGAGGAGCGCGAGGAGCCCTCACTTTATAAACATGACCGTGTTCCACGTGCGCATCGTTGGCATTCAATGATTCAACCTAGATTTCCCGGGGCACCGCGGCTCGGGTAGCCGGAGGCGGACTGCGAGGGTGAAAGCGACTCCGCAGCCTCGTCACGATCCTCCTTGCGGTTGTCCTTATGCTAAACTCATCACATTCTTTCCGATACTAAGTGGACGCACGGAAAACCGTTTTCGGCACTGCGAATTAATAATCCATTGAATTTTTTTTTTTTTTTTAGTCGGTTGAATTTCGTTCTTGGTGAAGGAAACGTTGGAGAAATCGAATTCTTCGTATTTCTTCTTCTTGTATTTTTAGTCGGTTGAATTTCCTTCTTGGTGAAGGAAACGTTGGAGAAATCGAATTCTTCGTATTTCTTCTTCTTGTATTTTTAGTCGGTTGAATTTCCTTCTTGGTGAAGGAAACGTTGGAGAAATCGAATTCTTCGTATTTCTTCATCTTGTTTTTTTTTTTTTTTTTTTTTTTTTCATGTTTCGTGAAACGAACTGGAATCTGTGACTGAAAATCGACAAGGCCTGTCGATTTCAATTCCTGTGGGCTAAAGTGTGTCACGCTATTCCACTATGCTCGAAATTGTTGAATTTTTCATGCGGATCATAATAATTCAGGGGGGCGGCTTAAAATAATTCCACCCGGGTATGGAGAGGCTCAATTTTCCCGAACGTCAGCGAGATATATTTTTCAAACACACCGAGCCAATGCAGTTAATGAGAATTAATGCAATTATACCAGCGTGATTTTTCCACTAATTTCCCCCATACGGTTTATTACGCCAGAGATCGCCGCGCGCTCTCTATGGCATCAGAGGATTAGCGGGCAACGGCGCGGGCTATACATACATGAGTAAGCGCGCGTGCACACGAGACCAGGAATGTTTGATTACTTGGCGAACACGAGAGAAATTATTCGCAATTACCGTACACAGTTTCACCCTAGGGGGGAGGTGGGGGGAGGGGGGGGGTTAGGGGTGGAGATAGAGACAGGACTGAAAGGAGGGAGAGAGAGTGAGAGAGAGAGAGAGAGGGTTGCACGAGGAGGGGGGAGGGCACCTACGCTTACGAATTAATTTGCAGACCGCAAGTTTCCAAATTATATAATTGGGCGGTGCTGCCGGTATTTCCGGGGGCTGCAGTGGTTTCGGTGGCCTAGGGTGAAGGTGGAGGGTGAGAGAGAGAGAGAACGCGGCGCGAGAATCCCGACAGGGGCGATGGTGGATGGTGCGCGACGAGGGGGTGGCTTTCACCTCCTCCCCCCCCCCCCCCCCGCCCTCCAGTCTGCCCCCCACCCGCGAGGACTCATCAGAGTCGCCGCGGCGACAGCGCAACGCGCGCTCATTCCCGTGACAAAGCGCCAAAGTTCTTCATTGCCGGCTCCCTGTAACGAATTTTCTGTCGCATTAACGCGAATAGTCGCCGTGTTATTCCCGTCATAACCTGCCGGAAACGAGTCCGGTGCATCGGCGAAACGAGACTGTATTTATACGCGTCTCCCGGTGTTCGGTGTACCGCATATATGCATTCGGGCTCGGCAGACGCAATTTGTGACCGTCGGAAATAAAACCGTCGAGGAGCCGATTTTTGTCGTTGCATTTTTCGACCGGAAGTCGCGTCCGCGGATTGTAAAGTCAGAAATACCGATACTTTTTCTCGTTTCTTTTTTAATCATCCTGAAAAAGCATGTGCATCAGCATTTTTTGCGAGGAAACGTACGAATTGAAAACGACAGTGAAAATATAAAGTCGATATCTGGAAGAAAAAAAATGGAGTAACATTTTTTTTTTTTTTTATAAATACGGATACTTTTTTTTACATTTTTCGACCGCGGACGAATTTAGAGTCAGTGGATTCTAAAGTCGGAACCCTCGGTGTCCATAAATCGCTCTAAAAAATCACTTGAACAGCATTTTTTGTGAGGAAATATACGACCTGAAAACGATAGTGGAAATCAAAAATCGATAACTCATGTAATAAAAAAATAAAAAGCCGCCCTGCAAAAAATAAAAATCCCCTGCAAAAAATAAAAATCCCTTGCAAAAAGGTGCCTTGGGGGCTCCAATGCATGACTCACTGAACCTTCAAAATTCTTCATTCCCTCTCCCACGACAGACGTTTCATCGCACTAAAATCCAAACCCTGGTAGTCTCGTGTAAAGCTGTAATTCTCGTCATAACCTCCGAGCGATCGTAACGAGTCCAGCGTATCGAAACAAGGGGGCCGGAGGGGGACGAGGGGGGCAGTATTTATACAACTATATCCCGCGCATTCGTCGAGGTTTAGCGAAGGGGGTCGGGGGGAGGGGGGGGGGAGGTGGTCAATCCGACCGTCAGTGCGGAATACAACCAAAGCTCGCGAACTCGTTATATTGCTAGTCGAGTTACGTTTATTCGAAATTCCACGAGCGATAGAACAGATGAGGCAGGCTCACTCCGCGCGTTTCTCTCCGTTCCACGCGTTTTGCAATGTCCTCCCGCAGCCTCGGCTAGCTGCTGGTTCCGCGTTGTCCGCGCTACCAGCTCGCCCGGCTAGTTCAACGCACGCATTCGATTATGCCACGAGTTTGATAGCCGTAAAATTGCCATTCGCGACCATCCCCACTGTATACGTACCGCGCGCTTCGGTATATATTCCATTTATATATATATATACATATATGTATATATATATCGTTTCATTGTGCCCCGTTGTCTCTATTTTACCGTCGCGCCCGCCCGGTATTCGCCATATACTTTGTAAATCGTAATCGACGGCGAATTTGCCATCGAATCGAGAGAACGTAATCGACTGTATCCCGTCCTCTCATTACCGCAAGCCGGTTTAATGCTCCGTGTATTACTGCTACCCAGTACATACCCGAACGACTTCGCTCGCTGTGCGCCGCACGTTTCACCTCCCCCCCCCCCCCTCCTGCCCCCTCCCACCGATCCGTTCACCCTCGGTAACACGGTTTTAAGGGGTCGGGGTGAGAGAGGTGGGGGGGGGGGGATGTTCGAGCTCTGGGCACGAAAATGTCGCGAATAAAAGTTTACGATTCACTTTTGCCGCATAGAAGCTGATGAGAACACTCAATTTGCGTGCGGCACGGTGATCGGGTTGTTTTTGTGCAACCTTTTTTTTTGCATCATGAGGCACGCGGGGTTTATTCGTTTCTGATTTTTTCGCGAATTTCGTGACCAGAGAAAAATTGTAGTCGTGGATTTGCGAAAATTATCAAATCGCCCTTTGGGGACCTGCAGGACGAAGTGGTGACTGGTGAATGAATATTGATGCTAGGTTTAATGTGACTATGGTTAATAGTGGCGAAAGGGTGGGCAAGAAAATGTTTCAAATGAAAGTTTACGATTCACTTTTGCCGCATAGACGTTGACGAGAACAATCAATTTGCGTTTGGCACGGTGGATCGAATTGCGTGGGGTTTGTCAACTTTTTTTTCGCCCTTTTTTGCGTCATGAACCACGCGGGGTTCATTGATTTCAGATTTTTTTTTCGCGAATTTCGTAGCTGGCGAAAAATAATCATCGCGGATTTGCGAAAATATGGAATCGCCCTTGGGGTATCGGAGGACGAAATGTTGGCTGGTGAAAAATAAATTGATATTAACGACCTTTTATGCAACGATTTTCCCGTTGCCATTTATTTTCGCTCTCGCGACTGTTTAAACTGCTAGTTTCGCGGGAGTTGAAATCCACGTGGGCAAATCAATCGAGTGCATTTTTTTGTCGTTGATTGAAATGTGCACCGTGTTTTTGGCCTCGTTGTTAACACCCATTCGACATTTCGTTTCCACGTATTTCGACAAAATTGCCGCCTGTTACGTCTGGTTGGCTTCGTCATTGACGTAATGAACCAATGATCTTTTTTTTGGCAAAACCATCGCTTCCCCCGGCGCGGTGAAAATTGGACCCCTCGTCGACGCGAACGCTCGACGAGTCGTCGCGATCGGCGATCTCCACCGCGATAGTTCCGCGACCACCGAAATCGCCGCTCGCTCCTCGTAACCAACCTCGCACGTATCCGCGATACTGCCGCACGGAAAATTTAAATTAAAAGCGCCGTGCACCGCCGGCAAAAAAAATACAATACAACGCATCTCCTAGGAGGTTAATTGAAAAAAAAAAGAAAAAAAAAGTAGAAAAAAAAATCCCGCAGCTGAAATAGCAGGTGGTACGCGGGGTTCGAGCCCGAGATTGCCGGGGGGAAAAAAATCAAGCTCGAGAAAAACATCCGAGCGAGATGAGAAGAGCGCGCCAGGCGAGCTCGAAGCTCGCGCGAGAGCGCCCATATATATACGGGAAGCCGTGTGCGCCCGCAAAAACGGGGAAAAAAACTCGGAAGAAAAAAAAAATAAACATGACATAATGTTTGAACGCTTGTTTTCGTTTTGGGAGATATGAGAGGCCAAACTCCCCCCCGACTCTTCTCCCTGTTTCTCTTTATGTTCTCCCCGACTCTCCCAAACAACAAACATAGCGCAAGTTGCATGTATGTCCGCGCCGCTAGGAGGATGCTGGGCGGGGAAGAGGGTGACTGGGGGGGGGGGGGGGGGGGGTAGCGCGGAAGCTTTAGCCGAGGATGCACGCTAGAAAGTCATTACTGCGCTTTATATGGGCCGAGGGGCAGATTTCGTTTCAGTCGGCATCGAAAAACGCTCTGCCGGGGCCTCGGGCTAGCTGGTAACTGTGGCATAGCGGCAGCCGGCAGCTGGTATACCAGCGCCAGGATGCTCGAGCTCGCTGCTGCTGCTGCTGCTGCTGCTGCTACTGCTGCTGCAGTCGAGTGTATTGCAACAAAAGGGAAGAAGGAAGGGAGCGCGGAGGCGGAGGAGGAGCATAGGGATGCGATAAATAAATGTACGCAAGCGACGCATATACCCTTTGTATCTTTTGGGGCTGAATCCTCCAGCGGATATTACTGTCGCTACGCCTTGTTCCGTACCCGCCCCGAATCAATGCGAGAGTGTGCCCTCGAAACGCGAACTTCGTGTAGCTCAGTAGGTATGTTCCGTCGATTCTCTTTGTCTGATGCTTTCCTATCGGTGATGGAGGAGAATGGATACCATTTTCGAGATGGAAGTGATAAACCGACAAACACAAATGGCAAGAAAATTGCCGAGATTTAACGACGATAATTATCTCAATTGACAACATTTCTCGGGAATACTAGTGAAGGATTCAGTTATTAGTAGATATCGCAAATGATAGTCACCCGTCATAGTCACCATTACAGTCATTATCGTAGTCAAGATTATAATCTCCAGCATAGTCACCTCAATAGTCACCTCAAAATTCACCGCGATTTTCACAACGACAGTCACCACGATTGTCACCACGAGTCGCCACGTGTCATCACGATGGTTACCACAAGGCGCCACGTGTCATCACGATAGTCACCACAAGTCACCACGATAGTCACCACAAGTCACCACGAGTCACCACGATAATCACCAAAAGTCACAACGATAGTCACTACGACAGTCACCACAATAGTCACCACGATAGTCACCACGATAGTCATCACGATAATCATCACGATAGTCACCACAAGTCACAACGATAGTCACCACGATAGTCACCACGATAGTCACCAAGATAGTCACTACGACAGTCACCACAATAGTCACCACGATAGTCACCACGATAGTCATCACGATAATCATCACGATAGTCACCACAAGTCACAACGATAGTCACCACGATAGTCACAAAGATAGTCACCACGATAGTCACCACGATAGTCATCACGATACTTACCGCGATAGTCATCACGATAGTCACCACGATATTTACCACAATAATCATCACGAGTCACCATGATAGTCACCACAAGTCACCACGAGTCACTTCAACAGTCACCAACGACTGAGCGCTTTATATCGTGTCTCGTCTCCTTGATTCTCATACACTACGTTTCCCTCTATCTCCAATGGTAATAATTTACGTTTTCGTGTTTGGTTTTTATCCGCAGATACGATCTGATGGTCGGTGTGGTGCGATCCGAGGCTTATTTCACCCTGACGGCCGAGGACGCCCAGTACGGCATCGAGGCGGACAGAAGAACGAAAATTCTACGTGAATTCGTGAGAAACACGTACACTTATCATCAGCCGGAGATACTGGCGACGATAATAAACGAGTATACGGATTGGGAAAAGGCTGTGCAGCATCCCGTGAATATAAGGTATGTACACGAGATTCCATAACCCTCCGCGTGTGTTCAACGATGCAACTCGCTGAATGAGTTATCGATTCGCGCGCGCGCGCGGGCGGGCGGGCGGGCGGGTGAGGCGTAACGTATATTCGCGTGTATATAGAGAGTCGGCGAACAGCGAATCATATATTATTTCGCGGATGATTTCAACTCTGCGAACCGTTAAATTTTGGGTAATCGCTTTGAAAGCGGGGAAAATCAGCAGTGGCAGGTTTTCCCCGTGCAGCCGCTTTACCTCCGCGACTCTCCCCCCCCCCCCCCCCCCTCCAGTCAGCCTCCCAGCCCCCCTCGAGCTTCTGGATTTAATACAGTTTGCGCGTATTGCCAGAATTTAATTACAGAGTCGTAGCATGCCTGCAATTCCGTGTAAACAGATATCGGCCCCCAGAGGTATCGAGATTTCCACTTTGGACTCGGGAGAATTTTCCTGTACTCTCTATTCGCCCCCCCCCCCTCCCAAAACCCTTCAGTCTTTCGCTCTTTCTCTCTTTCTCTCTCTCTCTCTCTCTCTCTCTCTCTCTCTCTCTCTCTCTCTCTCTCTCTCTCTCTCTCTCTCTCTCTCTCTCTCTCTCTCTCTCTCACTCTCGCCAGGCAGCAAGTTCGGCTTTCCCCGCTGTCGGGCTTCACTCGTCGAGTTCTCGAAGCTCTTCCAACACATCCAACGCGGCCGCCACCCTCAGCGCCAATTAAACTCGAAGAGTCGAGTGGGAACTTCGGACGGGCGCGCGAGATGTTTCCGCCGGGGCCCGGACGGTTTCGCGTTTCTTCACCTTTGCTCTTTACCCATACTACGTACGCGGACACCCCCCTCGAAAATTCACCGGCCACTCTTTGGCTCCCGCAGCCTCTCGCGCTCCTTTCGCCTCGGTATATACGTGCCGCCCACCTTCGGCCCATTCGATTCATCGATTTCGCGTTTTATTGGCTAAAAGGTTTCCGACAAGATTAAAAAGAGTGCGGGGGAGACGGGCGAGGGCGAGTTAACTCGGAGTAAGAGCTCTTCGCGAATTTTCCAGGGACGAGACGCTCGAGGCGCTTGGCGACGCCAATACTGTTGCTCCGGCCACCAGGACCGCCGATCTTCACAGTCAATCGCACCGAAATTCCTATCTCTACGTGTTCGACTATCAGACGAAGAACGGCGACTATCCTCAGGTGAGTTTTATCCCTCGTGAATTTGGGAAAAAATGATTTAAACTATGTTTCGTGCAATTTGATTTTTTTTCACTGAATTTACGATATAAATTCATTGACAAAATGTTTTTTTTTTAAATCCATGTTCCTATGGTATAGACATTTTTTTTTTTTTTTGCGGTTTCGGCGCATATGAAATTGAATATAAAAATACGATGCAATATAAAAATACCTTGTACTAAAAACGTTATAAAAAATAATATTCGATATACGATCGTTTGAATTTTTCAACACATCGGCATATTAAATCGAGAAAAATTCACGATACAGAATAACGAATATAACGAGGTCAGCTGTATGAATGGTCACTGATACCATAATTTAGATGTTACTTTGTTCATCGTCCCCGAAACCGCAAAAGTATTGTAGTCCTCTCAAAAAATACGTCGTGTAGTACAAGTCGACCGTACAAAATTCTAAATGGAATTTACGACACGTACGGTATCCACAAAAAACTACCTCCACAGTTTATTAATTATACAAATATTTTTAACAATCATCCGGAAAAATGATTCTTGAAAACAAAAATTCGACGATTGCAACGATTCATTTGAATTATTTCCAACGTGTGAATTATGAATTATAGTTTTATTGAATCGACAATCGAGCAACCGACCGACCGGGTTCGCCTGTCAATTCGCGCAATTTGCGTTTCTATTTTCTCCGAGAGTTTCGCCCCGAGAGTTTCAAAACTGCAGATGTATTGTAGTCCGCACAAAAAATACGCCGTGTAGTACAGTACAGTCGACCGTACACAATTCTAAATTGAATTTAAGACAGATACGGTATCCACAAAAAACTACCTCCAGAGTTTACTAATTTTACAAATATTTTTAACAATCATCCGAAAAAATGATTCTTGAAAAGAAAAATTCGACGTTTGCAACGATTCATTTCAATTATTTCCAACGTGTGAATTATGAATTATAGTTTTATTGAATCGACAATCGCGCGACCGATCGACCGGGTTCGGCTGTCAATTCGCGCAATCTGCGTTTCTATTTTCTCCGAGAGTTTCGCCCCCGCACTGGTGGGGGGGAACGCGGGCCCGAGAAACGTGCGCTCGCGCGCCTCTCGTGCGCGCGATTTCCCGATGCCTAATTTCCTCGCTTCCTGCAACTACGCGTCGACGTCGCGCGCACGGCCGAGCGGCACATAAGATCCCGGATCCGCGGCGGCGGGGCGCAATACGCCGGAAGGTAACACGCCCGGCGACGTACTAATGTACAGTCATTACTCATACGCTATCTGATATGCGGAAAGTTATGATATATAGTATATATATTCGCGGGGGGGGGGGGGGGGGAAGGAAGCGGGGCGGCGAGTTCACCGAGGGTATTTCGAGTTATATGGACGGTATACACGCCATCGCGGGGCCGAGGCGGAAGGAAAATGCTGCGAATCAAAGGTTGAAATACTACGCGCTCCATATAGATAGGCAACATTAATCATGCGAGTTCAACGGGAATTTTTTTTTTTTTTATTGCGGCTGCCAGTGACGATTTATTGAAATTAATGGCCGATGCGGGATCAATTTTTCCTGGCAACATATTTATTTGGCCAGTTTTGCCATGATTTTAATTATTTCGCTATTCATAAAAAGAGCCATCAAAGATTTTTTAAAAATGTGTTTTATTGTACATTTTACTGCATTTTTTTTACAATGATTCATTGAAATTTCTAAAAAAAAACGGCCAACAATGAATTCTTCGTTATTGAATGAAAGGGCAGTGGTGATTTTTTCCTGACAATATATTTTCTGGCCTATATTACAATTATTATAATTATTTCGCTATTTAAAAAAAGAACCACAAAATATTTTTGTGTTATAAGATTTATTATATTTTTATTACAATTTTTTCTTACTGATTCATTAAAGTTTCTAAAGAAACGACGAGAAATAAATTATTCAAGTTGATCGACGTTGACCCGAATTTCCTCATGACTAGATACCACCTAGTAAATGTTTCCCGCCTCTGTGTTTTTACTATGATTCATAGAAATTTCTAAAAAAAAAGGCCAACAATAAATTCTTCGTTATTGAATAAAAGAGCAGTGATGATTTTTTCCTGACAATACCTTTTCTGGCCTATATTACCATTATTATAATTATTTCGCTATTTAAAAGAAGCACCACTAAAGATTTTTGTGTTGTAAGTTTTATTATATTTTTTATTACAATTTTTTCATACTGATTCATTAAAGTTTCTAAAGAAACGACGAAAAATAAATTATTCAAGTTGATCGACGTTGACCCGAATTTCCTCATGACTAGATACCACCTAGTAAATGTTTCCAGCGTCTGTGTAACGTCCGACGACGTGACGCAGGCAGTTTCGTCGTGGCGTCCGCGCGACGTTGACGTATTAACGACGTTAATGTGTTCTGAAACAAGGAGAACGAGCGAACGAGCGAACGAGTCACCTCCGTCGTTCCCGCGCGCGAGATACAAAATTACGGCACTCCCGGGTCAGTTTAACGTGCCATATTGCTGCTGCTGCTGCTGCTGTTGCTGCCACGGTTCTCACAAAGGAGAACAGCGGTTAAGCGCATAAACGTCACGTCTCCTGATTATCAAAGGCACGGCGTTCGATAGACGAGGAGCTGTTTTAGTGCACATATAAATTTAGATTATCGATTCGCGCGTCCCGGGTGCCTCACTCTTTCTTCTCCCGAGCGGTCCGGCCGAGTGACACGACCGAGCAGATGCACAGACACCAAGACACGTGGATGGCACCGCGAGGAACGGAGTTTCGGAGAATAATGCAATTTGTCGCGGACAAATTTGTTCCCTCGCTCGGATGAACGAATTTTTAATTTATATTAAATTTACCTTCGATAATTGACGGCAAAAAGATAACGCAAAAGATATTATTTTATTTTTCGTTTAAAGCCGAACGGGCATTTAATAGATATTTTTACAGATTTTTTTATTTCATCCGGAAATTATTTTAAAATGCGTCAAATTATCTGCCATAGATTTATAATCACGCAGCAAAATCTTATAACAATTAATTCGCATTTTTCTCCTCAGCTTTGCGAGTCTGATCGACGGTCCGTCAGCCGTAGACATTTATTTTCCCCCTGCGTCTCCCGCGCGAGGCAAAATCATCGGAAGAGCGGCGAGAAAAACATTCCGCATTTGATGAAAATTCCGTACAAACCGTGGTTCGTTTTCACACGTGACGGAGTTTCAACGGTGAATTTAATTAATTTTCCACCACAACGGGCCATTGTCGAAAAATAACGAATTAATGAACTCGTAAAATTGACATCCGCATTGCGCGCGACGAATCGCGATTCACCCTTTCAACGTTTTTCCCCCGTTCACGCGCCTTCACCGTGGGATCTGAATACGGGTGGATGTACAGTATCTGGGTCGATCGCGCCGCGACCTAGAAATATTTTCTAGCGTGAAAGGGAGCGCCGAGCGAGTGAGATGAGGCCTTTTTCCTTTTTCTTGGTTTCTCGAGTGGAAAACACGTTGGCGGCTGCTTTTGCCGCACCGACTGCCAGAACTCGCTTACGGCTCTGACCTTGTTCCCCGGCACCCGGTAGACCAAACTGCCGGCTGTATATACGCGTATATAGAGTGCATCACTGCCGGGGTTGGGCCGCAGGGTGAAAACGCTCTTGCCTGAATTTACGAGTGATAGAAAGTAGAAGTACCATCCTCGCGCGCTTTCCCGAGGGGGCCTGGAGGACACGAGAGACCGGGGAATGAAAGTGGAGGCCCCCGCGCGCGTGGAGGAGACGCGCGCGAGCCTCACCGGTGAACCCGGCGAGAAATGCCTGCCGAGTGAATAAGACGCACTCGAGGACCTCGGATCACAGGACACTGGAGACTCTCCCTGTGCCTCACAAACGTTTCCGAACCCTCAAACGTTCTACGAGATCTCTCGATTTCGTCGACGTATACTTCGCTTGTACACTCGACGTTGGACTGATAAACGACGAATTTTCGCATTGATTTTTATTCTGCGATCAACATTTGATCATGTTTTTCACATTATTTTTGTTGGTCTTTTGATGTTTTTTTAATTCAATGATTTTTCGTGTGGTTGAGACGTTTTTTTTATATTTTAATGTGGGTTTGAAATGATTGAATAAAAAATTGTGTTTCATTGGGGACGTTGTTGATGAAAATATGCAGAGATTGAGGATTGTAGGACGCAGGATTCGTGAAGGGCTGTTTTTGATAATAAAAAAAGAGTTTTAGCATTCAATTATTTTTTACGGTCGACATTTGAAACTTTTTTTCAGATACATATTTTTTTCTAAAGTGTTATTTTAATTCAATGATTTTTTGTATTAATTCAGATTTTTCCAGTTTTTAATTTTATAAAGCAGGTTTAAAAAAATTGAATAACAAATTGTATTTAATTGTGAGGTTAACGAAGATGTAGACATTGAGGATTGTTGGATGCAAGATTGGCGAAGCGCTGTCGATGATTGTCAGTCGTTGCAGCCGATGTGAGGCTGTCAAGAGGGGTGGCGAAGGGTCGTGCACGATATGTAGCTGCGAGCGTCGTTCGCCCTCAGCTCGGACAGAAGTAAAAGGCGAGTTGCAGCGAAACAATGGCCAGTAGTTAACTGCAGCACGCGTTACCTCCGAGTGGCTTACACACAAGAAGGAGACTCGATCGCCCGCTGAGATAGCTTGTAATGGCCACGGACTTGCGGAAATCTCGTGAAACGCGGATTTGCAACGGGGAAACGTGGAAACACTCGTGGCAAACGCGAGTACACGATAGCCTCTTCGTAACGATGTCTTGGAATAATAGATCGTGCGGCCCGGAGCTGCGCACCAAAAATGTCTACGTTTTACGAGAGACACAGAGGCAGGAAATAGAAGAAGGGTGCATTTTAACCCCTGAGAATATATACAGTGTGTATTGGTTGGGGTGAAGGAAAGTCAGGGGGAACGAATGGCATGAAGGTTGATGTTTTGAAGAAAAGGAATTTCGAGGGGTCGATTTTGACACTTTTGGACCCGGTGCCGGATCTACGATTTCTGACATAAGAAATGTCGAAAAAATTGTTTTTGTCAAGGTCAAGGAAAAATGGGTTGAGAGCAGTATTTTTAGGGGTGGAATATTCCAAATATTCCATATTAATATTAATATTCCATATAAAATATGGAATATTTTGGAATATTCCACCCCTAAAAATACTGCAATAATACTGCAAATACTTCAATATTCCAAAATATAAATTATATTTTGGAATATATAATACCAAAATGTTATTAACAAATCGATGAAAAAAAAATGGTTTAACAAATTTCCCAATGACCCAATTTTTTTTTTTAATGAAAATGATTCGCTCGTTTTTCTAAATACGTATACATTTTTTTAGATTTTTAAATTGACTTTGAAATTTGTGTTTTCGCACACATATTTTCCATAAAAAAAACACAAAATTCAAAGTAAACTCTTATTTCTCTCGAATTTATGCGTATTGAGCTCGAAGCGACATAACTCCCCTAAAAGTCGAAACATTTTATTTTACACCATGGAAAGAAGGGTATAAACCAGTGTTTTTAAGGGCAGAATATACGAGTTGAGAATGATGCAGGTCAATAGTCGATATTTTGAAAACAAATATTTAGGGATCGATTTCACTTGTTTGGTTGCGAGGGCGAGTGACGGACCCAGCAGTATTTTTAGGGGTGGAATATTCCAAATATTCCATATTAATATTAATATTCCATATAAAATATGGAATATTTTGGAATATTCCACCCCTAAAAATACTGCAATAATACTGCAAATACTTCAATATTCCAAAATATAAATTATATTTTGGAATATATAATACCAAAATGTTATTAACAAATCGATGAAAAAAAAATGGTTTAACAAATTTCCCAATGACCCAATTTTTTTTTTTAATGAAAATGATTCGCTCGTTTTTCTAAATACGTATACATTTTTTTAGATTTTTAAATTGACTTTGAAATTTGTGTTTTCGCACACATATTTTCCATAAAAAAAACACAAAATTCAAAGTAAACTCTTATTTCTCTCGAATTTATGCGTATTGAGCTCGAAGTGACATAACTCCCCTAAAAGTCGAAACATTTTATTTTACATCATGGAAACAAGGGTATAAACCAGTGTTTTTAAGGGCAGAATATACGAGTTGAGAATGATGCAGGTCAATAGTCGATATTTTGAAAACAAATATTTAGGGATCGATTTCACTTGTTTGGTTGCGAGGGCGAGTGACGGACCCAGCCGAGCGAAATCCTAGCACCGGAGCAAAAGTTATATTCGTCAGTGATACAGATCCTGTTTCAATTTGTATCTCCATCGTAAACAGCTTTTCTTTCTTTCGAGTTCCATTCCATTTGCTTTGAAAATAGGTCCGGAAGTCGCGGAAAGACGCGATCGTTGTTTCACCGTGTCGCTATATTCACTGCTTCGCTTTCGTAAGAGAAATCCGAGATTGATCCGACAGAAGCAGTGGAGAGGATTTAAGAAAATCCTGTCTTACTCGTGACTCTCGTCATTTTCTCACTCGTCCTTCTCGTCCTCATATCTTTCTTCCTGGATTTTCCGTCGGTACTCAAGAATTCACGAATACCTGTAACGAGAACCACGTAACAAAAACGAAAAAGCTGAAAAAATAGCCTTTATCTGAATTTAATACATTTTATATTTCATAATTATATAATATTTATTTTATGCAGAGTAGCTTTATTCTACTTAATGAAAACTAAGCAAACTTTACTTTTTATTTTACGAACGGTAGGAACTAATTAAATTTGTTTATTATTTTTCAGAGACAAGGATGCATCCACGGCGAGGAGTTGCCGTATCTTTTCGGCGCACCGTTGGTCGGTGGTCTGTCTCACTGGCCGAAGAATTACACGAAATCCGAAATAGCACTTTCTGAAAGTGTCATTCTCTATTTCACAAATTTCGCGAGGACTGGGTAAGGAATTTTATTTCAATTAAATACAAATAAGTCGCCCCCAAAATGTGCAAAAACACGAGGGTCACTTTCTTCTAATATTTCTCATTTTTAATGCCTATTATATTGTGATATTATTTTTTTTTTTTTAGTAATCCAAACGAAGGAACCCCCGATCCAGGCCCAGCCGGATCGCGTCCGGACCGCACGAAACTGAAGAACGTCGTGTGGACGGCCTACGAGGAGAAGCACAAAAATTACTTAATAATAGGTGCGAAACTGAGAAACGAAAAAAAAAAAAAAAATCATCACATCCGCAGGCCAATCACAACTTCTGTCGATTACTCGTTCCGCGCGATAAGCGCGAGAATCCGGAATTTCCCTCGGAGCTTGGAGTAGATTATAAAGCCCCGCTCCGCGTGATCTCGCTTCCATCGAGTCCGATAATTGAGAGGCTGCTCGAAGGCGTCAGCGAAATAATCAGAGATGCCGCTTATTTTCCTCGTTTTGCCCTCGCACCTCGCCCCCGTCTCTCGCTATGCAAGTGAGCCACGCGCGACGCGCGGCTGTTCAGCTTTTTTCCTCGCCTTATTTTTAACTTCCTCTTTTTTTTCCCCCCTTTTTTTCATTTTTTGTTCCTTTTCAATTTACCGTAGTCCATCGAGCGTGAATGCCTCTGCTCGTCGTCGTTGCCTCGCCTCTCTCTTCTCGTCTCAGCCTCGCACAGACCACGGGGCTCCCCGCCCCCTCGCAGCTTAATTCACCCCTGCTCATATCCCGTCTCCTCTCACGCTCCAATTGGCCGATCGGCGCCTCTCGAAGCGGGCGTTTCGCCTCGAAGGGCCTACAGATTCTGCCTCGATCCATTCTCGCCAGCGACGAATTAATTGTTAATTATTTATTATTGTCAAGCGAAACCTCGGGATTTATTTATATTTCTCTCGGCAGACACGAAATCGAAGCTGAAGAGCCACTACAGGGCCCACAGACTCTCGTTCTGGCTGAATCTCGTGCCGGATCTTCACAAACCCGGATCCGACGAGGTGCCGAGATCTCATCATTTACTGGACGCTGAGCAGGTGAATTTGCATTTCATTCGTTTTTGGGCAACGAAAAAAATTCAATGTTTTCTTCTTTGCCGATTGAGTTAATTAAACACCTAATTTTAACTGTAATCCCTGTATCACTCACTCTCCGTTCACCTTTGATTAATAACAATCACAACAAAAATCAAGCTACGATTTTCTTGCATTACGTTTTCAAAAATTCATTCGATATATCGTACAACAAAAATGATCAAATATCCCTTGACAATATAATTTAATCAATCATCATGAATTCCATTATTAAACACGTAATCCCTCTTTTAAAAAGTTCATGAGTAACGGAAAGCATTGTTAGCAAACTATTAGAGCTGTGATTGGTTGCCAGGAAAGTCAGTGATAAACAAAATCAGTTTGGTGTCAAATTTGAAAAATTTCATAAGAGGACAGGCGGCGCAGCACCCGTAACCTTTTAAAACTTTATAAGAGCGCAGCAGCGCAATATTGATTAACCTATTAATAGGTGATATTTTGAAATAAAAATTTCCGAGGTTGATTTTGGCGATTTTCGGTCGGGAGCCGGATCTACGATTTCTGACAGAAAAAATATTTTTTTCGTCGCCAAAAAAATATTTTTTTCAAAATCGATTAAAAAAGGTCAATAACCAGTGTTTTCGGGGGTAGAATATGCGACTTGAGAATGATGGTATAGGTTAAAAGTCGATATTTTGAAAAGAAAAAAAATTGGGGTCGATTTTCGGTCGGGAGCCGCATCTACGATTTCTGACAGAAATATATTATTTTCGTCGCCAAAAAAATATTTTTTTCAAAATCGATTAAAAAAGGTAAATAACCAGTGTTTTCGGGGGTAGAATATGCGATTTGAGAATGATAGTATAGGTTAAAAGTCGATATTTTGAAAAGAACATATTTCTGAGGTCAATTATGGCAAATTTTTCAGGCGCGCGCGCCAGCGCGTGTGATTAGCCTAGTTTTATCTATAATCCCTGTATCACTCTCTCCGTTCACCTTTGATTAATAACAATTGCATCAAAAATCAAGCTACAATTTTCTTGCATTAAGTTTTCAAAAATTCATTCAGTTTGTATCGTACAACAAAAATGATAAAACTTCCCTACACAATATAATAAAATCAATGAACCTCCGACGACTAAAAAACGTCTCGAAAAATGTCCCCAGGTCCCACCGAGATTCATCCAGAGGATACCAACGACCGCGCGACCAACGACGCCCGAAGTCACGACCGAGCGAGTGCACAACACGTCGACGGCATCGCCGAGCGAATTAGCCTTCGAGGAGACGACGTCGCAGCCGGAGGACGGTTTCGCCGCGTACTCGACAGCCCTTAGCGTGACGATAGCGATCGGCTGCAGCCTGCTGATCCTCAACGTGCTGATATTCGCGGGCGTCTATTACCAGCGCGACAAGTACCAGCAGCATCACTGCCCGAAGAAGCGTCAGGAGAACGGCCAGATGCCGAACAACATATGCGGCGAGCTCGAGACGAAGACGTCGGCGGAGCGTCACCACATCCAGCACATGCCGCCCCCGGACTTCGCGGATCTGCAGAACAACTCGTGTCACGTGCCGATGCCGCCGCCGCCCCCGAAGAACACGAAGCCGAGCAAACCCGGCGGCCAGAATCTCATAATGAGCCCGAATCAGCTGCAGCAGGAGAGCATGCCGATGTCCGGGGTGGGGACCCTGAAGAAGGGCCACAATCACCAGCAGATCATGGAGGAGCTGCGGGTCTGACTCTAGGAGAACGGCTCGTCATAGAGCTGGATCCAACGCGACTCGTCGTCGCCCCTCGACTCGCCCGGCGTCGAAACCTCGTCGACCGTCACCGCGAGCACCAGCCAAAACTCGTGACCTCCACCGACCCCGAGAGAATCGCTCCAAATCGTCGAGTGCTTCGAGCTCGAAATATAGACGGAGGAATTAAAAAAACAAAAAACAAAAAATTGTGGCGAACAAAATAATAATGAAACGGACGCATCGTGTGCGCGTTTTACGAGTCGAGAGCTCGCGGTAGTGTCGAAAATATTGTGGAGTAGTTTGCGGAGCGGTGACGACGACTCGAGAGACAATTTTCGAGGCGAGTCGCAGAAAGATAAAATAAATAATAATAATCGACGGTGACTGCGGGAAGTTCGGAGGATTTTCCCGGGACCGGCCCGAGAGCTGATTGGGGATCCTCGTTAAATCGTTACGAACAATTTGAGATAACAATTCGCGAATATCTGTACAGACAAAAAGAAAACGGAAAGTTGTGTGTGTGTTCCTCATGCTTTAACGTCCTACGGGAATTCTTTCTTATATCGACGAGAAGAAGACTGCCGTGTTGGACGTTCGAGGAAAAATTGTGACTTTCGTTGAGCGCGGGGTAGAAAAATAAGAGGAGAGACAGAATGAGAGATCGATTTATATTTATTGTTATGAACGTGTGTGTTTTATTCGTGCGTTGGGCGTATAATTGCTGATGACTGTCGTTAGGTCTCGGTGAATAGTCATTGACATCGTTAAGGACTCGTTTATTATTATTATTATCATTATTATTATTATTATGAATTATTAATGAAAAGAAGAAAAAAAGATGACGCTGTAATTAAAATCGACCGTCGATTAGGAAAGTAATATCGTTATTTTTAGCACTGAACGTGCCAATGCTCAACTTACGCGGCGAGGCCATCGACTTACATGGACTACTTCGTACCGCTTCGTATCGAGTACGTGCGAATTCGCAGTAGAATTTTTGTTTCGTTTCCGCTCGCCCCCCACGTAACAAAATTTGACTAGGAAATGTATAAATCTTCGCGGGAATTCGCACGCACGATCGTTACGACCGAGGGCCGGATAAAAACACGTACACAAAAATCGATACTGCCAAAAAAAAAAAAAAAAAAAAAAAACAAGCACGGACGATGTTTAGTTAGAAATATCGAAGGGATGTACGAGTTGCGATTCGATTGTGAATGGGTGTTGATCGAATCGTTGCGAGGGACGTGAGATCCCGAAGCGCGCGTTTCGAGGCGCTTCGTGGGAGAACCTAAAATCGACCTACAATCTATAAATCGGTATGCGACTATTTACGATTGAGTCGTCGTTGGGAGAATTACTTTGTAAATATTAAAATAAATCGGGGGAAAAAAAAGTGAGACGATGGTGGGTATACGTTAATTGACGCGTGTGACGCGTGTGAGTTATCGACGGTTCGCACGGCGAGATTCGATCTTTCGGATGTATCGGAAGCAGAAAGTAGGTTGAGAAAAAAAATGAAGAAGAAAAAAACAAAGAAAAAGAAAAAACAAAAATCCAATGTAATATAAATTTAAGATCGAAGTGAAAAGAAATGGAGTGTTTAGAGAAAAAATCGAGACGGACAGGACGCAATTTTAAATTTGTATATAATTGATATTACAATAAAGTATGTAAACGATTACTATCAATTATCACGTCGGAAATGATGATTCGCGTGAAGAAACTTTTCCGAAGTCCATGCGAAAAACTTTCTGGCGATTGGTACATGGTAATTTTTAATAAGTGTAGAAAGTTACCTTACCGACCCACGCTCAGAAAAAAGTGCTAAGTCTACAGATTCTACATTTTCTATAAAATCGATTTCTCTCTACTGTAAAACAAAAATAACGAAGAAAATCCTGCAAAGATTTATCTAAGCTAAGGTAAGTGAAGCAACAAATTTCGTACGATGCTGGGACAAGCTGGAAGGTTTCTATAATCCAGTGGTCATCGACAATATCTACTTTTTATTGTATCCTATACAGATACGTTTTGTTTCATTGCGTTGCGTCACAAAAGTACGGCTTTGCGTGGTTCACACGTAGAAATCGACAAAAGTATAAGCGATTAAAAAAAAAAACGGCAGTGCCCGTGAACACAAATTGTCATTGATTCGTCAATTTTTTTTTTTTTGGTTTTTTGTTCATTTTATTATTTTTTTTTATTCTTTCATTTCATTAAAGCTCCACTAGTTTAATAATATAGGTCGCACAATGGTAACGACGAAAAAATTTGCAAAAATTCGTGATATTCGCGTCCAAGACAAACGAAAATCGCATCTAAAGACGGTTTACAAAAAGACTCATCTCGGTGTTTTTTTTTTTTTTCTTCTCTTTTTTATACTTTTCCGCTCGTTAACAACGACGATCGTTTTGCGCTTCTTCGAACCGATGGCATCGACTTATTTCTTCATCCCATTCTTCATCTCTCTCTCTCTCTCATTCTTTTGCCTATTTGCATTCACAGCTCCCTCGTGACCCAGATGCACGACATTTAATCGTAAAAAGCCGACGATATCGTGAATGCCCCTGACCAGAGCAAACGACTGTGTTGGTTCACGACTCGTTTACAGTTATTAAGTGTACACAGGTTTTCATCGTGGGTTGTACTCGCCGTTCTCGCCTATCGAGAGAGCAAACATCACAGTGAATGGAAATGGTATGTCGTGTGTGTCTCATTCCCCGCTATTCGAATCAACAACAATATAATAAATTGGCGTAGGTACACTCGCTTCTGCTACAACTCTACGTATAGCTCAAAGCTAATAAATAATAATATCCGATGTTCGCTATATAAACGCTACTTTTGTCCGTTTACGACAAACGATGATTCAAGCGATGTCAAACTGTTTTATTTTTTTTTTACTTTTCATTTTTTTTTGTTTTCGTTATAATATCGCTTTCCGTTAAACGTCGACGATTATACAGAGGCTAGTTGCAATACGCTTTCGCTCATACAAATGCAGAAAAGACAGTCTTTGCGAGCTTTCTCGTGAGCGTTAAAAAAACGCTCCGCGACTGCGGCGAGTCGCGAGCGAGTTTTTTGCGCTGAGAGAGAAAAAGAAAAGACAACAGAAATATCACTCGGCCCGTGGCAAGATGATGACACTCACATATTACAGTAATTCATATTGCTGTATGACTTATCGAATTGTTTGTTTTTTTTTCGCTATTATACGTTAAAGGGTTCTAGAAGACAGGTTAGCGTAGAAACAGTGCTGGACTTCGCTGGGTTTACGGTAAGCACGCTGGTGTTTTAGTAAGTCTCGTCGTGTGGCAATACAAATTGCGGGTTCGATGAAAAGTTACGTATCAAGGAGATTCGATTAGCACAGTCAGCTGAATTAAAAAATTGATATAATTAATATTGCTGTTTAAAAAGATTTCAGCCGGCTCCGATTTTTTGTACTCCTCACATTTTGCTAGTTATCAATTATTCCTGTCAAAACAACAGAACTGATAATGATATAATCGTTATAAGTATTTTGTTAATATTCTTAACGATGAAGATCAATTTTTTAAACTGTTAACAAAAGACGTTTTGGTATTACAATTTGCTTGACGCACCTTAACACGCTCAATCGAATCTCGTTAGTAAATAAATAAAAAAAAAACGAAATTTAAACTTCCGCTCGTTGGCTCAGTATCATTAACTAGCATGTGAAAAATTGGCCCGTCTCGCGTGGCACTTGACTCTGCGCGGCGCTAAATCGTGCCGATGTCACAAGTCATCGGGCACTTTTCGTGCGGTATCACGTCAATCGTCGTCGTAGCCCCAAAGTCTCAAGCATTTGTCGTGTTTTAATTTTTCATCCTCGTCCTCAATATCTAATACTAGTTAGGTACTGGCGTGATGAAAGTACGAAAAACATTCAGTCTCTTCGATTAAACGTAACAATTTTTTCATTTTTTTTCTTCTTTTTATACCGGGCTTAAAATATTATGTTATCAGAGTCTAAAGCGTTATTCGGTTTTACAAGCATAACGGATTACACGACGCGATCGTCAACGAACGGCTGCGGTTCGAGTTCTCTCGCTTTTAATGCTCGTTACTTCTGTTCGTATCGTAATCGAGTCAGTAAATCCACTCTAGTACCCTTTTCTTGAGCGACCAAACAACAATCGATTGACCGCTCTGTGCGTTTCAGACTCCCTGCGTTCTTGATCTTTTTTATCATGTCGTGGTGAGAAACGATAATTTATAACGTACGTGTGACAATGTCTTTGGAACGATAGAGCACGGACTCTCGGAGGCCTGTTCTACTGCGTCGTCATATTTTCGTGGAAAATATTCGAGTGCACGAGTCTCTGAATTAGAAAATGCTGTTAGTAACTCTTAACCAGCTGCCATCGGTACAGACTAGAAAAACAAACCAGAAATAAAAGGGTTAACAAATTGTTTCTTGATAAACGGCGAAGATGACAAAACGTTTAGACCGATATGATAATAATAATAGTAACAGTAACGTGATTTCCTAACTTAAGACTGAAGCAAAAATCCAACTAGTCATTTTGTAAATTATTCGACAAGCTAAACGAGCTTCAAATAAAACTTGACGAGACGAGCATTTTATCCAGTGAACCCACGAAAAACTTTTCATTAATTCAAACAATTTCTTTGGTCAAGCATTTTTCCTCGTTAACTTAGCAAGAAATAAATCAGTGCAGCGAAAAAAACACAAAATATGCGACACAATCGTTATGCATTTATCGGCTGTTTATCACTGTTGTGTCTACATCGCAGTGCGAATCCATTTTCCAGCGTCTCAAACACACGTCAATAGCAAAAACTCACTAGTCAAGCCTTATGGAAAGTGTCGATGAAGCAGTTACGATGAGATAGGCTCTATCGTTCCAAGTTAAAAGTATATCACAGAGCGCGCCTCTATTACAAAGTCAAGAAGATGTCGAAAAATTCGTCGATAGCTGCTCGTATCGCTGCAAAACATTAGAAGCACACTTTTCTTAATAACGGTATTAATTAATTAATTTCCTACTATCAATTTTCCATTACGATTTTCATGCGTTAATTGGTTCGCGAAGAAGTTTCGTGATTTCTTTTCACGTTTTTTTTTTTCTTAATTAACGCACTGTTATGCCTCGAAGTTGGGGGGTTGGGGGGTGACCAAGGGCTACGATGCACACGTCAGAAGAAGCCAGCACCCCGCGATGGTGTGCGATGGTTAATTGGTTCATTTTTATTCCTCTCTTTCTCTCTCGGATTTTTTTTTCTCTCAATAAAACACGTAGCTTTGCGCACACAGCTCGTAAAAGCCGGGGACACCCTAGCAAATGCAGCCGCTCTCTCCCTCCGACTCGGATCCGTTCTGCATTGGCGACTGATTCTGCAAATCCACAGCTGCTTTCGTTTGTTAAGGTCGTAATTAATCTCACAAATCACACGTTGGCGAGGATATCGAGCGGGGAGTTTGGGGGTCGGGGGTGGAGCGAGAAATATATATTACAAACTGTTTAGGCGAATTTTCTTCACAAAGCGTGAACTCGATTACAGAATATCATACGTGTGTTATACAAAGACATCAATGTACAAAGTTTTAAGTTCTTATCAAGAGACGAGTTGGTCCCGGAAGGACGATGGCTTTTTTTTGTTTATTTAAATTCATTTATCGCGCGCGATGCACTTGTGACGATTAATTATTTGGTAAATACCGCGTCGAAAGCGTACATCGAATTTACGTCGTAGAAAAGGAGGACGGAACGTAGCAAAGAGCAGTTTCCAGGCCAACTCGTAGACGTCGCGTCTCTTGTCAGATTGACAAATTCGTGATGATCGTGTGTATTATGTATATTAAACGCATTTCTCATCGAAATATCGTGGAACAAAAGCGTCTCGGTGTGGATGGAATGGCAAGAAATCATTGGAAGCTACGAAATCAAACGTAAAAACCGGCTCCCGAGTTTTGATTTTTAATACAAATAAAAAGATTACAATAATAAGAATTAACAAAAAGTTGACATAATCATTATTCGCTAAATTAGTGTTGTATGTTTAGCCGTTTCCCCAAATTCGAATTATTTACAATTTAGATTTAGAATGTTTCGTATTTTTTTGTTGTTGTTGTGTGTTTTAATCTCTTCGTATTCTCCACTAGCATCGTTTTTGGAAAGAGCACTCTCGGGGGAGCGCGTGGATAAATAATACTTCAACAAGAACGGTCACAGATCGATTTTTGGACAGACACATTGAGTGGCGTCATTGATTAACAATGACTCGTCGTCAGTGGCGATTTTTTGTGTTTTTTGTTTTTGTTTGTTTTGATTGACTCGATTCGAATGCTCCCTTGACTCGGAATCGCCGATCTTCTCGCGGCCAATTGGCGCTGTCGATTGCGGCAAACATTACAGATTATTCTCAAGATCTTTTCAGCTCGTTACTGGCACAGCCGAATCGCGGCGCCTGCCCATAGCAATGAATATATATAGTTTAACCGCTTAAATTACAACTTAAGTCTTTAAATCAATGCAATTAACAATGTATACCCTCCTTATTGCTATTTATTGTACTTGAGTCAAAGTCTGAGCTTAATTTTTATGTGTTCTTTCCATTTCTTTTTTCGTTTTTTTTTTTGGTAGGAAACTTTCAGAGAAAAGCGTGAGCAGATTATTACTGCGTTCCGCGACGATTAGGTTTGATATCATGAGATGCTGCACGGCGGCTTATAACTGCATGTTTACATCCTGTGAATTCAACTTTGTGTGTGTGTCTTTTAACGGTCACAACGAGTGACGAGCAAGGTACTTTATCAGTGAAAAAAGAGCTCCAATTACCCATTCGTTTCTGGAATGATATTATCGCTTCTCAAACGACAGCGGGATCGGAGAATTTCGTGGAGGATTCCGTTAAAAACATACGTGGAGGTTCAACGCCTACGAAAATTTGGCAAGTCGTTTTTTCGCATTGATAACTAATAAAAACGATGTGTTTTCGAAAAGACATATCACGGTTTTCGCGCAAACTGGCGTCGAATCAAAATTTCACAAAAATAATTTCGTACACTATCAACGAAACCAACGATTTTCATGGACGATAGACTTAGTCATTAGATAATTGGGAAATTATGTTGGTACTTCAAGTAATTCGGGAATATTATTGAGCCATCCTTCTAATTAAACATTGCGGATTGCGACTGATTTCGCAATCACGTTTTACCATCTCGATTGGCAGTTTAACAATTACGACCATTTGTTACGGATATCGATCCTCCCGAAAATTACTGCAAACATCGAACGACGGGTTGTGTAAAAGCAGTCATTAAAAAGCTACCACGTGATACTTATTCGTTAATCGCAGTCGATGATCTACGATGATTATTGATTAGTGCCTTGCTTTTCACGATTTTCTTCAATAAATAATGCTGTGAAAAGGAACACGGACGAGCGTCGTCAGTTTATTGGATACCAGTCCACGCGTTCAACGATCCCTCACGCGATAATCGCAGGCAAAGTCGACCTTTCTCGATGAACTCTCGAGTGACTGCTAATTAAGTACGAATGTTGATGTAATGAAAAATCGCGGATTCCCGAATCCCCTCGACTTGCTTTGTTTTCAATGTAAAATATTACTCGATTTTTGCTTCTCCCTTTTGCCACAAGCCGAGCGATCGTTTTCAGCTGGACCGGACCCGTCGACGCTCACGATGGATGATTCTTTTTTTTTTGTTGTTTTTTTTCTCGTTTCATTCATAATTTAAATTAATTTAGTGTTAGTTTTTGTTTCGTCTACCATTAGTACCGGTTGTCGACTTTAGCATGCACAACTGCTCTCCGACGCTTTCAGTTCAATTGGTGTATCCTTCAGAACTACCTCTTGCACTACAGGGTAAAAAACACATTAAGGAAAACACAAAGAAAACAAATGAAAGAATATTAAGACTAAAATTATTGGAAAGACTCTCCGAGTGTCGGGGAATTGATTTTGATTTTTTTCTTTTTTTTTCGTCCGGAAAATATATGCTTTAAAGTTCGATGATATTCAGTAGGGTGTATCTCGCGCTCCTTCGGCTCTAAACGCGGCTGAAAGTAACGTGCAATTTTATTGATTATCTCGTATACTCGAAAAAGGATACTGTCTTCTGGTGGCTTATTTTCGGTGGAGTCCATGCCGGGTAGAGCTGCTGCGACTCTTCTGAAGAGCTGCGTGAAAAATACGAACAATTCGCAATTAAGACCTATTTAAGAAGGTAGAAACGAGCGCGACAAAAATGCAGATTCAAATGACGATTAATTAGTCTTATTCGGACGAATCTTTGCGCGAAAAACGTGATCGTTTTACTCGTAATCTTCTTACCTGCTTAACATTATATCCTGCCTTAGCACTTGTCTCGATGAACATCACATTGAGCTCCTTGGCCTTTCGCTCGCCGTCTTCCGTCGATACTTGACGCTTATCACTTAAGTCTGTCTTGTTGCCGACCAGCATAATAATAACATCGCTGCCTCGTTCCGTTCGAACGTCGTCTATCCACTTAGAAGTCTGGTGAAATGAATTTGCATCTGTAAAAGAAATAAAAAAACAAAAGACGTTCAATAGATGTTTGCCTCAATTGGCTGTGTTTTTCTTCAGCAAGAAGATAAAATGGATCAATCGGTGTGTACTTCACTTACTGGTAATGTCATACACCACAACAGCGACGGTTGAGTCCCTGATGTAACTCGGGATCAGAGAACGGAAGCGTTCTTGACCGGCAGTGTCCCACAATTGTAATCTTACGGTTCTATCTTCGAGATACATAGTTTTGCTCAGAAAATCTATACCTATAGTAGCCTGCAAGAAAATACGATAATTTTGTAAAAAAAAGTGGTCACAAAATTAATCTTGTAATTATAAATTCATTTCTTGGATGCTAAAAATATTATTTGAGATACACTTTATACCATATTAAACATATCTCATTCTCATTCTGAAATATTTTGAATATTTCAAAAAAACTACATTCAATTTTTAACATCCAAGATCAAAACATAATCAAGTGATTCACTTTACCTGATACGTGTTGTCAAAGCTATCATACATAAACCGTGTGATAAGAGAAGTCTTTCCAACTGTAACAACCAGGAAATTCAAACATTTATAAAACATGATTATTCATTTCTTATTACAATGAAGTTCATATTCTGTATGCATAATGTATCAGTTACAGTGTTAAGGGAACTGGCTGCGCGTAACAGAAAATTGTGAAGTGTGTTTAAAGTATAGGTTATTCACTAATGCTCATTAATTAATCAGATTTTGTTACTCTATTGTTCATTTCATTATTTTATTATAATGTGATGCAGCTTTCAATGTGAAGTGGGTCTTGAACTTGAAGAATGTGAATTTCCAAACTAATCAGGGGAAACAGTTACCAGTCTACTCTTCAATGATGCATAAAGGATATTTAATAACTGCATTCAGGAACTTTCATCATGATAATCAACTAAATGTAACTGTCATAATTCATGATTCTAGAATAAGCAAAGGCACCAAACATTTTATATTGATTTTATGAGCCCTGCAGAAAAAATCAATAGCATATAGTGAAAAAAACAAGTCCTACTTTTCACGAAAGTACTTATATAGTAAAATCAATTATTAATTTACTCATCAAAATTGTGACATATTTAGATGTTTTTAGATCAAAATAAATAATTATTAATTGCAGATTAAAAAAAAAGATAAATCTAAATACTCATCAACCAGAATTCCCTGCCAAAAGTAACAAAATTTTCAACAAATAGCAAAGAAAAATGGATGTATTCCACTGCTCTCAAAGTAACAAGATGCAGATTAGCTGAGTTCATTAGAACCCCCGAGTTTTACTGTCTCAAAATTGCGGGTAACTCGTAAACCCGCCGTTTCCGCGTGAACGGGAGAAAAGTAATAGGCAATTACCGATCCCCTAATGGGTATAGAAAGGACGTGTAATTGGAGCAAGCCAATGACATTGTAATAATGAATTTTCACGAGCGTCGCAATCATCGCGCGTCCGCGTAAGGAAAAGCGAAATCGCGCGAATCGCGACGAGATCGGCCGTTAATTTTGCTCGCGAGACGAGAGGCGAGCGTAGTCGTGAATATTGGATACACAGAGAGACACGTCCAGGGTAACCGACAAACACCAACGCCGATTCGCACGACGGCAAATAGCAAAGCGCAACGCGAACCGAGGGAGACCTCGAGGAATATCGATTTATAACCTCGAACGGTATTCGAAGTCAAACGGCATATATAGACGTCGAGTACCCCGTCGATTCAGGCGAGAGTCACGAGAAATCCGGGTGAAAAAAAAATCGCCCCCCGCGACTCGGCAATATTGATCGGTGAATTAACGGGCCAGTCGGGCCGAATATGATGATGTCTTACCGCTCTGTTCGCCGAGAAAGACGAGCTTGAATTTCCGCAACGGGTTGCCAAAATCACCCGAGGACGACATCGCGGCGACTCAACGGATATGTTGCTGCACACTCGGGTCACACGTATTCACGGCTAATCGCGTCCAACGACAATGCGAAACATGAATTTTTCACTGTTAAAACCGTGCGACTTGACAGGTCCCGACGGCCACTCCTTCCTTTCGGTCGCGGCGGCCACGTTTGACTGGGAAGTGACGTCATTGGTTGGATAGCGTTCGACTCCTATCTCTTACCCTGGATCGTCATTGTCGGCGCGCAGCGCTTTTGCGGCCCGTGTACGGAACAGAGAGCGAGAGAGAAAACGAGCGAGAGGGCGCCTCACGTTCTTTCTCTCACTCTCTCGCTCTCTCTCTCTCTCTCTCTCGCTGGCTCCCTCCCACTCGTCGAAAACGTGGCGCAAAAGCACTACGCGCCTGTAGTTTACGCGATGATTCACTGTCAGGCGGTGGATCGCTGGACATTCGAATCAGCTCGAAAGCTCGTACTTTATTTCGGGCATCGCTAATGGATCGTATTGGGAATACGTCGGGAGAGACGATAAATAAGATCAGTGTTGTAAGTCTCCATTCATTTAAGAATAAACACAACAGTTTATTTTCCAGTTACGATTTTATAACGATGACCTGTAGAGATTATGAAATGATGATATGTGAACTTTTGCGTAGCCGTAAGAAAAATTCGAATTTTTCATTAAATTTTCGGAGAAATTGTGAGAAAAATGTGGAAGCACCGTCCTTCATTATTTTCGTAATGCATTAACAGTATTTCTCCATTTTTGCAATAAGATTACCATGAAGTTTTATGGGAAGTTAACATTTCTTGCACACAGTTTATTTTCCAGTTACGATTTTATAACGATGACTTGTAGAGATTATGAAATGATGATATGTGAACTTTTACGTAGCCGTCAGAAAAACCGAATTTTTCATTAAATTTTCGGAGAAATTGTGAGAAAAATGTGCAAGCACAGTCCTCCATTATTTTCGTAATGCATTAACAGTATTTCTCAATTTTTGCAATAAGATTACCATGAAGTTTTATGGGAAGTTAACATTTCTTGCCGCTATCTAAAAGTTTACACATTATATTACAAGCATTACGAGTTGTTATTGTAAAAACATAATTACAAAGCCAATCGTACCATCAAATTTATTTCTATCAAAATTAGAGATTTACAACTCTGAATAAGACGATCGACTGTCAAAGACTGAAATGAACGGCTTAAAATTCGCGTAAATTCTTGTTTAAAAATATCTTATTTTATAAGAAATTCGACAAACAATAATTTTGTTCTTTCTGGAGCTTCCGTCACTCGTTCGGATTGGAATAACGTGGAAATATCGAGCCGTAGTAAGAAAAAATAGACGATGAAATCCCCACGTCTTGAAAGTGAAGACCGCGATTTTTGATAAATTTTCCATCTTTTATTTTAATTTGTTATATTATATCTCATTGTACATATCACGGAGTTATTATACAGTTGTTTATTGTACACAATCTCAGAATTCACGTCGACGGAGTCGATTGTTCGTGTCTCTGAGGGGATCCTCGACGACGATCGAGTTGCAGGCGAGATCGTAGCCCGTCCTGTTAAATCTAAAGAAGAAAAGAGCGAAGCACATCGGAAAGAGAAAAGTCATTATCAGGTTTTTCACCACTGATCGGCCCACGGCGAGAGGCAGTCCCAGGTCCGTTCCCGGCGAAACGAAGACCATGTCGTTGCCGTCCGGTCGGTCGATCGGCGTTATACTTCGGCATTGCACGACTATCAGACCCATGAAGAATTTTCCGGGACTCGCGCCGCCTATAGTTCCATTCATACCGTGCTGCAGCCAGAATGCCTGGAATTTTCACGTAATTCATCAATTATAGAAAAAAAAAGAAAAAAAAATTCTCATTTCTATTTCTCAACACTATTTCTAGAAACGCGTGTTGAATATTTACCTCGTACATGCAAACGATAAATCGATGCATCATCTCCCATATTAAAACCTTCGAGGCAACCTCTACGGCCATTTTATAATCAATACGAAGATTTGATTGCAATAGATCGAGGTGGTGAGGCTCCAAACTTCTGAAAACAAAAGAAGAAGTCTCGGAGATTCAAGAAATTTGCGTGTTGCGAGCAGACGTTTCGAATCATAGCTTAGACTTACATAGAGGCGAATAGGTCCAGGGTGAAGAAAGTTATCACCAATTTCATTATAAGTAATATGAGCGAGTCGATGAATTCAGCGACAAAACGTTTCCATATTGGCGGTATGCGGTACTCGTATCCTGGAAAACACTCATCGGTCAGTCTGTCTCCCGTTGGCGAACGGATAAACGAAAAAATAAAAATAAAAGAGCGAGAAATAAAGAATGACAATGACAGTGATGAAAAGTCAAAGCTACTGCGCTCGCGCAAAGAAACTCGAAGCGACACGAGAGTCATCTGTTTCACTGTGCGTATTTCCGAATTGTGGGGTCGACTCAATAAAATTCCGTCCCGTTTTGCGGATCGATTCGACACTGAAACGCGATTCTTCCGCATTGCGATAGAAACGGGAATTCATTTGACGTACAAAAGTCCGAATACATTTAATCGAGTCGCCCCTCAAAGTTTCGAAAACTCGCGAAGCGAAGCAGCGATCACTCATCTCCGTAATAATCGACATTCATTATAAATCCACTGATAAAATCATAACTTTCTCGTAGGATGCATACATTAGACGGTACAAACGCGCAGTCGCGTCTCAGCGAATCGCTACAGTACTTTTCAGCAGGAGTTTCGAGTTACGTTAAAGCGTTTTCACTCTCTCTCTCTCTCTTTCTCTTTCTCTCAATCCATGCTGTATCACTTGTTGCGAAATTGATGGATAGAGGATTTTGTTTGTTTTATTCGTTTTATGACCTTCTACCTTCAGCTCTGGGCGGTTGGAACGGTACTCTAGGCTCTTGAGGCGTCCTTTGTCTTACCGGTTCGATGTTTTGCCAATCTGGCATACCGGCTAACAGAGGCGTTGCATTCGCCGCCGGCGAACTACTCGCATTCGCCGAAATCGGTCCAATTAATGGTTGCAAACCTGTAAAAGTTGCGATAGTCGGTTACACATATTTTCAACGATAACGAAGGAATAATCAGTGTTGTAAGTCCCCATTACTTTAAGAATTAATGTTTACACAGCAGTTTATTTTCTAGTTACGGTTTTACAACGATTACCCGTAGCGATTATAGAATTGTACGTCAATTTTTGAATAGCCGTAAGAAAAACCAAATTTTTCAATAAATCTTGGGAAAAATTGTGAGAAAAATGAACAACCACAGTCGTCCATAATTTTCGCAATGCATTAACACCATTTCTCCATTTTTGAATAAGATTGCCATGAAGTTTTGTGGAAAATTAAAATTTCTTGCCTCTATTTAAAAGTTTACACATCATATTATAATTGTTATGAGTTATTATTATAACCATCGTTATTGTTATAACCAACCGTTGCTGAAGCTGCAGCAATATTATGATTCACAGCCAGCCGTCGTCAAAGCTGCAGCAATATTATTATTATAAAAGCATAATAAAAGTCAATCGTACCATCAATTTTATTTCTATAAAAATTAGGGATTTACAACACTGGGAATAATGAAGGTAAAAAATTACCTGGCGGTTGGGTCAGAATTTGTCCGGAGAGCAAGTGATATGGAAACATCGCTGCGACGCTCTGCCATGCGTAAGCCTCCTGCAGCCATTTTTCTAGCTTCCCAAAGTACTCCGAACGCTCTTCCGATGTGTAAACCTCTCTGATATTTTCCGCCTTCTTCTCCTTATGTTCGTCCGAGCTTGGCTCGTCGTTCTTCTCGTCAGCCATGATTGAAGTCTATAAAATCCCAAATATAGACAGAAATCAGTTACAACCAAGGTACAACTCTTTCAACGCTGTGCCTTCAATCTCCAACTTTCTCCTCCATCCAGCGCATTTTTCGCACCAGAGTTTCACCTTGACACTCAACGAAAAAAAGAGAAAATTTTTCCACGCCTTCGTACACAGTAATAAAGTGGAAACCTTGAAATTATATGAATTTCGCTGACAGCTATAAGAATTTTTTTCTTTTCCTATTCTCAACGCTTGACAATTTCGTAATTACGAAAAATAGTCAAAACCGTAAATAAAGATACAAAAACTCGAACCCGTTTGCGCAATCCGAGGATGCGTCGGCTGGTTGAATAATCGAAAACAATAGCGTAAACAAGTTTTCTGGTGTCGAAAAATTTACTCACGATCGTTATTCCGAGCTCTCACATGTAGACTCAACTCCTTATTACGACTCGCCGGGATATCGCAAAAATTGCTCTCTCTCGTTTTTCGTCGTCCTCGCTCGCACCTGTTATTTATTACCTCTTATCTGTCACAACACTCGGCCGGGAAACGCTGAAACGGCGAAAAACATCGTCTGATCGCCGTGCGATGTGCACTGTGCATCCGCTCTCCCGCCCCCCTCTACATTCGGCAAAAATGACGTGTGTGACGTCCCTGACGTGTTATCACAAGAAAGCGCGTGAGTTGCATTCATCCCCTCCACCTCCCGCTGAAATCGAGTCGCTCATTGGCCCGCAGCCTCGTCGAGCGAGAATTCCTCAATATCGTGACGAAAAAAAATGTCCACCGGTCCTAACCCTATTTCGACGGTGCGAACAATCGAAAGGGCGCGTCTTCGTCCCTCGTCCACCGACAATCGCCACTTGATAACGGCGCGCATCTTCGGAACTAGAGATGTGCAATGACCGACATTTTACGTTATCGTCAATTGACACAAAAATGACCGTCACGTGACCGTCATTTTCGTGTTTCCGAATTCTGTGATGTGTTTATTTTTGACGTAATTATCATATTACGTCAAAACGTCTATATAGTTGTACAATGACCGTAATTTTTGTTATGGTCACAAATATCGTCATTTTTTAAGGCAAAACTTTAAGGATTATTTATCTACAATTTTTTATTTAAACGTTTCATTCGCTTAGAATTGTAAAAAGAAGCAACAGGTGAAGGCGGTAATAGCTATAGTTTCCTTAACGTTATCGAAAATGAGATTTTCTTCCCAAAAATGTCCCTTTATCATAATAGTATATTGCGTAACAAGTGCGTAATGTTCAACATTTCTTCGCGAGTTACAAATACTATTTTATATAACAGCGGTACATGAGGCGAGTCTTCTTCGGGGAGGTTCAGCGAAGTCAAAGCACGAGTTTTCCAAAACGCGCACGTAAAGTAAGCGGAGTGCGTAAAGCGAAGCTTTACGCGCGACGCCCTCTCGTACGCATGCGCGATCTCAGCGCCCGCAGCGCGCCAAATTCAAATTCGTGGTGGTCACAAAAACTGTCATCTTTTGTCTGGTCATCTGACGGTCACGGGACCGTCACAAGACCACAAAATGACCGGTCACAAATGTCCCGCACATCACTAGAAGTCTTCGTCCCTCGTCCACCGACAATCGCCACTTGATAACGACGCGCATCTTCGAAACCCGCGCGCGGCGCGTTGAAGACCCGCCCGAACAAGATGGCGCCCGAAGTAACTATACGACGCGGTGCGCGCCCGCGAAATATCCCTATCGGCGGTCGGGCCAGCAGTTAGTAGTCCGTTCCGCGGCGCTGTCTCCTCAGGACATGACGTACCACAAGCGCTCGTACAGTAATCACAGTCGGAATACGTTTCCGACGAGTTCGTTTCTTTGTAATATTCGAGTTTTCCGTCACAATAAAATTCGCTATGCCAGTGCACTAGTGCCGGTCGACGGGGCATAAGCGCGAACGGGTGTTGGAACGTTGCGTGTGACAGTTCGGGCTCGCGGGGCACGGGAAAAGAGGGTGTGGGCTCGCGACGCCAGGGAAACTTTTCGGTGAGTGGTATTTACGCTACCCGTTGTTTTTTCCGCATCGTGGATTTTCGTACTTTTCGCACGGGAGAGACGCGCGTGCGAGGATTCGCTCGTCAGCGGGGACGACGACGATGCGGAGCCGACGACGCGCGCGGCGCGCCGTTAAAACGTATATAAAAAAGGGGGGAAAAACGAAGAGGTGAGGAAACGACGAGCGAGCCGAGTTGTTGGCTCGGACGGTTTCCCGGGTTGTGTTCGACACACAACTTTTCTCGCGCACGCATTTTTCACTCCGCACACTTAGGAGTGTTTTCCCAACTTTTTTTTTTTTTGCTTCCTTTCTTTCTTTTTTTTTTTTGCCGACTCGAGTGCGTTGGGCCCGCGGAATGTGTCGCTATTGAAATTCCGACTGCGGCACTGAGGCTGCACGGCGAAGACTCGGTTTTTTGTGTGTTGGTGTTTGGTACCCTCGACTCGCGTTGCATCTCGCCACCGACAGCCGAGCCGTCGGTGAATCCACCGTGTATACCCACGCACTTTTTTTTCATTCATGAGAAGTCAAATCCTGTTGAATTGTGTACGCACACCGCGTGTGCCACACACGTCGCGCGCCTCTTGACACCCTTTCGCCGGGGGACTGATAAAAGACGCGGTTTTGCAACGGTGACACCGCTGTTTTGTCGTTCGCATCTGTGTCAAGTACGACCCGGGAGCTTTTGCGCCCGTGGCTCGGTTAATTATTTACCGAGTCGCGACGCGCAACTTTTAAGCGGCGGGCGCGAAGTTTTCGCGGAACGCGGAGAGAATTCGCGAACTCGCGTAACGTCGCCGCGAGCTTCGCGGTCGATAGAATGAAGAATTCACGTGGTTTTGTTGTACATCATTGTTTTTTTACGGAGCCACGCAGAGGTTTTAAAAAATGCAATTCATGGCGGTTACGAATTTTCGCTGTTATTGCGATATTGTTGAAACTTGACGGGTAGGAAAATGATCGAAATTAATATTTGTTTTTTTTTTCTAGTTTTCGGCTTTTCTATTAATTGTGTCCCATTCGCTGCATTTTGCAAGCCAACGATGTTTGTTTTGCCGCACAGCCGTTTTGTTAAGTCGAGCGCGATGCAAATGCGATCTAGAAAATTAATTATAGAGTCACCAAAGAAACTCGTACATCATTTCGCGCAATCAACGCACCTCTGTTAAAACGTGAGTTGTATGCAAAGTTCCGGCAGTGAAAAGTTTGCGTGCACTTTCCCCTTTCGCCAGGTCGCCCCGCACTCGGTCTCGGTATAATAGCTTATCGCGTATATGTATCAACGGGAACATTAATTTCTACACAATGGTGTGCGTGCTGAGAGCCAAATTAATCGTTTAAAATTTCACATTTTCCTCTCGTGAGAATAATATGTAATTCTTTATGCAACGAAAAAAAAAACCCGCGACTCGTGTTCAACTATTATTGTTAGCAATGCAATTTAATTCGGGTCTCGCGCTTTCAATTTGCAACTTTTTATTCGTAATTAAATTCATCGGGTCGAATAATTGGAAAAGTAAATTTTCATTACACAAAAAACGGTAATTTCAAATTTTGTTTCTCGTCTTATAAATATGGTAAAAAATTATGCAATATTTCTGTTTTACGCAAGTAAATCCAACATTCATCCGGAACAAAAATTTGAAGAAAAAAGAATGAAACAACTTTTTATTTCATAATTAAATTCATAATTAAATTCATCGGGTCGAATCATTGGAAAAGTACATTTTCATCACGCAAAAAACGGTATTTTCAAATTTTGTTTCTCGTCTTATAAATATGGTAAAAAATTATGCAATATTTCTGTTTTACGCAAGTAAATCCAACATTCATCCGGAACAAAAATTTGAAGAAAAAATAATGAAACAACTTTTTATTTCATAATAAAATTCATAATTAAATTCATCGCGTCGAATAATTGGAAAAGTAAATTTTCATTACGCAAAAAACAGTAATTAAAAATTTTGTCTCTCGTCTTATAAATATGGCAAAAAATGATGCAATATTATTTGTTCTTCGCAAATAAATCCAACGTTCATCCGGAACAAAAATTTGAAGAAAAAAAAATGAAGCGGCCCAAAGGCCGTGATTTGTGCATTGAATCTGACGGACCGTTGGATCTCCGGCTGCGTGCGGCATTTTCCGTCATTTCGCGCAAACACAATATTACGGGGGACAGCCGGGGAGCCGAGCGAGAAACCTGAAAAAGGATGTTGATGCACGTTGCCATGGGAACGCGCGTACGGCGGAATCTCACGTGAAAAATTGAATCTCCGCGACGTCGGGGCACCGCGAGCGTGAAAAGCTCTCGGCAATGGCGAGCGAAAAATTCTCGCCGAGCCGGGGAAACGCGCGCGCGAGAGACAGGATAAAAATATCACGAATGAGGGGAAAAAAAAGGAGCGACGGAAAATGAGAGACCGGAGAATCGCGCAAGGTGAATGCCCGGGGCGAACACACAACCCTCATTCACCCGTTAAAGGCACCTCCGCGTTTTCGAAACCGGTTGCACGAAATCCATGGGAAAACGTTCGGGTACCGTGAGACCCTGTAACAAATCTCTCACGGCTGATACTCCTCTTCGCCTTTTTTTAAACCCGCGAGCGAGGGAGAAACGGAGAGAGAGAGAGAGGGAGACGGAGAGTGAAAGCTACGCTCGCATCGAAGCAAAAATGCGGTCGCTAAACCTGCGCACCCTTCTTTGGATTCTCTGTTGCGTACGAACACAATATGCCCATCGCTGCCGCACGAAGTGCAGTCGATGTTGGTGGAATCGCGTTCGAACACACAACTTCACGTTTACGGGTCGAGTGTTTATGTTTAGTTGCTGCAGAAATGTCACCTTGAGTGTTTGGGAAACATTTTTTTTCGCTGTACAAAGTTTTTTCTGTACGAACCTAATTTAATATGAATAAAAAAGCACTTGGTTCTAATAAATAAATTATTGAGACTGATAAATACGTAATTAATATTGGTAAATAAATAATGAATTAAAATAAACGACAATAGATTTTCATAGACGATTAGATACCAGAGTGTCTGCGAAAAATAATTCCTATGTAACGTTTTATTTAATTTTGTACCGTTGTATAACAAAATTGGAACAATTCTAATAAATATATTATTGTGACTGATAAATACATAATTAATACTGCTAAATAGATAATGAATTCAAATAAACGACAATAGACTTTCATAGACGATTAGATACCAGAGTGTCTGCGAAAAATAATTCCTATGTAACGTTTTATTTAATTTTGTACCGTTGTATAATAAAATTAGAACAATTCTAATAAATATATTATTGTGACTGATAAATACATAATTAATACTGCTAAATAAATAATGAATTAAAATAAACGACAATAGACTTTCATAGACGATTAGATACTCTGGTATCTAATCGTCACTGCGAAAAATAACTCCTAGATAACGTTTTATTTAATTTCGTACCGGTGTCTAACAAAATTGGAACAATTCTATCGGATAAGCATAAGATTATATCGAATACTTTGTTCGCTTTTACACATTTACTGCTGTCGCCTGCTAATATTGGTGGATATTTTTTTCTTCCAATATAATTTTTGTGTTTTTAGTGAGACACAAAACGCAAAATGTTCTTTTCTATCCTTATCCTTGCAGAGGATAATATTATATCGAACATTTTCTTGGTTTTTGTACATTTACTGCTGTCGCCTGCTAATATTGGAAAGCATTTTTTTTTCTTCCAATATAATTTTTGTGTTTTTAGTGAGACACAAAACACAAAATGTTCTTTTCTATCCTTATCCTTGTATAGGATAATATTATATCAAATATTTTGTTGGCTTTTGTACATTTACTGGTGTCGCCTGCTAATATTGGAGGCCATTTTCTTTTTCTTCCAATATAAATTTTGTGTTTTTAGTGAGACACAAAATACAAAATGTTCTTTTCTACCCTTATCCTTGTACAGGATATTAAACAGCTCTTCTGAAGTTGAATTTGGGATATTTATTTTTTCTTCTCCTATTCGACACCTGAGAGTTGTTCGATCGCAGCCACTCAATTATTCTACTTTTAATCAACGACAGATATCAACGCTAACAATCAAATAATAACCAACATGTATACAGCCTCTGTTTATCAGTGCATCGAGCTCCTCAATGGCGCAATATTACGTTCATCGACGAAACCGTATTTCAGTGATGACATCATAAATTTCGTTATCGCGAAGATTCGAGCGGAGCGATAAAAAAAAACATGAATTGAATGAAACCGATAACGGAAAATTTCCTCGTAACCGTCGTCAACAGTTTTCAGAATCGATCGAACCTGTCGCGCGGGGCTCCTTCAGCGTCGCGAAGTAGACGCGATTTTTAATCGACGAACGGTCGCGCGGGCTATAAGCGATATTGCAATTCGGAGATAAGATATCAGACGGTTACATCGATATCGCGCAAACGGCAATAAAAGCAATTATATATACCTGGTGCCGTATACCGGGCCGAGGGGGCCATAAAGCTATCGCACTTGATTGAAATATCGCGGGGGAAGAGCGGGAGACAGTAAAATCGAACTAGGAAATTGATGGATTTTACTGTTTCACTGAGCTATACCCGTTTACCAAGGTCCACGTGCGTCAAATGCAACATAAATTTTCGAATAAAAAAAAAAAATTACTTACCATCTACAGAAGTTTTTCCTTTACGGCAAATAAAGCGGCGATAATTCTGCCGTTATCGATACATCCGCGTAACTCGACGAGGCAAATAACGCGGGGATCTTTGACGTGGATTTAAAAATTATCACACCAGGAAATTCTTGTCAATTCCCGGTATTTATGGACGCGATTAAGCAAATGTTATCATTTTTCCTCGTTCGTTGTATAATTTTCAACACCCCGAGTGAAACATATAATTGCAAGTTACACAGTCGTAATGGTTGTTCAACGATGTAAAAGGCTTTGACACTAATTCCCAAAACCAATATTTGTCCCAATACCCGTGGCAACGAGATCGCTGTCTTTTCGTCGTGGGTTCGCCTCTATATGTCCGGTTGTTTATGGTGCTAAGCTATTGTGTACACAGAGAGCCCCGGAGCCCGCACGTCTCTTCCTCCGCCGCCGCGCGCGAGATCTCCACCCTTGCGTCGTAAAATCCCATTTTAAGACTCCGCACTACCCCACCGAGTTAACGGCCGTCTCGTCGTGGCTGTTCCTCATGGGACTGGGACGGGTCTCACTAACCAAATTGCTCGACTCGCACGTATCAATCCTCCGCGCTGCACGGCAACCAACCGGTGGTGAAACTCGAGGCTGGTTTACATGTTCATTTCGTACTCGCGATTTGCAACGATTTTGCTACGTTAACTTGTTTAAGGATTAAACTTACTGATTTTTTCGTTACAACATTTCGTTATTCAGTTTCTCAGCAAATAATCCATGGAATGGTTTTCATTTGTTTAGGGTTTACACATTTAAATAGACTAAGGAGAATGTAAAAGTTTTGTAAAAAAAAAAAAACAGGAAATTGACAAGAGACATTTTTGCAATCTACGGGGTGTTCTATTTTAATCTTACACCTGATTTATCTCGAACAATGCTGTGACGATCAAGTAATGATAATGGTACAATTTTTAGGGTTCAAAGGGGGACGTTCAGAGAAAAAAAAATGTCAGTCCAAATTGCAAAATGGCGGCGTTAAGATGACTTCTTCTTTTTACCAAAAAAGAAAAAGTCTTTTCTTTTTTGAAGATGACTTTTTCTTTTTACTAAAAAAGAAAAAGTCAAAAGAAAAAGAAAGATGACTTTTTCTTTTGACTAAAGAATGACTTTTTCTGTTTACTAAAAAAGAAAAAGTCATCTTTTGATAAGGCGAAACCTGACTTTTTCTTTTCACCAAAAAATTTGGCAGGCCAAAATTAACATCCTTTGTAGGAAACTTTTTTTATGAAGTCCATATTTTTTATATTCCCCTCCTCTCCCCTTACGTTAGGGGAAATTTTAATCTCCCCTCGGTAACCACATCTTTTCAACTTACACTACCAATAAAAAATTTCTGATGATAAATTCTAATCCCTAATTTCATACAACCCAGCCCAGAATGGCAACAACTTTGTTGAAGGTTGTCGATGCCACCAGGCGCGAAGCACGGAAGAGACCCTGCGCAACGTTTGACTCTTGAGCCGTCCTGACTCGACTCTCCGACCCGACGAGTCACGGGGTCTCCCCTGCGCCTTGTACCTATCTCCTATATATTTAGGGCCGCGCTCGTGCTATTTTGCTTCGTTGGATATAAATAAAATAAAACTCTCGTGCGGCACACGCCGCGTTGGCCGCTTGGTGCACGTCGCACACACACACAGAGCGAAAGAGGGTAAAAGTACCGGGAGGAGGGGGGGGGGGAGGGTTTAAGGGTCGAGGATACGCGGCTCGGGTGCATTTATCGCGAGTGCGCGTTACCTCAGCCCCTTAATCCTCTTCCGGCGCGTTAGCTTCGCGCGCGCTCGAGAAACGAACCGAGCGAGTAGGAAAATACGATTAACACGTGCTCGCTTTTTCACGGTTTTCTTTTCTTCCTTTTTTTTTTCATCCGCCCTGCGCGGCGGCCACTCGAGGAAGTTGAGCACCGCCCGAGGCGGCTGCTGTGCATCGCGTCTTCCGCTTTCCGGTGACATAAATTACTCGGCACTCCAGCCCTCTCTTTGTCTCGTCACATTTTTTTTCCCTCCTTCCTCCTCCTCTCGCTTTCGTTGCCTCCCGGCAGCTCACCGCCGGTGACAAACCGCACGACCCCGATCTTTCGCCTCCCTAAATTTCAACGGGTCACCATTTTTTTTCTTTTTTTTTCGCTTTATGTCCTTTGCACTCGGCGGCCGAGGCTGAGGTCGCCTTCAATTCCGAGCTGCGCGACAATTTAAATTAATTAGAGCGGGCCCGTCTTGAAAATGTGTGGCGCGACCGCCGCGGGAGAAGGAAAGACTCGCGAGAAAGTCGGAACTCATCTTCCTTTCTTTCCTGTACTTTTCCGCAGTGTAATTGACTGTTTGGAAAATGGGGGACAAAGGAAACGCGCGAGAATCTTGAGAAAATTGAATTTTATAGTTCATTTAACATTTTAATTTTAGCCACAAAAAAAGAATCGTAGGCTGTGTGCAATATGATTATTATTAAATAAATATCTGTGCCAGGAATTATCCGTTTGTGTCAGGAGCAATTTCAGAAATATCGACTTTTAACCTATGCAATCGTTCTCAAGTCGCATATTCTACCACCGAAAACACAGGTTACAAATCCTTTTTACTTGATTTTGAAAAAAAAAAAAAAAAAAAAAACAATTGCGACGTTTTTGTTGTCAGAAATCATAGATCGATTTTTAACCTATATTGCGTTTTTCCAATAAAAATGAGGGGCGAAAACCGCATTCAAAAAAATTTAGACAAAATTCTGAAAAAATTCCCACGTATTCAGAAAAATTAATGAATAATTTTCATCAGAAAAAAAGTTGGGTTGCCGGGTAAATTGTTGAGCAATTCATTTTTTCATGAATTTGTTAATAACAATTTTTAATTATTAATATGCAAAATAAATCTTTTCAGCACCTTCAACGTGCTTCATTTTTTCAGATTTTTATCCCATTGAGAAGTGTTCGAAATATTCTCTGAAACTCACGTTTGGGCGGACTGTACCGCTCGTACTACCTTAAAAGGTTACGAGCGCTGCCGTGCTCGTCCTCTTATGTCAAATTTGACACCAAACTGAATTTGTTTACCACGTACTTTCCTGGCAACCAATCACAGCTCGAACAGAACGATGACAATGCCTTCCGTTACTCATGAAGTCTTTAAAAGAAGGATAGACACTCGGCGAATATTCAGTAACGTGACAGACGGCGCGGTCGAGATATGGATCAGGCGAAAAAAAATAGCAGGCTGGCACGCACATGGACACAAAGCCCCTGATCTGAGCGGCCGACAGATATAATAAGAGATATGATATGCAGATATGCGGTGGAGAGGACACCGGAGACCTGCGTGGGGTCGTTCGAGGATTCCCCGTAGAGCATGCGTCATGGGCAATTACTGGCGTCTCCATTAATGCAGTTCTATGACACTGCATAGACCACTGAATATATCATGGTTATGATCTGCCTATAACTGTTATACATACATGCAGACATATATATACATAGGGTTTTATGTGCTCTAAGCTGTGCATCCGCATACATAATCCCCATTCAATGCATGCATATCTCCTTTATCAGCTCGAGGAATATTTTTCTATATTTCGCCTCTCCCGTTTCCTTAGTGTGTACCAAAATTAAATTTACGTTTGCACGAGTGGTTCCCGGAAAATTTAACTCTGGCATGGGATGAAGTACTGAGAAAAAAAAAAGCTCCAGGCGGTTTTAAGTGGTGAAAGTGATGAAAAAGTGGGTCGACCGAATGTTTGAAAATCTTTAGTCCAATAAGTCTGCGCTGCAGAAAATAATCCTCCGGGAAGTACCGTAAAGGCCGCTTCCAACGCAAAAAATGTCCGCCTCTGCACACAGAGAAGTAGCTTTTTTTCATCGGTTGGTGAAAAAAAAAAAAAAAACAATGTGTGTCCTTTCAAAATACCCGAAGGACTAAATATCAACCCTCGGTGTGCACACATCCGTCCAAACTACCCGCGCACGCCGTGCAAGTTTCGGGTCACAATGACTCCCTGAAATCTCACGCAAGAAATTTCCGCCACTGTACACAAATGCAGCATCGGGTCGTCAAAAAAATCAATGTGCACCCTACGAAAATACCCAGAGGACCAAATATTAACCCTCGTTGTGCACACATCCGTCCACCTACCCGCGCAACTTTGGAGTCAAAGTGACCCCTGGAAACTTCACAAAGGTTGTTTTCAACGCAACAAAATTCTGCCACTGTATACGCAAACACAATATTAGTATGATGTTGAAGTTTGCATCGTTGGAATGCAACGAAATTCAGAAAAAAAAATTACTTCTACTGAACCCCAATGATGAATTTAGGTATAAAAAATCATCATAGGAACCAATTGCTATGATTACTTTTTATACCTAATTTCATCATTTCGGTTAATTAAAATTAATTTTGTTTTTTTTTTCTGAATTTCGTTGCATTCCAACGATGCAAACTTCAACATCATATATTAGTTTACCGAAAAAAATCAATGTGGACCCTACCGAAAAACCCAAAGGATTTAATATATTCAAAAATCTTCGATCGAACAGTCTATGATGCAAAAAGTAATTGTTATTGCGATAACCACCAGGGTCTTCCTCCTGAAAAATCTCGTAAAGATCGCTTGCCAGCGCAGAAAACTTCTTCCGTACACAAACGTAATATTAGTTCTTGCAACTCGCGCGCTGGCACAGCCAACGCGGCGTATACACTTCAATCGATTTTCCACGTGCGAGTGTTGTACCACTGTATACACTGGCATATCAGGCCATAATGCAAGTGCTATAAAGCCGAGCGCAGCCGCGTCTACGTGTGTTACCAGGTTCTCGGCCCCCGCGTTATACCGAGCTTCCCGTTCGTCCATTCGGCTTTGCCGTCGCGCCGTTCTGCACCTGAGCTTCGCGCCTCTCGCATAGCTGGACATCCTCCTCGCGCTTTGCCAAAGAAATGCCTTTGGCTTGGCGCGTCGGTTCTTCCCTCTTGTATAGAATTTTCCGCAGAGCTTTGGGCCCGGTTTTAGACGTGTGCGCTTTTTTTTTTTTTTTTTTTTTTTTCTTCTTCTTCTTGTAAAGAGTCTGATGGGTCAAAAGTTTTTTGAGCTGAGAATCGGCGACAATGTCGGGCGGAAACGCAACCGCGGCTCTTGGCACGAAACTACAAAGCTTATTTTATTTTTCTCTTGAAAATCCCCGCTTGCCTCGTATTATTGCGTTGCGAAAATGTTCGCGGTCGCGCACCGAGTCTCCTCCCGTAGACAATGGCCGCGTCACGCGCGCATTCTCCACCAGCTGCGGGAGTATATGGAGCATTCCGGACTAAAAGCGACGATACCCGCTGCGAGCGAGAAGTTTTCGTTTGTACGAATTACGTGGCGAACGCGAGTTTCGAGGAAATAATTCGTGGTTTTTTTTATATAACAGGATTTTTAAATAAATAAATCATTGTGAATTATTTTTCGTTGCTTTTGAGGAGTCATTTATTTAACTTTAAATAAATAAATTAGTGTGAATAATTTTCCGTTGCTTTTGAGGAGTCATTTATTTGACTTTAAATAAATAAATTATTGTGAATTATTTTCGTTGCTTTTGAGGAGTCATTTATTTGACTTTAAATAAATAAATTATTGTGAATTATTTTCCGTTGCTTTTGTGGAGTCATTTATTTGACTTTAAATAAATAAATTATTGTGAGTTATTTTCCGTTGCTTTTGTGGAGTCATTTATTTGACTTTAAATAAATAAATTATAGTGAATTATTTTTCGTTGCTTTTGAGGAGTCATTTATTTGACTTTAAATAAATAAATTATTGTGAGTTATTTTTCGTTGCTTTTGAGGAGTCATTTATTTGACTTTGAATAAATAAATCATTGTGAATTATTTTTCGTTGCTTTTGAGGAGTCATTTATTTGACTTTGAATAAATAAATTATTGTGAATTATTTTTCGTTGCTTTTGAGGAGTCATTTATTTGACTTTAAATAAATAAATTATTGTGAATTATTTTTCGTTGCTTTTGAGGAGTCATTTATTTGACTTTGAATAAATAAATCATTGTGAATTATTTTTCGTTGCTTTTGAGGAGTCATTTATTTGACTTTAAATAAATAAATTATTGTGAATTATTTTTCGTTGCTTTTGAGGAGTAATTTATTTGACGTGGAATGTACCATTTTCCTATACAATTGTCTGTATATATGGATAGACCTGCGGTAAATAAAATGACAATTAGTGGGAAGCCTGCAACCGCCTCAACACCGCAAAATTGCATAATTTATGATTGATAATTAAGCGCGAATAATGAAAGAGGAGGGACGCGTCACTTTATATTACTTATTCTTGATCTCTCGTCTGTTGAATAATTTATAAGTCCATACGCGCTCGTTCGTGTGGCATGGAATATTCGCTCGATTCTTTCGCAAATGTCGCTGCAACTGGCACGAAATTTATGGCAAAGGTGGCTACACTGTAACCAACAACATTTTTGAAAATTTAATTCGATTATACAGACGTTTTTTGTGCGCAGACTGTCAAGTTCGTAAATTTATTTTCATACACGAGTATCGCGTAAACATAAAGAGTTTTTATATTCAAAATTAATTTTTCTATTAATCGTCCAATAGTCGGATCGCAACAAACTTCACTAAATATCCACGTAATTTGATGAAAAACTCTTTAATTAAAAGCATCGATTTAATTTTATTATTATTCCCCAAACTTAGATGAATATTCGACGAAAGTGGAATTCACTACAGTTTCCACTTTTATGAAGTCTCGTCTGACATAAAAAAAAGTTATAAAATTTAATGGTCGGTATGGTCGGTATATAGATATAACTTTGCCACTGGACTGAATAAGTCGGGATCCGACTTTTTTATGATTTTCTTTTTTCACTTCCAACCTACAACGTTAAGTCCATTAAGAAAACCACTTGGTTCCCGGTTCATGAACTTTTTCCCGTGCTTCCCGCCGCCACCGCGAAGAAAATGGTGTATTGTGCACTTCTTGCTCGCGATGTTTTCCTCCCGTTCAAGCAGTTTTTTCCTTCGTCGAGACCGCCTTTATTTAGTGGCGAAATAAAAAAATGAAAAAAAAAAAAAAAAAAAAAAAAAAAAAATTCTTATCCAAGACTTAGGGTGGCGTGGCAACTGCAGTTTCACCTTGCTTGGCTGGTCGAGCGTTCGTTCACGTCGGCTTCCTTCGACGTTGGACTCACCGGACCGAGGGCGGCAATCGTCGATCTTGCCGGAAGTCGCTGCGCGGCACCGCGCCGGAAGTCTATGAAAGCCGACGATATTAATCGAGAGGGAACTCCCGAGAGTTACGGTCCTAGTTTATTGCTGAAGTTGCGACGCACCAGGCGCCTAGACGAGATGAAGCGTCCCGGGTGATCCGACGGTCGCATATATGACGCCTGCATTTCACGCTTCCGGGTGGGCCGCACCGGTCCCGAGTTGCCGTCGATTAAAGTTTCGCCGCTAATAACTCACGGTTCATCAAACCCGGAACGCTCGTCTAACAATTTTAGTTAGTTGTTGACGCGCTAACAACTCGAGCCATTAACGTGCACAGGAAAGCGAAATAGTTGAACGCACTTGACATTCGCACGTGCCGATTTGGACACCCACGTTCGATTTAGCGGTGGGTCGCGATATTTTTATTTTTAAAAAAGTACATTGAACGGACGGAAGCTGAAAATTGTGCCTCGACTGGCGAGTTGAGAAGCGCGTGCAAAGAAAGAGTTGGCTGCATCCTTCGCCCCGGTATTTATTCCTGCGTAACAAGTTCATTAAGCCTGAAAACTTCCTCATCGCGCCTAGCAATTCTAGTTAGCGAAGCAAACTAGTCGAACGCACTTAAAATTCAAGCGCTGATTTCGACATCCGCATTTGTTGCGACCATTTTTCGACGACTTGTTGGTTGGACGAGGTATTTTTATAAATCGTATCTTGAGAAGAGCCTAAAAGTCGTGGCTCATCTGGGTAGTTGAGACACAATTTTGTTCCGTATATGAAACGTTCCATTTCGCGCCTGATGATGTTGAAGTTTGCATCGTTGGAATGCAACGAAATTCAGAAAAAATTAATTCTAATTAACCCAGATGATGAATTTAGGTATAAAAAATCATCATAGGAACCGATTGCTATGATTACTTTTTAATGCTAATTTCATCATTTGGGTTCATTAGAATAATTTTTTTTTCTGAATTTCGTTGCATTCCAATGATGCAAACTTCAACAACATCGCGTCTGGCATATCTGGTTTTAGCAAAGCAAAATAGCGGAATGCACTCAAAATCCATGTGACAATTTGAACACTCACATTGTTCATATCCATTTTTTGACGACTTTTTGGTTTCACGAAGAATTCTTGTAAAAAATATTTTAAAACGAGGCGGAAAATTGTATCTCAACTGGCAAGTTGAGACACGTGCGCGAAGTAAAATCGTGCGTTTTCATCCCTCTCGCTGGTATTTATTCCTGTGTAACCCGGCGCATTCTCCTCGCTGAAGAATGCGTGCTGAACTAAAATTCTCGGAGCGCCTTCCACATTCCAGTTACGCCAAATATTCGACTACACGATGCGTCATTGAAGAATTTCGAGGAAAGAATTCCAGACAGTGAAACGCATAAATTCCAAACGACTTCCGTCTCGCATATTGAGAATGACTACACGTGCGCAGCTCATTAGACGCCGCTTCCCGATGACCGTACGACTTCGTCACGCCTACGTCACAATAGATTTCGACTTTCGAGCGCGACAGACATTTCGAAATTTCATTTATTTACAAATGCAGCTCCGTATATATATTTTTATATCAAAGCTTCAGATTACGCCACACGTGTTTCATGAAATTTTATCACACACCGGCTAAAAGTATTATCCGACTTTGGAGCCCGGAATTTCGAGAATCCGCATAACGCGCAGATTATCTTTAAAATTTTCATTTCAACATTTTTTTAAATTAGTTTTTCAACGTATGCAGAGCGAATCTTCGTATAGTCCGACGAATTAAAAGCTCGGGTAGTTCGAATACCCATGAAAGCCGCGAAACAAAAAATAAAAATAATCCGAGTATACACACCGGACGTTTCGTAATTTTTATTTAAAAACGCGCACGGCGAGGCGAGAGGTGCGAAAAAGAGCGTGCAAAACGAGTTCATTTCCATAGAATATCCGTAATGGAAAAACGAAATTACCACCTGCGAGAAATAATGAGTAAACCACACAGTAAATTTTTTTTACGCTCGTCGTCCGCGTTTTTCCCTCGGCAATTTTTTTACTCTAATTTTTTCAACTTCTGTTCCATTTTTAAATTCCCGACGTTTTTTTTTTTTTGCGTTTCAATATTTTCCTATAAAAGTCTCACGCACGGAGGCATCAAACGGCTGTACGTGTATAGAGATCTGTGCATCACGCTCGACTGTAAAGTCGCTCGTGGGACTCGGTGTACCTAGTCGAACGTCTCTGCGGGATGCTCAAGAAGGCGCGCGGTAATTTGCCGAGAGGCGCGTTGCAGCCGCGCGGGGCTTAAGGTAGTCCTTGCGCCTGGTGTCGAGTTCGCATAAGTTTTCGAAAATTGAGAGACAATTGCAACCATTTCTCGATAATATAAAAATCTGAAAAAAATCATGCAAATTAAAGGCACTGAAAAGATTAATTTTGCATAATAATAATTCGAAAATGTTATTAACAAATTGATGAAAAAAAACATTGTTTAACAAATATTTCGATGACCCAAGTTTTTTTGTGGATGAAAATGATTCCTTCGTTTTTCTGAATACGTATGAATTTTTTCAGATTTTAGAGTTCACTTTGAATTTTCACATATTTTCTCTATAAAAACACACGAATTTTAAAGTGAACTCTAAAATCTGAAAAAATTCATACGTATTCAGAAAAATGAACGAATCATTTTCATTAAAAAAAAAAGTTGGGTCATCGACAAATTTGTTAAACAACATTTTTTTCATCAATTTGTTAATAACATTTTAGAATTATTATTATACAAAATTAATCTTTTCAGTACCTTTAATGTGCATGAATTATTTCCGATTTTTATACCATCGAGAAATGTTCGTAATTCTCTCTCAAATTACTCGAATTTATGCGAAATGAATATCGGTCGCAAGGACTACCTTAACCCAACATGACTTTACCTCGCTGCACCTTCCGACGGGCGCTGCACGGTTTTATACGTGTATCACCCATCGCCACACTGCACCGTGCGGCATAAACACGCGGCAAAGTGTACGCGACGTCTATGCGCCTCGCTCGCGCGAAAATCCCGCTCCATCTTGGCGCCAGTATGCGCGGTATCCGTGTACACCGCGCGCCCCGTGCTTTCGGTGTAGCGTGAGTAAAGGTTCAGCAATTTCAGCCGGCGCAGCTTAACGGAGCCTGCCGAGAGACCTTTAATCCTTTACGGCGCCAAAGCCCGAGGGAGGCTTTAAAATTAATGGATCACCCCGTGAATCACTTTCTCGGGATTGCCGCAAAAAGGGTGTCGGTGGCAAAAAATCATTTGCCGCGCGGCGAGGGGAAACTTCGGCTCTGCGATGGGTCGTCGTCAACTTGACACGTTTTTGTTTCAGGAAAAAAATGTCTGAATACATTTTTATGAGTCAACCATTTTTTTAATGTTGTCGAAAAACAAAAAAAAAATTATGTTGTGACGCTTTTTGATTTGATTTAGTATAAAGCTGTGTTTGCGAAATTCCAATAATTATATGAAATATTAATGATAATTATATTGAATTGAAAATGAATTCATCATGAATTCATGAAATGAATTATATTGAATAAAATGAATTGAAAATGAAATCATCATGAATTCATAAAATGAATTATATTGCATAAAATGAATTGAATATGAAATATTAATAATAATTATAATTATATTGATTTATATTTCCAATAATTATATTGAATAAAATGAATTGAATATTAAATATTAATAATAATTATAATTATTTTGATATATATTTCCAATAATTATATTGAAATATTTTACTGGCATATTTCAATTGATCACAAAAAAAATTTGTTTGACCTTTCAAATTATTTTCTGAGGTGAGTCAATACATTTTTTTGAGAAATGTAAATCAAGAATTTGGTAGCACTGAATTTACATTATTTGCCACTAGAGGAATCGGTCGGCAAATAGTTTCGAGCGGGTGGAATAATATTTTCCTGTAAACAAAAGTTTTTGAAGAACAGAGAGTTTGCGGAAGTAGCTGGTGACGCTTCTCCTGTTGTTTGTCCAAAGTCAGATGCTACGCGATGATTCATCTTCGCACTGTCCTACTTTTCGGTCTACTTCTCAATCTCCAGGGTTTAATAACGTTCTGACCCTTCGCCCTAGAGGCAAACGAAATTACATTTAGAAATCTCCCTCCTCATCTAAATGAACCATCGCTTTATGTCACTTGATACACTTGTCCACTCATTTTCTTCACCATTGGTGCTCAAATAACTTGAAACATTCTCGACTTTGCGCCTATTTTCCTCATAACTTTTACACAATTAAATTCTAGACAAACAAATGTGATTTACAAATCTCGCTTTTCTCATCTAACCGAAACATCATCTTCTGTCTGACCCCTCATATCATTTATAGTAGCAAATTCTCAAATGACCTGAAACAATTTCGCCGTCTCCTCTAAAAGATCCACTTAATTAAAATCTCAACCTAAACCCATTTTTCCCGCGATTTTATGTCACTTGATATACTTGTCCACGCATTTTCTCCACCATTGGTGCTCAAATGACCTGAAACATTCTCAACTTTGCGCCTATTTTCCTCATAACTTTTCCACGATTAAATTCTAGACAAACAAATGTGATTTACAATTCTCCCTTTTCTCATCTAACCGAAACATCATCTTCTGTCTGACCCCTCATATAATTTATAGTTGCAAATTCTCAAATGACCTGAAACAATTTCGTCGTCTCCTCTAAAAAATTCACTTAATTAAAATCTCAACCTAAACCCACTTTCCCCGCGACTTCTATAATTAAATCCTGAATAAACAAATTCATTTTACAAATCTCTCCTTATTATCAAACCGATCCATCGTCTTCTCTGCTTGCCACTCGATACATCACGTCCTTATTGTCTCCGCCGCAAATTCCCAAGTGACCCGGAAACAATTTCTTCGTCACCTCCCAAAAATCCTCTTAATTAAAACCTCAACCCTCGCCCCGTTGTCCACCGCTCATTGACCCTCCGCAATTAAATCCCGAACAAACAAATTCAATTTACAAATCTGTCATCTCATTAAACCGATTCGCCGGTCTTCCGTCTGTCCCTCGATCCATTTGCATCCTCATTGTCTCCCAAAGCAAATTCTCAAGTGACCCGAGACAATTTCGTCGTCGCTCGAAAAACCCACTTAATTCCAATTTCAACCTTCACCCCATTTCCACCCCTTCGCGTTTTCCGTATAATTGAGTGAAGTACACAGAGAGCTGGCGGCCTATTTTCCCCGTAGAATCTCTCGAAGCCTCGACTTCGCCGTCACAGTCGGTTTACTCGACGGCTCAGCCGTTGTGCTCTTCAAGTCCAACGCCTTGTAACGCTCGCGCCTCGATAACTCGATACCGCGATGAGATTGTGTGCGGTGCCTCAGGTAGGAAGCTCTCCCAACGTGCTTGCGATATAATCCGCATCCCCTTCAGCCGGGCAGAGGCTGCGGGGCGACATTACCGGCCCACGGACTCGTCGAGGCTGAGGGATAGTTTGCTCGTTAGCGAGGAAACCGCGAAAGCTTCACCGAGACTCGCGCGTATAGCCGAGAGAGTCTCGGGTCTGGCGGTAGCCGCGATCGCGACTAGCCGAGCGAGGAAGAAAAGATCCAGCGGGAGTTTCGTTCAACTTTAGCACGAACCGAGGCGCCAATTCCCTTCGCGAAATCGAGTTTACGCGGCTTGGCGACCATTACCGGGGATTAAGTATACGAGAGGACGCAGTCGTTCGTCCTCACCTCCCTCCCGTCCTCACCGCGTGACGCACCCCCTCGACGATGGCGAGGAAAACACTCGCCAACCTCGGCCAAACAAGCTTTCACCCCCTCTCTCTCTCTCACCCCCCGGTGGGGCGAGGGGTGGGTGATCTTATCTTCTAACTGAATTATCAAACTTCTCGCGATCAGCTTATTTTCCCCACCTTATGATGGGTAGAGAAAAAAAAATGAACGGCGAAGATGCCACGGAAGTTTAGCAGGGGGTATTATTGATCTATGGGGGGGCAAAGTTTTGCCGAAGTTATTTTACCGCAGAAATCGATTGGATTAGAGGGAAACGGATTTCGCTATGCGGCTTCTGGTGGCGACTTTTTTTTTCTTCTTTTTTCTTTTTCACGGAATTTTCATTGCAAGAATAACTGAACGCCGACCGTAGGAAATAATCCGAACAACTCGCGGCGGGCAATGAACGAGATTTTTCTACTCCCGGCCCGCGGGGTCTATAAATATCACTCGTGAAAAGTTATCCCAGGCCTCCGTGGCTGCGTTTCGCGCCTCGATTTTCCCCGGTGTGTTTGATCACGTTTCCAGGATTTATGCCGCGCGGCGTATTTTGCCGCGCGTATAATCTGGTCTAGACTGAATAAACGAGATTGGCAGTGACGTTTCACGTGGAATTAATAACAAAAAAAGAAAGAAAATTTTATTTTTGTTCTATCTCGCGAAATTCGCGATGTAATATTTATTCAGACATGCGTTATTAAACATTCCGCAACGTCCCAAGTGAAAAAAAATAATATCGTTTATATATGAGGCGTTCCATCCCATTTCGCACGGTGAAAAAGTTCATAACTCCGAAAAAACTTGTAATTTTAACATACTTCATAATCGCCTCCTTAGAATACATGGGATTTTTTTAATTTTTGGAGTGCATTTTTAAGTTATTTGGAAATTGACTTTTTTTTTCAAAAATCGTATGTATCTTTAAAATATGGGATTGCACAGAAAAATCTTTGGGACAAAAAGTTTGAGATTGAAATGAACTTGAATAAACTTTTTTTTTTTCGGAAACAACAAAACCTCGTTTTAAGCAAAATACACAGAAATCTTTATTTTTCGACCAATACGTCAGGTTTAAATTTTCTCAAAAAAATGACAGAACATCCTCCTATATGAATAGAATAAGCTCATATTTTTTTAAGAGGTTGGGGCATTCATATGCATTGTTCTATCGTGTTTTTCATTTATCTTTATTTCTTATAAAATGAAAACACGATTTTTATAACAAACGAACGAACTTTATAAATTATATATATGGAATTAATGATGAATTATGCACTGACTATATACAGAACATATACAAAATTCTGAGTCTGTTTATTTGTATGTTTATTGTATACAAATTTGATATGGAGTATAATATGATTTACTATGGAATATATGTATATGCCCAATTCCATATATGAGCGTTGTCCATAAACCATATATATGTTTTCCACCTGGGGTGTACCGAAAAGTGTGTTCGTGTTTCACCGGAGCGAAGATAAAAAGGACGAGAGATTTTCGTATTTTCCTCGGGCTGAATAACCAAGAGACCCGGACGTGGTTACCCAATTAACGTCATTCGCACGCCCAAGTCGCGCGTTTGTCCGTACATCGAAAATGTTTATTCACCGCTCGCGCGAACGGCGCGATTTCTCTCGTCGTTGGCTTTATTTTCCCGGGCCCGGCGCGTTCGTATATCAACGAGGAAATTGCATTCATTGTGAGGCTGTCGGGAGGCGACCGGGAGACGGTTTTCCGTCGCCGGGTCGTACACGCTGTAGCACTCGTCGAGGAGAAGTGGCTCGGTTTACGAGGCGATTTTCCCTCCCGGCCGATAAGACCTTGAACCATCGACACATGGAATTCACGGCTCGCCGCTCTTCCGTTCTCCGCGTTCCCCGCACGCCCACGTCTCGCGTCACCGTCTAGGCGGATATCGTGGAAACGAAGAGTCTAAAAAATGTAACAGCGCGCGAGGGATCCTCAACCGCGGGGACCGCGGGGCGAAAACGAGACCCGAGGAAAGAGCGGTGAAACCGAGCCCGAAGAATTCTTTCTCCACTTATCGCGCCCGGGACGGCCGAGAGACTCTTGGTCTCTCGTGGTTTCCTGCTGTTATTTCGTTCTATATTTATCCTTCCTGTCTATTCCTGCGGCGAATATACCCGCGAAAGTACGCGACTTCAGAATTTCAATGCGCGGCGCACGTCGACTCGCGGGAAGAATTCGCGACGCGGTATCGCGAAATTTTCACGAAAAATACACGTCGCGCGACGAGAGATTTCGTTTTCGGAAACGGATCGTTTGTCAATATAGCGGCGACGGAATTACTTTTGACAGGCTGACAAATCTTTTTCCCTCGGCTGCCAAATCTTTTTGCCACGTTGAAAACCGCTTTCGCTACGCCTACACATTTTTTTGATAGTATAAAAAAATGTTTCCGCCAGGCTGACAATCTTTTTTGCAAAACTGATAATCTTTTTTTTTCTTGGACTAACCAAGTAACCATTTATTCTTTGCTAGGTTATTAAAAAACAAATCTCAACTATATCAACCAACGATCTGCTGTCCCAACAAAACCATTTCTCTTGGTGAAATTATGCAAAATAATTGCATTATTTGAAGTTTTTTTTTTTCATTACTAGGGGAGAACGGGGGAATCACGGTCACCGGGCAATGCCGGTCACCTTAATTTTGCAGAAACTAATAATTATATTCAACTTTTTTTTTTGCTCTGTCAGCTTACGTACATGATGATCAACTAATTTAATACTCCATACGGTCAATGCACTGGTTTTTATAATTCATGAAAAATCCAATTATTTAATTGTTTTTGCGATTTCCATGCTATTACTTTTCAGTAATAGTTAATAAAGTATCCAATAACCATTCGTTTTTGTCGGAACAGACATTTTATTTACAGAAAATATCAAGTAATTTTAAGTGACTGTGATTTTCGCGTTCTCCCCTATTTTTAATAAAGGTGGTTTTGCGGAAAAAGAGTGGAAGAAATAATAACGAAAGCGCGAGGCTCACCTCGACTTCCCGGTTTTCCTCCGCGGTGAATCGATACGATGAATTATATTTTCAATTGGAGCGTTTATAGGCAACATTTTTTTGTTGTTGTTTTCCTATTGGCTTATACGCCCGGTTCATGAATGTCTGCTCGTTAAATCGAGCCGCAGGTGCGGTATAATTCTCCTCCCATATCCACCGCCCGCCTCTCCCGTCCGGCTAGTTCCTACACACCGACGAATCCAGATTCCCGTAGGCTTTTCCCGCTGGCGCGTACGTATATACCGCGCGCGCCTATTTTCCCCGGTCCCGAGGCCCCGGACACGTCAATATAACGTCACTGATTGGATTTCAAAGGGGCAGCCTCGGCCGTTACGCGGACAATACTTGACCATCCAATTACGCGTGTCAACGCGATGAAATTGCACGCAACGACGGCTTCGCCCTGATGCCCGTCGAACGCTCACGCGTTCGTATTACCCACCGGGTTAGTGACGGCGTCGACGCGTCGACGGCCGCGCGCGAAAACTACGAATGGGATATACGTAAAATCGTGCGTGGTCTATTGCCCCACGAATCTCCCCTCGGGAGACTTTTCTTCCCCGATCCCCGCTTAAGCCTTTTTCCCTTTCTCGCGCGGCCCGCGTATATCTGGCGGCGATAAGATATTTAGGGATCTCGACGGGGTGGTTTATACGTCTTGACTGGAAAAAGTTGGACCCACCTTTTTCCTCTCCCGAGCTCCCGAGGATCCTCGGAAGTCCCGGCTACACCGGTCCCGGGGCGTTTTAAAATATTAAAATCCCTCTTTCGAGACGCAGACTCAGAGCTCCCGGTGTATCCCAGGAACCTACGGCGTATTCACATTTGTATAGCTCAGGCTAATCTCTCTTTTTGGTAGATTTTCGACGCTTCTAGGTAAAGAGAAATTCGTCTGTAGACTATTACGAATTATTTGGTGAACTTCAATAATTAAAACGTTGAGTTTCCGTGATTAAAACTGACTAACAAAAACCGTAATTATTTTGTCACAATAGCAATACCGATTATTTTCACAGTGGTAATTTTTCTGCCAATGGTCAATAATTTTGCAGTGACGAAAAAGTTCACTGCAGCGAGCGCCATTTTGTCAGACAAAACCATTTTTCCCCGCTCAGAGCAGTTCGAACGTTCTATTTGTCTTCCTCCCTCTCGACTCCTTCTGGCTTTCCTCCCGCGACCTGAAGACCTTTGGGTCAATTCAATCTGGATTGCGTTGATGGATGTCGGAGAGTCGAGGAAGAAGAATAAGAGGCGAGCAAAGAAAGGGAAGTCTCCGAACCGGTCCGAAGTGGTTCGAGCTTGTTTGACTACCTCCGCGGTATATATATATCGTCGAATCAATCAGGAATTGCCAAACACGACTCAGGAACCTCCCCAAGGGTCACGCACATCCCTCCGATTCCTCGTTTTTTTTTCTTGTACCTTGCTCTCGTCTCCTCGTAACCCAGACACAGACGCTATGCCGAGGTAATAACGGATATGAACCTGTCCACGTGTATCAACGTCGAGTCTACATATGTAGTTTAATATCATCTTTCATATCCGATGTATAAATATTTTATTACCCCGCGACGACGAGAGATCGATCGTGAGCCAACATTGGTAGCGAGCCAATATTTCCGAGATGACATTGCGAGGCTGTACACACCCATGTACAGAAGCAAACCCGCTCGGACTCATTTATTTTTCAAACCCGATGGAAATGGAGACAGACGTGGAACAAAAAAGGGTGGAAGATATTAGGGAACGGCGGCTGTTCTAAGATTGTGTACGACATGGCTCAACTTTGCGTCGAGACAATATTTCCGAGATGACATTGCGAGCTCTGATTCGTTTATTTTTCATACCTGATAGATATGGAAATGAAGACAGAACAAAAAAAGGAGGTGGAAAAAATTCGGGAACGGCTGTTCTAAGATTGTGTGTGACATGGCTCAACGTTGTGTCGAGCCAATATTTCCGAGATGACATTGCGAGCTCAGATTCGTTTATTTTTCATACCTGATAGATATGGAAATGAAGGTAGAACAAAAAAAGGGTGGAAAAAATTCGGGAACGGCTGTTCTAAGATTGTGTACGATATGATTTAACGTCGTGTCGATCCAATATGCCTGAGATGACATGCGGACTATACACCAGTCGTGTACAATAAAAACCAGCTCGGACTTGTTTCTTTTTCTACCCTGATAAAGATGCTGACGAAGATAGAACAAAGAAAAGGGTGGAAGAAATTCGGGAACGGCTGTTCTAAAATTGTGTGCGATATGACTTAACGTCGTGTCGATCCAATATGCCTGAGATGACATGCGGACTATACACCACTCATGTTCAATAAAAACAAGCTCGGACTTGTTTCTTTTTCTACCCTGATAAAGATGAAGACGAAGATAGAACAAAGAAAAGGGTGGAAGAAATTACAGCAAGTTTGTTCTATGATTATATGGCTTAACGTTTTGTTGAGTTTACTTTTCAAATTTTATAAAGATGGAGACGGCGACAGAACAAAAGAAGCGATGAAAAAATTATGAAACGTTTGTTTTAAGAGTGTACGATATGGCTCGACGTTGTGTTGTGTCAAGACGACTCAACCACTGGCAAAGCCAGCGGACACAAAGAGTGTCCAAGTGCTTCGGTAATTCCGGAAGCCACTCGGTCGACAGGAAATCGTTTTAGCCTGACGAGTGTAGAGCCGCATTTGCGCCACACGACAAAGCCGGTATCACTTTCTTTGTTCGGCCACTCTGTCTGCAACGTTTCCCCGCAACGAGCGCGACTTACGACGATTCCCCGGCGGCCGCGTTCAGCCTCGTTTCTCTCGCCGCTACAACAAAACACCATTACAGCCCGACGACAACTCGGCTCGTGTAGTTCGGGCGTTCCTTTTGGTGTAATTCCGGAAGCTACTCGGGGCTTAAGGTACTGGAGCGCGAGCTGGTTGAGCCGACTGTATGAGAAGCGGATTTTTCACGTTGCTGAAGTCCTGACAAGGACAATTGTAAGCACAGACATTTTTCTTATTTTTTCGTCGTAAATGCAAAAGTTTGAAATATTTTCTTATAAATGCTACATTTTTTATTGCAATTTGCGTACAAAAAGAAAAAAAAGCATTCTGTTGACTATAATGGACAAAAATTGGGAAGTTCCACCGATTTCTCATCGATTTATTTTTCTTTTTCTGTAACTCAATTAATTATTTTAGTACGCCAAAAAAGACTGTGGCACATCAGTGCGAGTGTTTCGCCCAGCCAAGTAATCGTTCTAATTAAGCGACATCGAAGCCGTGAAGGAAACAGACATTTTTCTTATTTTTTCGTCATAAATGCAAAAGTTTTAAATATTTTCTTACAAATGCTACATATTTTATTTCAATTTGCGTACAAAAAGAAAAAAACATCCTGTTGGATTTAATGGACAAAAATTGGGAAGTTCCACTTTTTCTCATCGATTTATTTTTCTTTTTCCGTAGCTCAATTAATTCTTTTAGTACGACAAAAAAGACTGTGGCACATCAGTGCGAGTGTTTCGCCCAGCCAAGTAATCGTTCTAATTAAGCGACATCGAAGCCGTGAAGGAAACAGACATTTTACTTATTTTTTCGTCGTAAATGCAAAAGTTTAAAATATTTTCTTACAAATGCTACATTTTTTATTTCAATTTGCGTACAAAAAGAAAAAACCATGTTGTTAGCTTTAATGGACAAAAATTGAGAAGTTCCACCTTTTCTAATCCATTTATTTTACTTTTTCCGTGGCTCAATTAATTCCTTTAGTACGACAAAAAAGATTGTGGCACATCAGTGCGAATGTTTCGCCCAGCCAAGTAATCGTTCTAATTAAGCGACATCGAAGCCGTGAAGGAAACAGACATTTTACTTATTTTTTCGTCGTAAATGCAAAAGTTTAAAATATTTTCTTACAAATGCTACATTTTTTATTTCAATTTGCGTACAAAAAGAAAAAACCATGTTGTTAGCTTTAATGGACAAAAATTGAGAAGTTCCACCTTTTCTAATCCATTTATTTTACTTTTTCCGTGGCTCAATTAATTCCTTTAGTACGACAAAAAAGATTGTGGCACATCAGTGCGAATGTTTCGCCCAGCCAAGTAATCGTTCTAATTAAGCGACATCGAAGCCGTGAAGGAAACAGACATTTTACTTATTTTTTCGTCGTAAATGCAAAAGTTTAAAATATTTTCTTACAAATGCTACATTTTTTATTTCAATTTGCGTACAAAAAGAAAAAACCATGTTGTTAGCTTTAATGGACAAAAATTGAGAAGTTCCACCTTTTCTAATCCATTTATTTTACTTTTTCCGTGGCTCAATTAATTCCTTTAGTACGACAAAAAAGATTGTGGCACATCAGTGCGAATGTTTCGCCCAGCCAAGTAATCGTTCTAATTAAGCGACATCGAAGCCGTGAAGGAAACAGTTTCGCAACAATGAGAGCGATACCTACACTAAACCATCTCAGTCTCGGGAGACACCGGCAATTTAGGGAGGTAACGAGAATCTGCACGAGGCATACAGCCCGCGGAGCATCGGCTGACGTTAATGGCCATCGATTATCCATTAAACTCCTGAATGCATGCATGCGATACGATACTTCCCCAGCTTCTGAGTAATACAGTTTGCCGAGAGCTTCGAGTGCATGGCTGCCGCAGCGGCTGCGAGGGTGTGTGCACGACAGGCGGGGGACACGTGGCAATTTTCTAATAGTTAAACGGTAAAAAAACGCGACTCTTCTATCGCTCGGGAATTATGTAACGAGGTCTCGGAACGTGGGGGGACGTTTAGTAAATTGTGCCGCCGTTAGTGTATCAGGAAAATTGCAGAAAATTTATCAAATGGCGTCACAAAATGGACCAGACAAAATTGGGAGTCACATGATTTTACAAATTATTGAATCTCAACGCGGTAACTTTTTGATTTTGTATCTTTTGTTTTTCTGCTTACGTCACAAAATGGACCAGACAAAATTGGTAGTGACATGATTTTACAAATTATTGAATCAACGCGGTACCTTTTTGATTTTGTATCTTTTGTTTTTCTGCTTACGTCACAAAATGGACCAGACAAAATTGGTAGTCACATGATTTTACAAATTATTGAATCTCAACGTGGTAACTTTTTGATTTTGTATCTTTTGATTTTCTGCTTACCTCACAAAATGGACCAGACAAAATTGGTAGTCACATGTTTTTTCAAATTATTGAGTCAACGCGGTAACTTTTTGATTTTGTGTCTTTTGTTTTTCCTTTTTCTATTGGGGACTCAAGTTTTTAGGGATAAATTTAGTTTATTACGACTACGAATCATTCATCGAATAATATTAAATTCCTGTGAAGACTTTATTTTTCGACATAAATATTCAATATACACGGTTTAGTTGCTCGGACGAGTCACGGATATGACGTAGGCAACGAATATCAATCACCTCCGTGTACACGCGCGCGAGTTTTTGATGCGCCTCGCTTCTTCCCCTATTTCGTGTTTCGCCTCGGTCCACATCCCATCGCATAACGCGATCGCCTCTCCTCGTTCTCGTATCCTATCATCTAGCTCCACTTCTGCCGGGGACGTATGCTCGTACATCGTCAGGACCGCTCGACGTTTATTACGTCTACCGTAAACGCCGCGCTCCCTGCTACTTTTGGTATGTATGAGGGCTGCGGTGGCTTTCTCGACGGGATAAATTTCCCTGTGGAATAGACGCGTTCATTATTTTTTGCAAATTCCTCATACAATATTCATTCTTTTTTAGCGCCGTTATAGATTTCGTTCTTTGGGCAATGATTTTTTTTTTTTTTTTTTTCTTCACGTAAACAAAGCCTCTTTTATTTATCGGGAAGTAGGAAATGATGTTTTTCGCGATTTAGTCCGTGAAACTATTTTTAAATAAAAACGTAGCAATATATTTCTGCTGGTTTAACAAAAAAGTAATATATCGTTTTTTTAACCCAAACAAACCTAAACAAAAAACAAATAATCGCATTTTATTAATAACAAAAATGCGTTTAATTGTCGGTTTGCTAATAAATATTCCTCATACTACTGAAATGTCGTATTGCTGTTCGGCTTGCAAATTATTTTGCACCGTAATGATTAACTGATTAATTATCACTTTACAGTTACCAGTGCCAACCGCAATTTTCCTGATGATCGCTCATTCAGGACCAAAAGAGTTAATGACCGCTTTTCCAGCAGAAAACGAGCGCGAACTCACTGATATTATATCGTTTAATTGTTCCACCCGTCCGATCAAAGTGCCCGAGATAGGCTATACACGAGTTCGAATAGTTTACAAGCCAGAAGTTAGGTGAATTTAAGCTGCTCGCGCGGCACAGTTTTTTTTTCATTGATTTTGTCACGTCATGTCAATATGCACAGAACAATGCAAGCGTACGGCAAAGCGGGACGAAACAAAAGAGGGAATATTGAAATACAGCGGTAGTATTGGAATATCGATGCTGGTTTAACCTCTCATAGATAGGGGTGACGTGTTTGCACCGAGCGAACAGCGATAACTGCGCTTTTGTGCAGCGCCAAATGCGAGCGTACACATGTAATGCATTTTTCTTGTTTATTTTTTTTTTCGGCACAAAAAACGTTACGGTCGATTCGTCGATGGACAATGCTAATTCGTTTACGCCACTGAAGAAATTCCTATACCAAGATTTAACAATAACTGCGGTTATTGTTCGTCGACAATTATTGCGTTTAAGCATTGTGCAATAATTTGAATCGTCGATTTGGACTGTATTGTTTCAGTTTTTCCAAAAAGTTAAATTAATTATAAATGTAATTAAAGTAACTAAAGTAATTATCTATTCCATGGGAGCCAATCAAAATTATCAAGTTTAACCCATTGGCTATATGATAATAGAAATAAAACAAAAACAGTTTTTTATATCTCTTTTAGAAGCTTTTGTTAACAAAAACCAAATAATTGTGACAATATCTGGAGAAAACATGTTAATTGAATGCATTGAAAATGATAAATATTATCTTAATCTGGATAAAACACTTTTTATCTCCGATAGTGAAACTAAGTTTTCTATCAGCCTGTATCATTTTCATAACTCTCTAAAGTTATTAGAGGTTGATAAATTGGAGGTTAGTGAAGAGTATGTGACGTTGCAAAATCAAAGGAGCTATATAAAAAATTCCCGAAAAAGTTCCGTGTATTATAGGTATCACTAAATAACAATAAAGGAATAACAAAATTAATCCCTCGTCAAAAAATCAGCGGGTAAAATATCTCGCTTTTTCGATATAAATATCGTTGTCGGGCTATTCGTTCTCTGATTCGCTGTCGGGTTGCCCGAAACCCGTTGCTAATTTATTGTATTTTGCTAATTTACAATTTATCATTATAATTGCAAATTTATTGTGTTATTGTATTTTGACAGTTCTCGGTCGAAAAAATTTGCAGACCAAAAAAAAAAAAAAAAATTCGCGATTTTCTCGAAGAATGAATTCTCATCAGCTGGGCTAGTAAAAATAAATAAAAATACAACAAACAAAATTGTTACATTCGCGCGACACAATTTCAACTGTCCATTTCCGATATTATTTCAGTCACGCGATAAAAAAGCTTCTGGATGCCTGGGCGATATGATTGCTGCTTCCTACCGAGGATTAACGCGAGAATCTTCCGTGCCTTCATCCTCGTGAAGCAAAGGTCGCGAGGAAGGGCAATGGGGAGACTAATCCGCTCGACGAGGCAATGTCCCCAGCGAAGTGAAAAGGCTGGGGCAGTGGGGGGGGGGGGGGGGGGGGGCAGGTCGGTGCTGTCGTTCATGGCCCGAGAAAAAAAAATACCACGCATTGATTTTCCATTTCCACACTGCGTTATGTACCACAGTCGGTGTCTCCATCGCCGTTTTCACTTCCATTTTTCCGCGCTGACGTCCCCTCTTCAACTTTTAGCATCACGAGCGCAATCGACAGAGAGGAAAAAAAACCAGGGCGAGAGCGAGATAGGAGGTTTAATCCTCTCGCGGCAACCCGACGGTTTCCCAGAGGCAAAAGCCCGAAATCTTCGCTCACCCCTCTCGTCAACGTTTTCTCATTTCATTTTTCAGACGCCTTCCGAGCGTCGCGTCACACCGCGCGCAAAAGTGGATTGCACTTGATTTCGTTAACGACCACGACGTTCCGCATCCTCGTGATGTATAACCTTTTTTTTTTTTTAGCGTCAGGCTGAAATTGAAAAATCGCCGCGCGATTTCGTGATCTTATCTCGCGCGGCATCGTATTTTGCGATTTTATTATTGGTTTAACGTCCCCAAAGTTGGGCCAACTTCCATTAGGAACCCTCGGTGAATCTCGCTCCCCTCTTTTTGCGGAACAGACGACACGAAAAAGTACTTTATGGTGAAAGTACCTAATGTTTACGGCGCAAAATTTCAAGGGAACATTTCTGAAAAAATTGCAAAAACTTAATTTAAACAAAATTGCAATTTTTTTTTCATTTAAGCTTTAGAAATGAAAAAAATGTCATCCGATAAAAATATCTGGGAATTATTATTCAAAATTTCCAACTTTTCCGGGTAAACCTGAAACCTCGGATTTTTTTGTCTCTTTTTTTCTTTTTTTTCGACATTTTGACTTTTCTCCTCACCAATAATTCACAAGATCCAAATTGGACATAAAAAAATTGTCAACTGTTTGAAATATTTGTGAATTATTCTTCGAGTTCTCCGATTTCAAAATTCATGGACTTGACTTGCCGGCAAAATTGACCCCTCTGATTTTTCAATATTTTTTCGCCATGTCGACTTTTCTCCTTCGCAATAATTCACAAGTCACAAGTCCCCACGGAAAACACTCGATATTGGCAATATGCTGATACGCGTGCGTTGCGAGGCATTTGCAATTCTCGGCATTACCATGATTTCTTGGGCATCGGCGACACGAGTGCCGCACAGCCTCGTCGTTCCAGCTGGGCTTCCCGGCAATATCCGAGCAGCGTCGTTTCGTCTCTGCGAAATATACGTTCGCTGCGCTTCCGCGGATCCGTATAACGTGTCGCGTTCGCTGATTCGGGAAGCTCGCCCGACTCGTCGGGTTATTTTATCGATCGGTGACCAGTGGGACGAGGATGCGGAGTCTTGAGAAAATGGGCGAAAAGGCCGGAGGAAAAAAGAAAGGGGGGAGAGGAGGAGATGGAGTCCGTTACGACCGTCCGGTTGCCAAAAATCCGTCGTTTTGACTGTGAAGATCGAGAAAAAGGAGAGAGGCAAATACGCTGAAACTGAGTTATTCCGGTCAAATGATTTCGTCGGATTCTGACAGCTCACCGAGCGTATATCTATAGGTCAATTGCACACGTGGTACGGATAACCGAACAAACGAGTGATCTGTGTGATTCTGTGACAACTGTACGTGCAACGAGGAGAATGCTCGTTCGTATAACTACTACGCAACCGCTTCTGGCCTCTCGAGGCCCATAATGACGTCAACCGGAGTTCAATCGAAGTTACGCGCTCCCGCGAGATGCCGATCGTCGTCCTCCTCCTCCTCCTCCTCCTCCTCCTCCTCCTCCTCCTGCATCAGAGGTTCTCAATCGATTTGTTTCTTTTTGCTCTGTATCGTTGATTCATCCTGGTTGGTCGTACGTCGAGTCGCATTTAGCAACGTCGGATTTCCATCAACTGACGTTGCAGTTTTTATTTAATCTGCGATTTTGAAGAAAAAAAAATCGCGGTCGATTTCAATTTCTATGACCGATTACCGGATTAGTAAATTCACTAAAAAAAAAGACAGTCGAAACCAATTTTTTTTTTTTTTCAAAATCATAACAAAGAAAAGATTTCATTTTTTTTTTCTTTTCAAAATATCGACTTTTATTCTACCCCCGAAAACACTGGTTATTAACCTTTTTTAATCGAGTTTGAAAAAAATATTTTTTTGGCGACGAAAAAAATATTTTTTCTGCCAGAAATCGTAGATCCGGCTCCCGACCGAAAATCGCCAAAATCGACCCCAATTTTTTATCTTTTCAAAATATCGACTTTTAACCTATACCATCATTCTCAAGTCGCATATTCTACCCCCGAAAACACTGGTTATTAACCTTTTTTACTCGAGTTTGAAAAAAATATTTTTTTGGCGACGAAAAAAATATTTTTTCTGCCAGAAATCGTAGATCCGGCTCCCGACCGAAAATCGCCAAAATCGACCCCAATTTTTTTTCTTTTCAAAATATCGACTTTTAATCTATACCATCATTCTCAAGTCGCATATTCTACCCCCGAAAACACTGGTTATTAACCTTTTTTACTCGATTTTGAAAAAAATATTTTTTTGGCGACGAAAAAACTATTTTTTCTGCCAGAAATCGTAGATCCGGCTACCGACCGAAAATCGCCAAAAACGACCTCGGAAATTTTTATTTAAAAATATCATCTATAATAGGTTAATCAATTTTGCGCTGTTTCGCTCTTATAAAGCTTTAAAAGGTTACGGGCGCTGCCCCGCCTGTCCTCTTATGAAATTTTTCAAATTTGACACCAAACTGATTTTGTTTATCACGGACTTTCCTGGCAACCAATCACACCTCTAATGGTTTGCTAACAATGCTTTCCGTTACTCATGAACTTTTTAAAAGAGGGAATATATTTATTATATAATTTATTTATAATAAACATTATTCATTATAAATAAATATAATGAAATATATTTTTTATATTATATTTATTAAGACGTCTCATCTGGCTCCACTCTTCGTGCCCATCTCGACCAAAACCCAGGTACCCCCGAAAACCGAGCAATTTACTCTCTGCCCTTTCAAGCGCGCCGCAAAGAAAATCCACCGTACACCTTGATGCCTAATTCAGCCGTGGAGTGCCGGTGCACACTATACGTCACATTAGTCAGTAACAACGTTGTAGCAATCCGCGGAGGCGAAATCTGGGTCGTTGCGGTGCAAAACTTTAACCAGCTTGCGCGTCGCGGCCGCACTCCGCACGTAATACCAACCCGGCAGTAGCATGCGAGAGCCTACGGATACGTCGTGGGAAGCCCGAGAAGGCGGAGGGGCCACGTCGTCGTCGTCGTCGTCGTCGTCGTCGTCGGGGAACTCGACCTCGCTAGGGAACTCTAGAGATAACGAGCTTCGTCGGTAACGCAAAGGTGTACGTTGTATACACTATATATAGGGGTGGTGCAGGCAAAACGGGACATGCGGGCAAAACGGGCCAGCGTTTTTTTTTTGTTCCAACTATTTTTGCAGGCAAAATGGGACAGACCCCCATTTCGTAAAAATCGCGTCTATACGACACAATTCAACGCATGTAAGCGGAATATAAATATTTTTATCAATTTTGAGTGTTTTAAGCAATCTGGCTTTTGAAAAGTCACTTCGAAATTTATTATCTTTTACAGTTTTTTTTATTTTTGCAAAATAACCATTAAAGATGATGTTGAGTATCACCGAGTAAAAAAAAACACGAATTTCCGATTTTGGGGGTCTGTCCTATTTTGCCCACACTTTTTTTTGTCAACGCTCAAAATTGATGATTCAAATCGAAGTTTTTGGATCAAAAGCAATCGAAGTACACTTTTGTTTTCGTCGTAAAACCATTTTTCACTAATGCGTTCCGTTTTTTTCAGTTCCAACTATTTTTGCGGGCAGAATGGGACAGACCCCCATTTCGTGAAAATCGCGTCAATATGACACAATTCAACGCATGTAAGCGGAGGACAAAATTGCTAAAATATTTTTAACATATTTTTGAATGTTTTAAGAATCTGACTTTTGAAAAGGCGCTTTAAAAAAAAAACAAATCTTTTTCCCCAACATAACCATTAAGAAGTATTACCGAGTAAAAAAACACGAATTTCCGAACTTGGGGGTCTGTCCCATTTTGCCCACACTTTTGTTTTTAGCCGACGTTCAAAATTGATGGTTGAAATCGAATTTTTGGATCAAAAGCAATCGAAGTACACTTTTGTTTTCGTCACAAAACCATTTTCCGCTAATGGGTCCCGTTTTTTTCAGTTCCAATTATTTTTGCGGGCAAAATGGGACAGACCCCCATTTCGTGAAAATCGCGTCAATATGACACAATTCAACGCATGTAAGCGGAAGACAAAATTGCTAAAATATTTTTAACATATTTTTGAATGTTTTAAGAATCTGACTTTTGAAAAGGCGCTTTAAAAAAAAAAACAAATCTTTTTCCCCAACATAACCATTAAGAAGTATTACCGAGTAAAAAAACACGAATTTCCGAACTTGGGGGTCTGTCCCATTTCACCCGCATTTTTTTTGCCGACGCTCAAAATTGATGGTTGAAATCGAATTTTTTTTATCAAAAGCAATCGAACTACACTTTTGTTTTCGTCATGAAACCATTTTTCGCTCATGCGTCTCATTTTGCCCGCACCTCCCCTATATATACACAAACATATATATACTACATACGCAAACAGCCATACGTATTCCGTACATTCTGCGCACCGAGGGAGAATCAAAGTGCAGCCTCCGGCTGCAGCGGCAGCGGCGGCGGCGAGAAACCCGCGCGCTTGTTGCAACTACAGCAGCACTCGGTGTGTCTAGAGTTACGCGCGTCCCTCTCGGCGCGGCTGTTGGTCTCCGTTGGGGCTGCCCGCACGTGCTGCGAGTCTCGTGCGGCTTCTCGGGTGGTGCAGCAGCGAGAGTCGCAGTCGCCCGTCTCGACCGCACGATGGATGTTCTGCGCCGCGCGTCCGACTGCGGCTCCGCCTCGTCGTCCTCGTTCCTCGCGCACGCGACCCACGCGACCTTCCTCGGGCGGCGGCCGCCTTATGTTCCTCGCGGCTTCCGCGGAACGACGACGAAATTTCAGGACATCACGCGAAACCCTAAATCGCGCGGTCGTTTTTCGGCCGCGCGGTTTTGCACGCCACGCGGATGAGATGCTTTTAGCTTGCTGTCTCTCTCACGGAGAAAACGATTTCGCTACGCCAGCAAATCTTTTGTTAAAATTGTGACAACATTGCGTTGTCTGATGATGTTCCCAAGTAAAAAAAGTATATGAGGTTTGTATGAAAGGCTTTGTATACAAGCTGTATGCGAAAGTGGACATATAGATTTTTCATATATTTAATATAATCCATATGAAATTATACTATAGAAACAAACATTGTATATACTTTGTATATACTATCAACAAATAGTCAACAAATTTTAACCATATAATATCGATATATTTCGTATAGATTATATAAAATATATGAAAATTCTATATGTCCAATTTCGTATACAGCTTGTATATAAACTTCATATAATTGTTTTACTTGGGTTGAAGTTTGCAACGTTGGAATGCAACGAAATTCAGAAAAGAATTATTTCTAATTAACCCAAATGATGAAATTGTGTATAAAAATCATCATATGAACCAAATGATTTGATGATTTTTTATACCTAATTTCATAATTTGGATTAATTATAATCAATTTGTTTTTCTGAATTTCGTTGCATTCCAACGATGCAAACTTCAACATCATGTTATCTGCTATTCTAACAATTTTTTTTGCTCAGCTAACATATTTTTGTGCTAGACAAACAAATTTGTTTGCCAGTACAAGAAAATTGGTTGCTGGGTTAGCAGATATCGCAATGTTGTCACTATTTTAACAAAAGATTTACTGTCATAGCAAAACCTTTTTCTCCGTGGCTCTCGCGAGAAAAAAGGAGGTTCGTCCGGGGTGGCGGGATATTTCATCCTGTATTTTGCGGGGGTCGCGTTGCGGGGTTACGAAATAATTCCGGGGGTCCTGTAGCGGGGCAACGTTGATTATTGATTTATCCAGTCGTACACACGACTCGCGGGTTATCGATTGTGTTGTATAAGTCGGACGATAACGGGCAATTTTCTTCGGGTTTCTTAGGGGAGGGACTTTTTTTTTAACTCGCTATTTATAGTCTCGAACGCGAGATTTTTTTTTCTTGTCTTTTTTATCGATAAAATAAAATGATTGACATGCAGTCTATACCGCCCTGACGGTGGAAAATCCATAGCGTTACGTCTGAATCAAGTCAGGCTCTGGTCAGGCCCTGGCAAGGCCATCCCTGCCAGGGCCTGACCAGGACCGGACATGACGCTGCGCATTTTTCACGGCGACGCTATTATAAAAAAAAATAGCCTGGATTAAAAGTTGATATAGCTGCCACTTTGCAGCCAAACAGCCGCTCGACTTTCCCCTCAGTAAAATAAATAAATAATTAATTAAATCCGTCACGACATCAGGTATCAATTATCCACGCGAAACGATATTTCGCACCCGCGTAACCGATAAAAACGCGGTTCGAACCGGTTTGACGAAAAAAAAAATCGCGTTAAATTACACTGAAAATAGATCGCGGATGTGCGGCGAGCCGTTTTATATCCTCCCGCGATTATCAGTCGGTGTCTCGCGCGCGTTGAACGGGTTCGGTTATCAGACCGCGGAGAGCCGCTCGGACATTCGCGGTGTGCATTCGAACGACGGCGTTGGCCACACTTTTTTTTTTTTTTTTTTTTTTTTTTCTTTCCTCCTCCCACCCGGATCGAGAGAGCCGGTTTCCAGCTCGTCGCAAAAATACGACAAACCGTCCGGACTCCCCGCTCGCATCTGCCGCGAATCGCGTTTTCCGTAACTCGCGTCGCGGCTATCGCGCGAGCGGGAAGAGCGACGAGAGGAGATAATTAGTCTTTGCTCGTGACGTCAATCGGAGCGCGACGCGCGGAGAGGTGACACAGACTCCCCGCGCTCGGTCGCGGGTTATGGTTGCCGGTTCTGCTTGTTCTCACGAAACAAAAGAGATAGAGGGGATCGTCATATAATAATCGCTCGGGCGCCGCGTTACAACAAAGCCGAGTAATTTACGCGTTCGTGTTACAATATGACGAGCCGTGGAAATCGCAATAGCCTCCCCGCTCGGAGCTGATGATGCGAATCGTTACGTGCCTATTGATTTTGTCGCTCTGACTCCTCTGGATTTTTCTTTCTTTTTTTCATCCATTAGTGACTACTTTCTTCGTGCTGCTGTTGTAATACGAAGCTGCACATTTCTTTTCTTTTTTTTTTCTTCGAACAGAGGCGACGTGGAAATAATGACAATAAAACATATTTTTCTGCTAGAATTTTTCATTTTTAGAGGTTCGGACTTTTGGACGCTCGGAAAATATGAATGCTGATTTATTTTCGGGTAGTACGATTAAAAATGATTTCTCGGTTCTAACGAAAAAGTGACAAAATAAATAAACAAATAAACCCACGATCACTTTTGCCTTAGTCGCAACAAAAACATTTTTCCATGCAGCCACCCATACGGAAATAAAGTATACGCAAAATATATAAAAGATGTATTCTAGACATACAAGATATATTTCGTCCGAAAACTTCTATATGTCGGATATACTTAAGGATATATGCGAAATATACGCGAGCGAAAAATATATGTAAAATATATCCAAAATATATTCAAAAGGTATTTTTATTCTATTATCGTCCGAAAAGTTGTATATATCAAATATATTTGTGTATATTTCTTTTCCGTGGGTTCATTTAAATACAAAATGTCATTCCACGTTTTTTTTTTTTTTTTTTTTTTTTTTTCACTTCTGCAATTTTCGAGGGTTCCAACCCTCCGTCAACCATTTTAAGCCTCGCATTCCACGCCCAACGAACGTGACGAGTTCGCCAACCGCGACGATTTCCTCAATCCCGACACGTCGCCCGGTCGAAAAACAATTAAAACCCCGCGTAGCGTACGCGCGACCTCCGCGTGTGCTACGTAGAATTAAATACCAAGGCGAAAAAAAAACAGGCGCCTCGGTCAACTAGATCGAGTACGTCACGCGCGCGGCCCGTCGACTCGCGCCACATCCAGCGCACGATAAGTCAGATAGTACGCGTCGGAGATCTCCACGTGCCGGACCGTACGCGCCGGCCGCGGCTGCACGACGAATTTATTGTCTATACGTCATTATCGCTTTACGAATTATGGCCCCAGCATCAGCGATCATAGCCGCAGCAGCAGCAGCAGCAGCAGCGGCTGCTGCCGCCTCCGCTGCCGCCGTCCCTGCTGCCGCCGCCGCCGCCGCCGCGAAATTAACAGCCGTTACTCGATTTGTCGTCCAGTTCAGTCTCGATAATCGCCGCCGCGGGACAAGACATCCGCATCGCACTAAATCTCCGTATCGACTCGCGGTCCCCCGTTTCGCGTCGACGTCAACTCTACTCGTGATTTAAAAAAAAATCAAAAACTCAGAAAAATAACACACACTAAAATAATAATTAAAACAACAACAAAAATAATAACAATAATAATAATAATAATAATAATAAAGATTTTTTTGTTCACTCACAAAAAACGACAATCCGAGGATAAAAAAAATTAAATAATAGCGCAAAAAAAAAACACGAATTAAAATAAAAATAACAACAAACTTTTTTTTAATTAATTCACATGAAACGTCGATCCGAAAATTATTAAGAAGTTTAAGACTCAGCTCCGTTTCGTTGGGGGCTATTATAAGCATCGTATCGAGTATCGCCGCGAGGGAGAGAGAAAGAGAAAAAAAAGTTTAAAAAAATTAAAAATAAAACGAGCAACGCAAAACCATGCTCAAGGTGATTATAATATAAGGATATCGTGCTAATCAGTTGCCGTGACGCTTATGGCGAGAGGGAGGGAGAGAGAGACGGAGAGCCTGTTGCGCCCCTATAAAGTTCCGTCGTACTATATGCAATTTATAATTCTTGGTTGGTGAACGGTGAACCGAGAGGGGAAGAATTCCGTGCGTTATATATTTATATATACACCGGGCTCTTTATATACATAAAACGCAATATATGCCTCCCTATATACATGCATAAATCCACAGTATATAACGCAGTATTTTATATATTTATATACACACATAAAGATAAAGACCCTCGTATATTCGTCAGGCGTCGTGCGTGTGCGTAACTTTTAATATATCTCACAGCCTGTGTAGCATATAAATTCCCGGCGTTAATAACGAGCCCACCAGTTTGGCATTCGACGGGCGCGATCGGCGCTTCGCCTCTCGTCAGCTCTTACAAAAAATTCATCCCCACCCGCGAATAATTCGTCGTGCGCGCGCGTCCTTATTTATCGCGGGTGCGCGCGGATTTTTATGCACTTGGCGCTCGGCGCATAATTTAACGACGCAACAATGCGCCTCGCTTGACGTGTTAAGGTAGCCCTTGCGACCGATATTCATTTCGCATAAATTCGAGGAATATGAGAGAGAATTGCAAACACTTCTCGGTGGTATAAAAATATGAAAAAAATGCACGCACATTAAAGGTACTGAAAAGATTAATTTCGCGTAATAATAATTCGAAAATGTTATTAACAAATTGATGAAAAAAAACATCGTTTAACAAATATTTCGATGACCCAAGATTTTTTTTTTTTTTATGAAAATGATTCCTTCGTTTTTCCGAATACGTATGAATTTTTTCAGATTTTAGAGTTCACATTGAATTTTGTGCGTTTTTTATAGGGAAAATATGTGAAAATTCAATGTGAACTCTAACATCCGAAAAAATTCATACGTATTCGGAAAAACGATAGAATCATTTTCCTGAAAAAAAAAAAATCTTAGGACATCGAAATATCTGTTAAACCATTTTTTTTATCAATTTGTTAATAACATTTTCGAATTATTATTATACAAAATTAATCTTTTCAGTACCTGTAATATGCATGCATTTTTTCAGATTTTTATACCACCGAGAAGTGTTTGCAATTCTCTCCCAAATTCCTCGAAATTATGCGAAATGAATATTGATCGCAAGGACTGCCTTAAGGTAGTACGAGCGCCTAGAGTCCATTTCGCATAAATTCGAGAAAAATGATAGATAATTGCAAAGACTTCTCGATGGTCCAAAAATCTGAAAAAATTCATACGTATTCAGAAAAATGAAGGAATCATTTTCATGAAAAAAAAATCTTGGGTCATCGAAATATTTGTTAAACCATTTTTTTTCATCAATTTGTTAATAACATTTTCGAATTATTATTATACAAAATTAATCTTTTCAGTACCTGTAATATGCGTGAATTTTTTCAGATTTTTATACCACCGAGAAGTGTTTGCAACTCTCTCTCACATTCCTCGAATTTATGCGAAATGAATATTGGTCGCAAGGACTACCTTAAGGGCAAACGAAGCGAGCGAGCGAGCGCGGACGCCCTCGCTCTCGGGAGTCAAGTTTAAGGAAAGGATCTCACGTGCGCGAGTCGCGCGATATCGTTATACACCTCGCGCGCGCACGTAGAACGCGCGCGCGCGCTCCTCACGTCGGGGAAAAACGTGACGCACGAGCGCTCTCGAATTCCCGATGCCCCGAGAGAGCAGCGGCGGCAGGACACGGCAGACGATACAACGCTCGTCGTCTTGCATCGCCATTTTCGACACGCGGCTTCGCGCCGCGCGCGCGCTTTATAAAGCAGCCACGCAGCCCGAGCGTAGAGGTAGTAAAATGTACGCATTTCAATGTGCGTAACGCTCGGGGCCACCGCGAGAGCCACTCAGGGCCGCGAAAACTGTACCTCGAGCCGCTCGACGGACACTCGACGCGATAAATAACGAAATAAAAGCGACCCCGGCGACGTTCGACGCGGTCGGGAAAATGTTCGGTCGTTGCCTCGCGCTTTTTGCGGCTTTGCCAGAGTTTCGGAAATGATAAAGTTTTGTATTGGGTTTGTGATACAGGATACGAATTGTTTTTTTCGAGGGAAAAATCGGTGACATATTGGATCGCAAGTTTCATTTTATTTTATTATTTTATCTTTTATCGCAACGAATTTTTTGTTTCTACATATTTTTGGAGTCGATTTCGTCATCAAGACAGTGCGAGAAAAAAGTAGTTATAGGATCTGTTGTAAATTATTTTAAGAATGAATTGTTACGTTAAAAATCTGAAGGTAATAAATCCAAAGGAATCGACGTTAATCGACCAATCATTTTTCTGTTACAGTCGGACAGTTCGGTATCCGATTTCTCGGACGCTGAGGACGACGCTACAAATGAGTTAGGATCAACCGTGGGGCCGAAAAATTACGCTATGGACGCGGTGGACAGCGTCAGCAGGCGGCAGGCGACCCGCGTGTTCAAGAAATCCAGTCCAAATGGGAGGATCACGGTCTATCTTGGGAAGCGGGACTTCGTCGATCACATAACGCACGTCGATCTAATCGGTGAGGATATTGTGTCAATCGTTTTATTGATGTCGGCGGAGCTCGCGTGATCTATCAGCAGATTGATGGTCAGACGAAAAAAAAAGGAAAAAAAGAAAAAAACGATGGCACACAGCATGAAAGATTCTGTGTGCAACGTTCGAGCGGAGTGGAAAAAGGATGGCACGAGTGAATGGAAGGCTAATAGAGAGAATTCATTCAACGTTGAAGCGCGAGGCGAAACGAGGCGGAGGCTGCGAGGCTCTCGACGCGTTGCATAAGCCAATTGCCACGTGGACATGGGAAATGCAGCTTCCTTTGCCAACTGAGGCTTCGATATGCCGCATCGCTTTTCACCGTTCGCAGAAATATGCGTCGCGTTGAAATGTTACATGAGAATTCGATAATTTCAATGAGCGGAAATGCTATCGTCGAGCGCGGTGGATAATTATGACTTGGAGTGACTAATCAAGCGTGCTTTTGACGGTAAATTAATGAAACTCTGTTTGCAGACGGCGTCGTGCTGATCGATCCGGATTACGTGAAGGATCGTAAGGTGTTCGGTCATGTCCTGGCGGCGTTCAGGTACGGCCGGGAAGACCTGGACGTCCTCGGCCTAACCTTCAGAAAGGACCTTTATCTCGCGGCCGAGCAGATCTACCCGGTCGTGCCCGGGTCCCAGCCGCCGAGAGAGCTCACGCGGCTACAGGAGAGGCTAGTGAAGAAGCTCGGTAGCAATGCGTATCCGTTCTACTTCGAGCTTCCGCCGCACTGTCCGGCCTCGGTGACCCTGCAACCGGCGCCCGGTGACACCGGCAAACCGTGCGGCGTAGATTACGAGCTCAAAGCGTTTGTAGGTGAGACGCAGGAAGACAAACCGCACAAACGGTACGACGAAATCCAAACATTCTCTAGTCTTCTCAGATTTTTTTTTTTATATTAAGGGGTTAGATGCGTTTCAGAGGCTCAAAAAAAGGGAATTTTTTCTGATTTAAAAGAAAATGTATACAATGAGATATTTTATTTAAACAATTTAACATATCAAAGGTACATGTTTCACGAGTATTTTGTGAAATTTTCGTTCTGAAATGTTGAAAATCCACCCGTTGGGACCTCATTTCCCTTGACCTCTAAAAAAAGTACACTCGGCGTGGACGGGATAACTCGTGACTCGTTCATCTAAAATAAAAAAACCAAACATATTCCGTTAGTACATGCATAGTACTCGTGATTGAACGACGGAAAAAGAAAAAAATTGAAATTTGAATTTTTGGCGGAGTTGTGAACAAAAAATCCCATTTATTGATCAAATTTTCATCATGTATTTTCCTCGTAAAATAAGTTGTAATAAAAATTAAATAATTCTTCGTTCAATCACTAGATAATGTTATTTTGAAGAAGTGTGCAAAATGTGTTCAAGATCACTTCATAACTTTTCGAGAAATCGTTTCCACCGACTTCAAAAATAGAGTTTCGAGAAAAACGCGATTAAAGTTTCAAGTTCCAGGGTCACGCGGCCCGATGGGCGGAGCTTCCGGAGGCTCTATATCTTAGAATTTTACTCCGAACGATTTAAAATTTTGGGAGAATATTCTGGACATATTGTAGTATTTAATAAGACAAAAAATGACTTTTTGGAATTTTGAAACCCATGTAACCCCCTAAACAAAATCGCACTTTATCGCTGGATAAATTATCATTCTGTTTCTATGTAAAATCTCATTTCATTGCCAAATAAAATCCCATTTCATTTGGAAATGAAATTTCGCCGAGAAAAATCAATCAAAGTGACAACACTTGTCACGCATTCAACGCAAAATTGTACTAGATTTGTCCTCGTTGCAGAAACTCCGTGAGGCTCGCCATAAGGAAAATAATGTACGCGCCCTCGAGGCAGGGCGAGCAACCGTCGGTCGAAGTCAGCAAAGAGTTCATGATGTCGCCGAACAAGCTGCACCTCGAGGCGTCGCTCGACAAAGAGCTCTACCACCACGGCGAGAATATTGCCGTAAACGTTCACATAGCGAACAACAGCAATCGAACCGTTAAAAAGATTAAAGTATCAGTCCGGCAGTTCGCCGATATTTGTCTCTTCTCGACGGCGCAGTACAAGTGCACCGTCGCCGAGGCGGAAAGCGAGTGAGTATATCACTTTAAATTCGTAATTACGGTGAGGAATCGCGCGGTGAGGCACCAGTGAGTTACTTTCAATTGTTCGCAAAACACAAGCAGAATACACAGACGTTCTCCTCGTGAAAATCACTTAAAACAGCAAAATAATAATAAAAATTATCAGATTTTACCAATAGAAATTGTTTTTCTCGTTTCGTAAAGAAGAACAAAATTATTTCTACGCAGTAGCTATGAGTATTTGATGGAAAAAATGTTAATCTCGGATCGTAAAATTGCGTTGTTAAATTCACGCGAACGCGGTTGCACCGCAAAAATCGAAATTCTTATTCGCCGCAATGACTCACTGGTGCATCCACCGCACGGGCAAAAATACATTGAGTTCGCGCAGCGATGATAAATTCAAAGCATTGAAATTAGTTTTGGCGCGACGGAAACCGCGCGTCTGCGTGTCGAATTATTTAGCCACGTGGTAACGCGCCGCGGAATGCGCGATTACGAAATAGCAAACGAGACGACGTTGGTCACGTTGATTGTAATTGATGATGTTACGGGCAGAGTCGCGAGTACGTGAAACACGCGGGGGCGAGTCTCGCGTGATTCGGGGAAAGTAATTTTCATGGCGCTAGACCGAACCGCGCGATGTGTCCGGTGTTACGCGAGGCCCGCGACTCCCGGGGGATCATTGAAGAACAACCCTCGTCGGCTACGAGCGTGCAAATGTTCTCGATGAGCGGGTGTATCGATTTCGCTTCGCGAGGTATAATCGTAATGATCTCTCGTGTGGATATTTCCCAGTTTTTTTCCGAAAATTTGGTCAGCTTTCAAAAAGATTTTTTTTTTGCAACTACGAAAAAAACAGACAAGATCACAAACTTTGAATAAAAATAGTACATATAATAAATTTCGTACATTTCGTAAATTTCGTACATTTTTTTACAACTACGATAATATACGGAAAAAATACAAACAAGATCACAAACTTTGCATAAAAAATAGTACATAACGTAAATTTCGAAATAAATTTCCTATTCAATATTAAGCAATTGTTACGAGAGGAAACGGTACGATAATTCGTAAATTTAATACGCAACTATGAAAATAGTTCCCGAAACACCAGATGCAGCGAGTCCAATCGCACCTAGCATATATCTCGGGCGTCACGTACCGTACACGCAACAAAACGATATTATTGACCTTTAACTAACATCGGTGGCGTCACAGTCGACCTCATTCCCTCGCGATAATTTGAATTTCCAAGCGTCTCTGCAAGTGTAATGAACCACATAATTTCCGCGCCGTTGCCGCGAAGTATATTTATTTCCATTGGGATAACTATCGACTCTCGTCTGCGCCGAACGGGAGAGGCGCGCGGAGCGGCCCTTATTGCCGATGCGCGTTGCCAGTCGGGCGGTAATTTCACGCGATTGAGATCGTAATAGATGTGCGAGGAGCGAATCGACGCTAGAGACAAAGAGTCGATGTTTTGCAGTCCTCACGATTCGCGGGAACGCGCGGATAAATGTCATTTCTTTTTTATAACGGCTAAAGAACATACGAAAAACGTGTAAACGCATATGTACTTGCACTCTTGACGAGAGGAGTCGTTGAGGATGAAATGAAAACCGACAGGAAAAATAAGATTATTGCACTGGCAGTGTAGGGGTAGCGCCAGGATTCACCATGAGCAAGGTATTTTCTCTAAAGCCGACCCTTGCCGACAACAAGGACAAACGAGGTCTTGCCCTAGACGGGCAACTTAAGCACGAGGACACCAATCTTGCATCTAGTACCATGTGAGCGCTCGACCAAACTTGGGGCACGATTTAATAAATATTATTACGGTTTATGTCACGAGTGGAGACTTAAAACACTGGCACGGTCAGTCGCGAACGCAAACGCACACACACACACACACACACACACACACACACAAATACACTGAGAGAGAGAGAGTGAGAGAGACCAGATGACGTAGCAGCTCGCTGCTATTGGCTCGTAGAAATTGGTTCAAGAGCCAATAAATTCCGTAACGCTCGGCTCACCTCATTCCTGGCCCAACGTTATAGAGAGATCGACCAAATTGACCGGCCCTACAATCTCGGTGCCTCGGCTCCGGGGCGAACGATATAATTCAATATATCTCCATTGCCGCTGAAGGTGGATTACCGTCATTGACACTTTGAGGTGAGACGGGACTCGCGACTCTCCGCGTAGTCGTGTCACGCGAGAGGAATAAACGTGACGTCTGTAATGCCGAGAAAAACGACGTGGAATGTCTTTCACTTTTGCGGAGTAATATTATTCAGAAAAGAAACTGGCTCGAGGCTCCAAAGAGGATTATTGATCCAGATAGATGAGAAAAAAATGTTACTCCTTTTTACGTAATGCAGGGCGAATGTAAAAAAAAAGGTTTTTATAAGGAAAAGCATTCAATGAGAACGGAGATTTGCAGAAAAAATATTTAAAAAAATAAGAATATTTTTGAAAATAGAGGATAGAAATTTGAAACGCGTCAGTCGAGAACTTGGAAAAAGGGTCAACCGGTCAATGGCTGCTATATTCCGTATAATAAGTTCCCTGTATTTCGTCTTCGGGCGAAATCTTCGAAACGCTGTTACGGTTCTCTCGTTCCCGTCCGGCGAGAATTCGTCCACCTATCCCACGGTTTGCAATTACCGCGAACCTTCGCCAAATTATCCGTCGTCGTCGCGGCAGAGCCAAGCGCGGCTGTGCCGGTCTCGTTTGCAGTCTCCACTCGAGCGATTTCACCGAAAATAATAAAATAAAAAAAAGAGGGCTATACAAATAACAAGACTTATTTCGTTGGTGGATGGAATGCCCGTTGCGTTTTTACGTTTTTGTGATTTAATTGTACTCACTTTTGTTTACGTTGTGTTTTTTTCTTTTTTACTTGACTCTTTGCGTTCCTGTATTTACTTTATTTCGTTGTTGTTAATTGCGCCTGGGGTCTCTTAATGCCGCCCGGTACGCAGTCGCATTACTATACCCCGGTTGTGGAAGTCGACATTCGTGGTGATAGTCTTTTCTGCTCCTACATTCCCGCCCGCACCTTGCATCAGCGATTTTTATATATATATATACGAGCACCCCAAAACCACCAGAACTCTGTACTCACTCCTCGCTCGTTCGTTGTCTCTTCACTTCGTTGCCCGTGGCTGCGGTATTTGCAGCCCGCGAGAGACAAACTGGCAAACTCTACTTGCGACGTGTCTCGACAGTTCAGAATCGGTTTTGAGTAAAACGATTGAAGCAAAAACTAACGTTTGAACACAAAAATACATATATATTTTTTTCTTTAATTAAAACACATTCATTTCTAAAAAAATGGAGCCATACAAATTGCATAATAATAATGATAATCATAATAATAATATTCATAATATTCATAAGTACAAATTGAGTTCTCACGAATCCCATAATCCCCGCTCGTCATCAAAACGTGTTTTGTAGCCTTTATTTGCAGTGTGTGGCACAGATTAATTTTGTCTATCTACATGCATATATGTATATATATTTATATTTTATATATTATATATATGTACACACACGACAGGGCCGGCATACTTACGCTGACAGCGTTGATGTTCCATTATCGAGGCACTATCGACGAGACACGATTCTCGACTTGACTCCGGGTGTCTGCTCGACTTCGTACAGATCACGATATCTAATTGAGTATATTGAGCCGCGAATACGTTCGGAGGTGAAGGCTCTTCGGCGAGCTCTATAATCTCGGCGAGACGAGCCACCGCTCGGGACTTAATGATAGAACGCAATCCGTAATTACCCGAGAAGAATTTCGCCCGCTGTTACATTCGACGGGGGACGACGCGCTCTGAGGATTCATCGAGAGGGGGCCGAAAAATTTGAATATTCCCGATCGATTCTCGTCTACAGCCTCGAGGCTTTTGGTCGAATATATACATTGTTGTTCTCTCCGGCCTCTCTCGAGTATCCTGCGAATCCTCGAGTTTTTAAATTATGTCGTCGGAAGAAATGTCGTAAAAAAAAAGACACGAAAAAAGAGAAATACGGGGTTGACGCGTGGCAATCGTTGCGGAATTTCCCAACCGTACAGTTTGCGCTACGTATATTAAGCACACACGGTTTCACTTGTGACTGTAATGTTTGTCAGGGAGGGATGCCCGGTGGGGCCAGGTTTCACGCTGAGCAAAGTGTTTACGCTGACACCGCTTCTCGCCAACAACAAAGATAAATGGGCCCTTGCCCTAGACGGCCAGCTCAAACACGAGGACACCAATTTGGCGTCCAGCACGCTGTAAGGCCAATGTTTAACAACAATTAACCGTTATTATTCTGCGCGATACAACGTTTTTTTTATATATTTTCTTTTTTTCCAAACGAAAATTATTCCACTTCGACATTTCCTTGTTTTATTTCGCGAAATTTTAGGCGTTTTGATACCTGGAAGGATGAACTTTATTTTTTTCCTCGTTGCAGTATAAGTTGATACTTGATCTGTAACACGAGGCGCTGTACGAAAATCCGAAACGCGCAAGGTAGATGCAGTTAAACGCTGCTACAATTCATGGCAGAATTTATTGTTTCAAACGTTGACCACAGTATAACAGGGTTGTTATATTTTTTGAAAGCCCTTTATTTGCTTTCAAACTTCAGAGCATTAGAATTATTTTTTAAACGTTTATCAATCGTGTGAACATATTTTGATAATTAGAACTAGCGAATTTTCACAGTTATCACGATATTACGATTATGATCGGTATCAAATCTCCTAAATTTCTTTCGTTCACGCTCATACCACGCTAGCGGGATATCCATGGGGCGACGGTGAGATAACGAATAGTCAAACCCGACTTTTCCGAAGTGCATTTTCGTTTGCGAGAAAAAAAAAGAAGTTCCGCTATGTTGCGTTTGCCGTGGCCCCTTGGAATATCTCACGGAAACTTTATCGAGACATGTCAGTGTACCTTTTACATTTCATCAACGTTCCATCTTCGCTACGTTCATCATTGATTAATTCAAAGATGGCTGATTAATATTATATTTTGAAGGGGGTTGCGTTTCTTAAGATCTGAATATTTATACTCCATTTGATCACTATATATGGTACTTAATATTAAACATGTACTATAAAATATATACATACCATGTACTATATACATATATATTTATTATATATACATATCGTTGTATCGGCTGTCGTTATTGTGTCGTTCGACTGCAAGAACAAAGCAGCATAACTACCGACCAACATACTCGTTTAGATTCGTGCCCGGGTTAAATACGAACAAAAATCCAATTACAGTCGGTCGAGAGGAACATGAAACATGAAATGTCACTAGGTATGCCGCTTCACAATGCTTCTTTTCAGATTCATTTCGTTTACTTGTCCCAGTTTCCTCATTTCTTATACTGTACGGATAGTCACGTCGAATATCCTTCTATCGAAACCTGTCGCAAGGTTCGAAAATTCACATAGCAAGTATCACCTACTATATTTGCTTTTACTATCAGAGATGGGTAGTCGGCCCATGGGAATCCATTTTTTTTTAAATACTTTATAAGTCAATTTTTAATTTGACATTTTCGCAACTTTTCCTCGGATTGTCAGTACAAAAATTTCTGATTTAATAATATTTCACAATTTGTTGGTGCAAAAAAATGACGCAATTAACGTAAAAAGATTCAGTATCAAAAGTCTGATAATTATTTTAACTCCGCGTCACTTTCCATAAAAGTATTAACACTAACGAAGCTGCTTCGTAATTGAATTAAAAAATGAAAAGGAAGCAACGTTTATTTTCGAGTCTGCCCGTCTCTGTGTATCGCCAACAAACTCGCTGCGAGCTTCAACTTCGTCGAAGCGACCCCCGTGGACGGAGGAAAGTGCGCCACTATCGGAATCGACGTTGTCGGTAGCGCGTTTGATCACGTACCAACCCCGACTAATTTCGTATAATAGGACAAATTTGTGATGGATCGTTCGGCCAGCGGCCACGGGCGGATCGCTGATTGAATTAGTCGGTGCTGGGCCTGTGATTTAATATCACATCATTGTCGCGGCGTGATAGAATTTTCCCAACGTACACAGCCAACTCGAGTCAGTCGGCGCGGAAGACAAAACTAGAAAGAAAGAAAGAAAAAAAAAATAATAAGACGTTTCTCGAACCTTTGAAGAAATTCTCAGGAATAAAATGTTTGTTCACCCAGAAATACGAATCCTCAAAGTACGAGTGAAACCTTCGCTCCGATGTCCATTTTCCCGTCATATTTGCATGCTCGCTTTATTTCAGCTTGGTTATAATGTTTTACAATTTGCATGAACTATTTGCTGCGCGTAATTGATGTTGCCTCTGCCTCCGTACGGGTTCTCTTTCTCCTCTCTCTGCTTACCTCATATTACATCCGGTCTCTCTCTCTCTCTCTCTCTCTCTCTCTTTCCTTCACTAGAACTTCCAGTGGGAATCAAGCTTCTCGTTAACCGTAAACACAGCTCGGTTTAATTGAAACTACGCAAAAATATTGACGCTCCGCTTTTCTTTCCGTGGCAAATATTGGTTATCGAGCTCACTCGAGGTCGATGTAAATTAGTTGAAAACAATCTTGGAGCCGGCAAAGCACGTTCGTTTCAGTTATTCAAACGGCTGTGTTTGCCGTGGGGTTTGCATGCGAAACTAGCTTTTGTTGCTTGGTGAATACGAATACTCAGCGATAATTGGTTTTTCAAAATCATTCGTCTGTTTTCGCAGTGTGGCGGATCCGTCGCAACGCGAGAATCTCGGCATAATCGTCCAGTACAAAGTCAAAGTGAAACTTTGCCTAGGAGCGCTCGGAGGGTAAGTCAACCCCAAGACGATTCGCGTCTCGGTCGCGTGGAAGCATCGCAATATTATTTTTACAAGCACGTGTAAAATAGACGTAGAAAAAAAGTGACTCTAGAGATTCGGCACGATTAGTGCTTTATTCAGTTTTCTATTCGGCAGTGAACTGGTGGCGGAACTGCCGTTCATCCTGATGCATCCGAAACCGGAGGAGGAGACACCAGCGCCGTCGACGGCGAGGCCGAGTCCGACGCACAGAACGGAAGACGGCGAAGGTGCACCAGACACGAACCTCATTCAACTGGACACGTAAGAAAAACTTGAATTCATTTTTTAACGCGCTACCAAAATTTCAAAAAATATTCGCTCACTCAAATAAATAACTGCGGCTTCTATTTTTTGTTTGTTCGTTTTTTTATTTAAAAAAAGTGCTTAAAAGTGAGTCGACCAGCGACGTTGATATGACTATAATTACCGCATCACTTGATTTACCCCTCAACGATCGATATTTAATATTCAAGTCAATGTGAATTTCATGCTAAATTCCGCGTTCCCGTCTGATTGCGTTCAACCGCCATCGAGACAGCCCGTGAAATTAATGGCCTCGGTCTAGACGAGATAAATGAACGCCGCGAAGTCGCTTTGAGCCATTGTGTGTCCCCGGCCAAGATATTCGGCGGCGAAGTTGGTCCCGAAATTGGTCTCGGGTGGTAATCCAGTTGCGCGTGAGGTGTAATCTTGTTTCGTCAATTTGTCTATCTCGCAGGGAGGACGACGTCGGGGACGACGATATAATATTCGAGGACTTCGCTCGGCTGAGGCTCAAAGGCGAGACAGATGCCTGACCGTTCAACTTCGAGAAGGCCTGCTGGATAAACAGACAAACGTCCAAAGTTCCGGGATGCTGCATGATCGATTGAGAAACGTGCTCTCTTCTTATTCTACCACACGCAAACAGACACACACAACACGCAAACTCACGTTCGAGGAATCGACGCTCGTTCGATTGGCCTCGAGTCTCGTAGTCGTCGATTTGTCGTTTCGCTATTCCGTAAATCGTAAGTATTTCCGTTGGCCGAGGGGGCCACAGATGCGCCGCGCGAGAGCTGGAATGGACCGACACTCGGAGCCCTGTCTTGTGACTGTCTTTCGATCAAATCGTCAGAGTGCTCACGTTTCCCATCACCTTCGTTCACGAGCTACCCCGCGGGAGAAACCCTTTCGTTCGTTCGTTCGCTCAAGACTCGTTGGCAAAACGTTCGTCGTTTACGCTTATTAAACTACCGAATTCACTTTTCGTTTTTTTTTTTCGCTCTTCGGTCGTATTTACGCACTTATAATACGTGCTGGCACGAGTAAGGATATTTTGCTATACAAACGAGGGACAAACGAGTATAACCAATACGCACATGGAAGCTTCGTACGATTTTACACACATCTGTCGATACCTCAAATCCTGTTTTTTAAGAAAAGAAAGACGAGAAATCTGTTTTCCGCGAATATGCAGCGTCACGTCGCGCGTCGCACGAATGAAATCATTTTTGTGAGTCTTTTGCGCGCGCGATGAGAATTCACTACGGAGGCGACGAATCGCCTCGTCGGGTTTGAATTTTATTCGCCGAATGAACAGCCCGCGCGGATTCTTTCGATCTGTCGGACACGAACAATTGTCGACATACACATTTGAAAGATGTACAGAGTGTCAATTTACTTTTATCGTTAAACGGCTACCACGAAACGAAAACCACGATTCTCAGAGTCCTGGCTATTCGAAGTTATAGAAAAATTGCTTACTCTGTACGGCACGATGCACAAAATTCGCACTTAAGTTTTACGTGGACTTTTGTAATACCGAAATCTTAATCTGGTTCACTCGAGATGTAAGAAAATTAGATTTTTGTAAGAATATTCTTTTTTAAGTAGTCCATTGAAACCTAAAGCGCGTCAGCGTCGCGACAGCGAAACGTAGCGAATAAGCTGAAGCGAGAGGCGCGAGAAAAAAGAAATTGTAAGGAAATTTATTTACATATTACGCGGACTATTGTTGTAAACATAATTTCCGTCGATCGAATCAACACTTGGCTCCTGCTAGAAACAAAAAATGTGTTGTCAATATATTTACGTTACCTCACGTTTATTATATTATTTTCAATCACACGAGTCAATTGTGCGAAAAGAAACTGCAACTGGACTGGAGTAAAATGTGTTTGAGAATCGGTTAGTTTACCTGAGTAAATACTGATGTATTCCTGGGAATACAACAAAACTTTTTTTTCTTTTTTTTTCACTAACAATGCTTACGTTAAGCAATTTTTCATCGTTAATTCTATATATGTTCGTCTGTGTGCAACGCTTAGAAGAAAGAGAGAACGTAGTCGATTCGACTTCAGACATTTCGATAGTAGTCATAACCGAGCACTCGCCGAGTCGGGGAGAATCAAGTTGGGGAAGTCACACCGCGATTTCGTCACTTTAACCAAGTCACTTAGCTTCCGAACACAAAGAACGCAACTAATATTAATTTTTTCACGTGTACAACTCCTCGCCCAGCATTTAAACCGCGTACGTGTAAATACTCAAAGGTAAATAATATTTTTTATCGCTTTAGCACGTATCGAACATGCGAGATGAACGTCGCCAATGCCAAAGCAGAAAAAAAACGGTTTTTTTTTCACGAATTCATACTGTACAACGGCGTGTTTTATGAATACAAAGAAAGAAAGAAAAAAAGTAAGGAAAATACTGAAACACTGAGGGCATGTTGCATAGCAACGAACGGTATTTAGATGGTGAATGAAGAAAAACAAAATAGAGGAAGAAGATAAAACAAACACAGCTAAACAACAAAAGAGAGGCATTAACTTGTAAATGTCGGATTAATATTTAAATCATCCTATAAATAATTAACGATACACGAGTGAATGGTCGGTATGTCTGCGAGTCATGCGTATAAAAGTGTGTACGATGTCTGAGTATAATAATTATCACATACGATGAAGCGAATGAATAAATAGTGCGAGTGTGCGAACCTGATGCTGACACGGTGTCCCTGTAGTTTGTAAAGCTCGAGCAGTTGTATGACGGTATTTATGCTTTTTTTCGATTAGCAAGAAGGAAGGAAAAGAAAAAGGAAAGTTTCGCGGTAGAATTGTTTTATCCATTCGACATGAGAAGCAATGGAGAGTGGACACTGTACATACGGAGAGGGAGGGTAGACTATTTTTCGTGTACCATTGGAAACGCTATTGCACTACTACGTTATCCTTTTTTTTACGAAACGTCCTTAAAGAAATAGTGAGAAAAAAAAACCAGCAACAAGAACAAAACAAAAAGACCGTAGAAAATCGCAGAAGAGAGGCTCGAAAAAAAGTATTATTTTTCATTTATCGGTATGACTGAAACACACAAACTTCTTCTGATCGACCTGTCGGCTCTTATTCGAATAATACGGTTGGTAGAGCAAAGAAAAATACATAACGAGAACGAACAATTTATTAAATTTCAACAACGAGATTAGTGGTAATAGGTTCTATAAGAGAGTCGGGGCGCCTTGAAGTTTGTAAGATGCAAGAGTGCGTTCGCATGTCAATACACCACGAACAATTGAACAAAGATGAGAAACAAAAAGATGTGTGAAACACCATTTAACATTGTCGAAAGTTCACAACGTATCTTACATGTCAATCGCATCGAAAAATGCTTAATTTATTTAATCATATGTGCGAGTAACTGAGAAAGCGAGAAACGCGTAGGAGCGATAGAGAGAGAGAGAGAGAGAGAGAGAGAGAGAGAGAGAGAGAGAGAGAGAACGTGTCACATTCTTGTATCACTTTTCGTTAACGCTGAATGTTTGCCCGGGCAAAAAAAAATTACGTGTCAAATAAGAAGAGGAACGTATTTACATGTATAAAATAAACAAATAATAGTTAATGATGAAATATATATAATATATTATATTGTATATGTATAAATTGTGTATTCTCGTATTATGACTGTAATAATTTAATAAATCCTGTATATTGGATCGCCGCGACTCTGTGTGGTCTCGATAAACCGTCCCAAACTCGGTGTCTTATCTTATCTCAAGGAGAATCGTCTAGTTCATCGGCACGGAACAATCCGAACTAAATTGATGCAACAATGATCTTGTCAACACTCGATTGTAAAGTTTCCACCAAACGGATAAGCCTTTGATCCTTTGCGTAATCTCGTTTCTCGTGACATAGAACGAAAACCGTGACGACGCAAACCAATAACAGAAAAAATACATTCTTACAAAAAAAACTCATTTCATTTTCTTTCAAATATTGGGAAAGAAAATGAAAGAAACCGTGAAAAAAAAATGGTGACGCAAACTAATAACAGAAAAAATAAATCCTTATAAAAAACTCATTTCATGTTCTTTCAAATATAGGGAAACAAAATGAAAGAAACTGCGAAAAAAATCGTGACGACGCAAACTAATAACAGAAAAAATAAATGCTTAAAAAAAACTCATTTCATTTTCATTGAAATGTTGGGAGAAATCGTGAAAAAAAAATGGAAAAACGGCGTCCTAAGTTACTTTCGCAATGCGTCAACAGTATTTTTTTAAAATTCCAAAGAATCACCGCGAAATTTTTCCGAAGATGAATATCGATCGACCTTTTAACTCAAGTCCATTCAAATCAAGCGACGATGCGATATGCAATTCAGCAACGCGAATGTATCACGTTAGAAACTACAGGAGTGGCGCTGGCATCGACGACCTTGAACCGATCTTACGCGAGCAATTTTCATCACCTGACAATTTCTAGTCTGCTAGTCCTGTACGAGCCACGGGACCGGTGTCATGTGCAGCGGGCATGTCACACGTTCACCGGCTTATACATATTATTCTTTTGACGTAATTATACTTAGTATGTCCCGCAAAATGTGTTGCTTTTAACCTAAAACGTGAACACAATACCCGACGACGCCCGCCGCAGCGATTCGGACTCTTTTAAACATGTTTTTAATTCAAACTAATTGACCGTCGCGTTCGTCGAAGATTTGGTCGCGAGCCGGGAGGAAAAATAATTTCGCGGGAAAAATGCGGAAAAGTTGGTGCAAGAAAATGGGGTGGATGCAGATTACGCTGATTCTCTGCATGTTCGGGCTGCTCAAGGAATTCCGACCGAACGAGCCCTTCGTCACGGATTATCTCACGGGGCCATGGAAAGATTTCACTGTTGACCAGGTCAGTGTCGGACAACGCTGATTGGTCCATCTTTTGAATTTCCACGGCGAACGCCACAAACATCGCGAACCTTCGATTGGCGCCAATCATTTCGAATGCAAATCAATTGGTTTTTCAGTAGGAATTAATTGGATTTTCTGAGCAGGCAAAAAAAAAACGCTCTGCATTTCGTCATTTTTTTTGCAGCTTCATTTTCCGACCAACGGTCGTTGTGTTTCAGGTGACGAAAGACATATATCCCATATCGATATACAGCTACATGGCAACGCTGGTCCTGGTTTTCCTGTTGACCGATCTGCTTCGCTACAAACCTGTGATAATTCTTTGCGGCCTGTCCGGAACCACCACGTTTCTCATCATGATGCTGGCAAATTCGATGCCTTGGATGCAAGTGATGGAATTCACTTACGGCCTCTTCATGTCCACCGAAGTGGCTTATTTCACTTACATCTACGCCAAAGTCGACAAGGAACATTATCAAGCTGTTTCGAGCTACACAAGGAGCTCCTATTTAGTTGGAAAGTTCCTGTCCGGAGTGATTTCTCAGATCGCCACGTCCTTTGATTTTCTGGATTACCATCAACTGATTTATCTCACAGTGGCTGGTAATTATTTTTGTGTTTGATTTCTGATATTTTTCCATTGAGTCAGTGAAATGAATTGAAACTCTGGGCTCAAAATATTGCAAATAGACTTAATCAGTTAAACATATTTTTTTGCATACGATTGACATAGAATCCCAAGCATCAAATATAGTTGCTGAAAATTCTGCCTCAAGGCACTAATAAATCGTAATTTGCTTCGCGCGTTCCTTGTCGCGATTTTGAATAGGAATCATTTTTTTGTGAATTTAATTTTTTTTTGTGAATTTAATTTCTTTTTGTGAATTTAATTTCTTTTTGTGAATTTAATTTCTTTTTGTGAATTTAATTTCTTTTTGTGAATTTAATTTCTTTTTGTGAAATTAATTTCTTTTTGTGAATTAAATTTCTTTTTGTGAATTTAATTTTTTTTTTTTAATTTTCACAGGCATTGGACTAGCGACAATATGGTCTTTTTTCCTACCTCCGGTGAACAGATCCATATACTTCCATCGTACTTCCGACATCGACGAGAGCAACGGACAACAGCTGCGTAACGACAAGAAAACCTCGTCGCTGGAGAACCTGGACGCCCAGTCGACGAACTCGCGGCAGAGCTGCGAGACCGATGTTTCTCGCGAAATATCGCGACTGAGTCTCTCGGCCAAATTGCGACGAGCCTATGTGTTTCTGTGGCAGGACTTCCTACGAGCCTACACCAACAGGCACGTCGTAAAATGGTCCCTGTGGTGGGCATTCGCCACTTGCGGATACGCACAAGTCAACAGTTACAGTCAGGCACTGTGGCAAACCGCCGTCGCGAAAGATGCGAAGATTTACAACGGCGCAGTCGAAGCTCTTTACACGATAATAGGCAAGTCACTTTTTCGCGTCGCTGCACCGTTGCGGAATTGAATAAGTCAGCGGTTGGCGAAATTTTATATTTTTAATTTCACATTTGTATTTTCTACGAAAGCAAATAAATATATTTGTTTCCGGTATATACAGAGGAGACTTAATGATAGTCGGTTTAGCAAACAGCCAGTTAGACGGAAAATAAATTATTTCGTTGAACTATCATGCTGATACTCTCGAGTCAGCATCATACGATCCTCAAGACGTACCGTTATATCTCGAACATTTTTATTTGAGCACTTATGATGACCCTAAAAATTCGGCGATAGTCGAGAACATGAGAACATGATTATCGCTAACGACTGACGAAGGAAATGCAACGCGAGCGAGAAGCAAGCTTGCGTCGCGTCGCATTGCGTGGAATCAAAGTATCCGTTTACGTCGAGTTGATTGGATCCATGCGCTGGACGTCGGGATTCAATAAACTCCGGGTTAATTGTCGTGATCGCATCGTCCGTCGTTATCCGCTGACGTCTGTGTTTAACATTTTTTTCGAGAACGAATTTTTCGCTAATAAAACACGCATTTTTCCAGGTGCTTTGGCGGTTGTCGGGGTCGGAAGACTGAGACTCAATTGGTCGGTAATTGGCGAGGCGGCCCTATCGATATTTTCAATTGTCGAAGCTGCTCTACTGGTTGTCAGCTTTCAGTGCTACAACATCTGGATCCTGTACGCGGTTTATATTTTGTTCGGCGTGATTTATCACACGATGATCACTGTCGCCAGGTTGGTAGTGCCCGTCGAGTTTTTCTTGCTGCATAAAGAACATAAACTTTTTGTTTTAAGTTTTAATTAAAAACTTGAAACAATTTTTTTTTTATTAATTAATGTTTTTAATTAATTGTTAAACTTGTTAAGCGTTGTAACAATTTATTCGTTTCACAGTTTTGAGGTAGCTAAACACTTGTCCGACGACAGCTACGGTCTCGTGTTCGGACTCAACACGTTGCTGGCACTGACGCTTCAAAGTGTATTGACTTTTATCGTCGTCAGTGGCAACGTTTTGGTCATCGGCATCAGACCTCAGGTAAAATATTCGAAGGATTCGATTGATTCCGAATGATAATCGCAGTGACGAATCAAGCAGGATTTAAATTCGGCGCGTTTCTTTGAATTTCCAGTTTCAAATCTACGCCGGGTACTTTATGGTCCTCGGTGTGGTGTTCATGCTGATGGCCACGTACACAATTGTGCGGTTCCTCCGAAGTGGCCGTCTCTTCAGGCTGTGGATAAACGAGGAAAGCCCCAAGGACGCGGCGCAACGTGAGACGGTCGGAATTTCGGCGGGAACGGAGAATCCGAGCTGAGACGCCGAATGAATTTTCGTCCAGAAGGGAAAATTATGCAATAGCATCGACGTTAAAAGTCTTTAGCAACGGATTTACTCGTGATAGTTGTTATTTTTATACCATTTTTAGACGATATTGAATTTGTTATGTCCTCAGGAACAGTATTCTGAATTGCTTCAGTCGTGCATTACTTAAAATGATATTTTTTAGTAGAGCACGGGGATTTTTATATTTAGTCGTTGGTTTATATCGTTTTCGACGTTGTTAGTTTATATACGTATCCATTATTTCCGGTGAAAAGCAATTGAATGATTTTTCTTAGGTGAAAACCGAAGCCACGCGGATATTACATTTTGTCGAATAAAGACGCGTTCGTTTCCCACGAAACGAACGCCTGTTAAATTGATTTCCAGTAATGCGCGATACTTTTAATTGCGAGCCGGCGAGTTTGTAGGAAAGACACGGTTGCAAACGTCAACAATCAATCTTCTACTCGCAGTGGTGTGTGACCAGGATATGCGGTTTCCTTCGAACACTGAAAGATTTTTATCAGCCGCGTTATCCAACCCTTTCGCCGCGGCTTCTAATTCCGCTCGGCGACCGCAAATGTCTTCCTTTTAAAAAGAAAACTGAAAAATAAACGTTATTCATGAAATAAACGATCATATGCTGTAACAATTCGACGATTTATTTTTGTTCGTAAAACATAAACCATGAAGAACCTCCGTTGAATATTTCGAGTACTTAAAATGTCTACAAAATTAGCGACAAATTAAAGTAGCGTTAAAACCTGATAGAGAAGTCGTACATTACGATGTAAAAAGTAACGATAACACAATCTTATTCAGTATTCGTTAGTACCCCATTAACATGGAATAATTCCAAGACGCGACTTCTCACCGAGAAATTACAGGAATAGCCGTAACTCCCGATTGTCCGTTTTTTTTTCTCAACCACGTTATTTTCAGCAAAAATTCAAGGCAACGATGTCCATTCACGTGCGGAATTACCCGACGTTACTCGGGCGCTCGACGCTCTCAGTGCACTCGCGTCTTACAGTCACCTGACCAATTACCGGGAAGCTTATTGTCAATGACCGAAATTGGAAATCCCGCGAACCGATTATTCCCATTCGCGAACTGCATTTCTCATCTTCAACGCGCGACAAAAAGATTGCGCATAATCTGTTCAATGAATAAAATTAATTCTTTTTTTTTTTCTTCTTTACAGATCGGAGTCACCATTGACAGAGGACAGAGGACAACCCGGTCAGGTCAGAGGGAACTAAGTCAACGGGTAAAAGGAGAGAAGATAAAGTGCGTCTTCGACGCCAGCCGGGGACAACCGGAGTTCATCGCTTGTTCAGGATAATGAGCAATTCCGACTTGGGATTTTCCCTCGACACTCGGACGACTCGGAGCCTCACGTACGCCACACTCGGAAGCCCCGGGAGCTCCACAGGCTCGCGGAGCCGCGTCGGTGAGAAGCCTCGAGCCGCGCGATACAGCCAACTGGAATATGGGCGAGAGTCGAGAAGGGCGAGCGACAAACTGGAAGCGTATAAAGCAGCGAGCGAGCGCGCACAGTCGTGCAGTTATACTGGCGAACACACACCGGAAAGTGTCCGTCGATACGTGACGGATCGCGCTAGCATTCTTTTTTTTCTTCGTCTTCTACCACGAGACATTTTGTCATTGATACCATCGATTTACCGATTGTATTTTCAACACCGAGTGACAGTTTACTCATCAGAGGGGAAACTATTTTACACGTGACACAAACGAGGATCCACGAGTTGTGGGTGTTAACGCGGAATTTGCGATCGACTGAGAATGAAGTCCAAGGTGAGCATCGTTAATTACGAGCATGCGACCGGTTTTTGACACACCGCTCACGCACGGCGGGAGGATTCGTTATTTTGAGGATGTTTAAACTCGATTTTTGCTCGCTGTCGATTATTTTTACACTTCTCTTCGTGAATGTTGGTTATGGGAGAAGGAGAGGATTTTGTTTACCTGTTGTTTATCGCGCTGACTTCCTGAGACGATTAATTTATGCATTCCAGTTTCTTCGGTTAGTGACGCGTTTTTTTTTTATCGGGGAAAAATATTTCGTCTGAGAAAAGAACATACAGCACGTGCCTTATCTCAATGATTATTTTGTGTCTTGTCAATAACAAGACATGATGCACAGTAGTTTACGCAGTTGCATGACGCAAATGCGATTTTAAATCGTTTAGGAAAATTGCAAAATGCGTTTGCTCTTAATTTGTTTTCTTTTTTAGTAGAGTATAACTGAGTTAGGAGGAAAAGTTGAAAGTATTATTTTGTTATTATTCAAAACTTCTGTGTTTTCACTGTTTCCATTCAGAGAAGTTTGCGAAATCTGGAACATGTTTTTTTTTTAATTTTTTTATTCAATGTGTGGGTGAAAGACATTTTTATAATAAAAAAAATTATATTTTATTACATGGCTGCATTTTAGTATTGCGTAAACCTAACTCCGAAGGCTTGAATTTTATTTTGAACTTAGATAATTATCTCGAGGAGACTGAGCACTGTGGCGTCCAGAATCCTGTATTGTGTGATGCACGCGTTTATCGGCATCGTTATCGACTTTAGTCTGATTCCATTGACCCGTTCCATGATTAAAGAGTCAAGAACGTTCTGAACCTCGTGTCACGCGTTTTCAAGGCGCAAACTGCGTGAAAAATAACGACCGTAAGCTGGGAGACTAGAAGCGGTGACCCTTTAATCGTGGAGGGTCGAAAGCATCGTTCTTAAATTGATAACGATGTGGGCAAACGAAAGTATACATTTTACTCAAAAAACTATATACAATTTTTTTTAAATGCATGTCAGTAAAAGCAATTGTGAATTGTGAAAAAAGGCTACCAGTGAAAGCAATTGTGATTTCCAATCTATATACAAAAAAGTATATTTTGTCCTAGTAGATATTTTTCATTGTTTAAATTCACAAAAATATCCGGCGAGCGAACATTTTCTTTTTTCAATTACAAACAAGACTCCCCGCACTCAAAGCTTTAATAATCCAATTATAAAAAATTGCAAAACAAAATTGTGACAATACCTCAATTTCATCGTATTTGCAAGACACGTCGCGCTGCTTACTCATCTAATGGTGGAATTATCTCCGCATTACTTAACAGTCAAATTGAACTTGGGAATCTCCAGATCCGCGAGGTCGCTGAGCGAGTCGCACGTGATGCAAAACCTTCACGCTTAAGCCAATTTCTCGTGTCACTTATATTCAATTGCAAAAATAACAAGCCAAGTCCGCGAAGGCTTTGCGGATGCCCCCGTGGACACGTAAATAGACGAGAACGAAAACTCCTGGAAATCCCAGTGCAATATTAAGTAGGTGTGCACAGAAGGCTCTCTCGTCGGGCGTCACGCCCGTCCACCGGGCTCTCCCGCTGCGACTTCGCCGGGTTTCGAGACCTACTTGCCGCCTCGCCAATGATCTTGACCCGGCTGGGCCGGATCTCCGTGAAGGGGAAAGAGCGACGAGGAACGTTAAACTGCAGGTTGTGGATTGTGGTCAACACGCGCGACGTTACGATAGAGTCGACTGGGCGGATTGACGAGCACGCCTAACGCTTTCACTCGCTTGTGCTCCAATCGCGCAACGAGGAGTAAAAAAGAGATGCTTTTTACATCCGAGTAATTGACACGTTTTCGCGTTATTAAATTTGTTATCGTCCAATTAATAAATAATTTTGATGTGGACGTATGGATTATCAGTTTCGGTAATTGGGTCTTGCAATTTCTCGTTTTACAACTTCAGTTAAAAATCCACGAGAAACTGGTACACGAAGTTTCTTAGAGTGTCTGGAAAATTAGTAAAGTATTTTAATAAAGTTTGAAATTAATTCTGAGTGTATGAGAGTTTCTTGGCTGTTGATCAAAGCCATAAAAGATTCGAAAGGAGCGGCCGAACTCCCGAGAAGTCAAGCGAAAGTGAAGACAAAGGGTTCAACGATTCTTGAATGACAATTAGGCAGACAACGCCTCGAGCAAAGAGCCTCCCCCCTTACCTCCCTCACCTTGCGTGTAGTATTTAGGTGTAACGAACCGTGGAGGAAATTCCGCCTACCAAACAACACCTGTTTATAATCGCATCAGCCCAACATACAAACTCACTTAAAATTTATATTCATGGAATTCACAAGTTGAAAGCACCGAAATTGGAATTTTTTTATCTTATAACAATTAAATGTATTGGTTCAATCAGTTCACTAATGGAGCCACCGATTCATTAACGCCGATTAATCATTAATGATTTATCGGCTCAGCTAATTAATTAATTACTCCGACAAATCTCATCGCCAAAACCACCAATAAATTTCCCACAATTTGTGTCAGTCTCTCCACTCTACAGGATATTAAAATAAATTAAATCGTGTCTTATCGTAAAAATAAATTAAGCTCAACATCCAAACCCACTTAAAATTTACATTCATGCAATTCCGCACCGAAGTCGAAATTTGTATTCCTACGACAATCAAATTTATCGCTCCAATCGATTCATCAATGAAACACGTGATTTATCGACTCAGCTAATTACTTAATCACCTCGACAAATTTAATCGCCAACCATCAATCAATTTTCCAGCATTTTCATCAGTCTTCACACAGCACAGGATATAAAAATAAATTAAATCATGCCAATAACTGTGACCATTGTCGTGATACGCGGCCAATCACCGAGCTCCCCGGGCAACCGCTGCAATAATCTCGTCCCAGAGGCTAAGCAGACCGACGGGAACATCGCGTGCCTCATTTTCCGGCTAGGCAACCGACAAGAATTTTCTCATTTCGCTTTCGGATCGCACTGGCATGGAGCAAGAGCAGAGATTGAGAAAATGAATTGACTCACGCGATGATAATTCAGGCCGGAGCCTAATGAGGAATTCGCGCTGTGCGCGAGTCGAGAAATAAAAGAATCATTGTATTATCGAAGCCTCGTTCATGGTCGTTATTACGCGCACCTTTTATCACATTGACAATGACGATTTTCAAAAAAAAAAAAAAAAAAAAAAAGAATGATAATAAATCAGTAAATGCTCCCATTGTGCGTATATCGTATCTTGCTCCGCAATGTGGAAGCAGAACGCGACAAAACTTGTGCAACGTCGAGGTTTTCCGGACGTTGTTAATGTCGCGCACGGAGAGACCGGTGATTAACTCACCTCTCATTGTTCGCACCGCGCAAGACGAGTCGTAAAGACCGCTATGAAATATCATCAAAGCTGTTTACGATCCAACTTCCCAGGCTGCGCCGAGCATCGAGCCTGTGGTAAATAATAATCCTGCGCGCTTTATTCGCTCGATTATCCATGCGAACTTTGGCCTCGCGCCGAGACCCCGACACTTTTCACCCACTGGAGACGATGAAAAAAATAATCGATCACGTCTTGGGTTTTTCCTAGTCGATCGGGGAAAATCTTGTAAACGCGATTTCGCGGTAACTGCGGAGTTTTTTTTTATCGATTTGCTCAATTTTTATCAGTTTGATCAATTTTGATGAAAGCAATGGACGGTTGTTGTCGAAACAATTTTTGGTAAAATTGTTAATTTGGGTTATTTTTTTTCTCGTAAAAAATCAGTCGATAAAATGTCTCGCAATTTCGTTATAAGTATTATTGTCGGGTTATTCGTTCTCTGATTACCTATCGCGTTCCCTGCAACTCGTCGCTAATGAACGTGCAGTTTCAGTCTTGTTATTGTATTTTGACAATTCTCAGGTTTGAGAGGTTTGAAGTTTAAAGTTATTTCGGGAAGGGTGTTCGGACGAGCCAATATTATTATATTTGCAGAAAAAAAATATTGTTCGCGTTTCTCTCGTCGAATTTTTCACATTTTCGGGCAAACAATGGTGCTTTTCAGAATCAGCGGGAAATTTGCCATCGGATAAGGTTTTCGACCTTTACTAAATCGGAAAAAAATTTTGCAAAAAATGCAAGGGAAAAATGATTATGGAAAAATTCGATCTAAAAAAAAGCAACCTCGATTTTAGTGAAATGACGAAATTTCGAAAAACTACGAGAATGCTTTTTCTTTTTTTATTATTTTTTTAACACTTAATTTCTAAACGCAATAGTTTTCACGAAAAATCCAAATACCTGATTATTGCACGGAGAAAAAAATATCAATAATTCAATAAAACCGTGGATTGCGGGCTGCCAATAACAATGTTTTTAAATTAACTCCAGTTCACGTTGTCACAATCCGATTTAACATTGAAACAATAAAATATTCTTTTGCGTATTTTGGAGTTATCGTTTCAATATCACACGAAATTGTGGGAACTGGAAGTGACATTGATTTGACTATTGATTGACTACTTGTTTTTGGCAACCCGCAATCCACGGTTTTAATGAATCAATGATTTTTTTTTCCGTGTGCAATTTTTTAAATATATTATTTGTGTCAACTCGGTAAGCCCGCGTATGGGTTAGTTATTATTATTTAAATTTCGGATGACACAGGGATATTCGTTGCGGGTAGCACTCGGCTTTCCATGGGTCGGTCCCCGGGGGACCCGAGACTCGCGGCGAGCGTGGTGGGGCAATCGCGACTCGGGAGACCCGCGAGCAGCGAGGTGGCAGGTTTCTCGCTCGAAGCGCGTTCATTCAGTTTTGCTTAGCCACGGTCACGACACGCTTCCATTCTGAGACAGCCCCGCGTTTTTTCTCGGCCCAGAGTATTTACCGCCACCGGAGTCACTGTTGCTGCACTCTTTTTGCCGAACGCCTCCTGGTTACGAGGATTCAGGTGGAATTATCTTTGCCCCGTAATGCGGTTCGCCTTGGTGAGTTGCATCTGCAATTTTTTTTTTTTCCTCGCCGGAGATTCAATCTCGTCCTTGATTTAACTATTCAATTTTGTGGGAAAAAGACGACCTGCAGCGTCGGTTGATCCGCGAACATTTTACTTATCAACTTTTCCATGTGATATATGTCAGAAAAAATCTGAAATGGAAAAAACTTCGAAAGGGAATTTTGGATTTTTCTGCCATAAAAGTTGCGTTTGAAAAAAAAATTGTTGAATGAATATTTTGTGGGAAAAAAGACGACCTGTGGCGTCGGTTGATCGGCAAACATTTGATTTATCAACTTTTCCATGTGATGTATGTCAGAAAAAATCCGAAATGGAAAAACTTCGAAAAGGAATTTTGGATTTTTTGACATAAAAGTTGTGTTTGAAAAAATAATTGTTGAATGAATATTTTGTGGGAAAAAAGACGACCTGTAGCATCGGTTGATCCGCAAACATTTTACTTATGAACTTTTCCATGTGATATATGTCAGAAAAAATCCGAAATGGAATAAACTTCGAAAAGGCATTTTGGATTTTTTTTTTTCATAAAAGTTGTGATTGTAAAAATAATTGATGAATGAATATTTGCATTGCATGGATCGGTTCGGGAAATGATTGTCAAATTTTTAGTTATTTTGTTATTTTGGTTGAATGATCTTTTTAAATGGTCTTTTTAAAATCTTTTTAAATAGTGATGTCGTGAATTACCATTTAAAAGCAGACAGTTTTAATTACACGTGCGATTCTGCTTTGGGAAAAGGGTTGACAGGAAGTTCGCGATAGCATAGCTAAAAAAGAGTGCACAATGCCCTAAAACAAGTAACATTAACATACTGGTCAAGCGAGAACGTGATAAACAAGGAGCAGGAAGAGAGACGAACATTTGTCGCTTCCGGAACTCGTGTTTTTTTTTTCATTATCAATGTTTCATGAAGCGCGAAGGTTGATGAGAACTCCCAGCCGGAAGTTTCGCGTCACGAGACAAATTTCGACTTTTTTCACCTGCGGTTTTTTCATTTTTGACCCCAGTTTCGGGAATCTCGTTGGACGTCGATTTCCGCTTATTCTTACGCACGAACGCGCGGTTTCTCATTTCGAGAGCCAGCGCGTTGTTTGATTTGAGGTAAGAAAGCCGGACCCGGTGACGTCACTGTGCACTCCGGCACTTTCACTTTTCCGCACGTTGACGATGCTCGATCGCCTCGCCGAGTTCGACTCTTTCTTTCTTCAAGTCGGACGTCAATACCTACGTCGCATTGACAACTGAGATATATTGAGACACCTGAGACGCCTTATTCCTAACGAAATCGTACAGTCATTGTCGTCCAAGAATCGATAAATACAGGTTGATAAAAGTCAACAATTAATTATAGAATTTCATCGAAATATAAAACAAAATTGGTTAGATATTTGTAAAGATTTAAAAAATGTTTGGGTCCTATTTTGTTGGAATATTTTTCATGTAGTTATTTATATTTAAACAAAAATTTTATTGAGTTTGATGATTATAAAATAAAAGTTTTTTTGAGACTGTCGCGTTGTTCGTGACGAAATGCTACAGTCATTGTCGTCTTAGAGCCGATTAAAAGAAGTGGACAGAAATCGACAATGAATTACAGAATTTAATTTAGATATAAAATAGGATGGATCAGTATTTCAAAAATGAAAAATGTGTGGATCCTTTTTTGCACCATTTTTTAGGTCGTTAATTATGTAATACATTTTTTTAAAATTATGATTGATGATTATAGAAAAAAGTTTTTTTTAGATTATCGCCTTATTCGTGACGAAATGGTACAGTCATTGTCATCCTAGAGACGATAAAAATAGGTGGACAGAAGTCGACAATCAATTACAGAATTTAATTTAAATATCAAATAGGATGGGTCAGGTATTCGAAAAATAAAAAACGTGTGGATTTTTTGGGCCATTTATCAGGTAATTAATTATGTAATAAAATATTGTTTTTATTAGGATCAATGATTACAAAATAAGCTTTTTGTAATCAGCCTCCAGGAAAAAAAAGTGCCAATATCATTGTTGCAACAACGATTTGAGGAAACCCCCGTCACGAACATCCGACAACATTGTTATCAGACGTTTGTGATTCTTTCATCTTATCCTCAAACTCTCATAAACTCCCTCGAATCCCCTTCTCACACACGAATGAGTTTGTTTTATCTCCCCGGTATTACCCGCGTTTTACGCGTTCGCCGGCGAATGTCAAGCACAAAGGACGCGACATATTTGAGCGACAATATTGGCTTGCAGCCTTGCGATAAATCATTCGATTTTGACAACAAAAGACGTAACAGGCATTAAAGAAAAAAAAAGAGCCCATAATTCCTCGTAAACATAACTGAAATCCCCAGCGATGCAGATAAGGACTCCAATTTTTTGTATCACCTGTGAGCAACTTCGGCTCATGAGTTGCATAACTCGCGAACAAAAAATACATTGTGAACAAATAAAAAATAATAAACTTGAAAATTACTCATGAGTCGTGAGTGTCGAATCGATATTTTGGAATCAATTCGGATCGATCTGGAACGCGACCTCGACCGTAATCCAACTTGATACTCGTCGAGAAACACGAATACGTAATCAGTAATCACAAATTCTCGAGAGCCGAACGCGAACAATTGTGAAACTCGATTCCGCCTGGCGTCGCGTTCGTGCAATCCGAACCTGGAGAAAGAGAATAAAAACCTTGTACCACGCGGCGATCGCTTTCACCAATTCAGCAGTGAGAAATTTCCCCTCGAATTTTCCACGTGATTTCCAGGGATTCCTCATCGAGAGCGATAATAACGACGCAGGATATTACAAAACAATCGTGTGTACACGATGCCCGAAGACGTCAATCGCCAGCGACGTAAAACGAGTCATTTCGCAGGGAAACTTTCAGACACTCTCTTGCAATTTCTCGCTCTGGCCGTTTGCGTCTGAAACTTTACGAACGAAAATTAACGGGTTATTAGCCCGCTCGGGGTGGGAACGTCCCGGACAGGCGAGCCGGAAAATTGTCGCCTACGTTTCGCGTTGCAAAATTCGTTTACGCAGTCTCATATGATGTTTGCTCATTTTTACAAACGCGAGAACAAAACGTTGTCTCACGGGGAAAAAGTCTCAGGATTTTTCAGCTGCTGTACTTTACAGAAGCGAAAAAAAACAAGCGATTGTAACGCACTGAACAATTTAAAACAGTTGAAACATCACATCAATTTTACAATTTCATTCTTTTGTTTGAAATAAAACTGTGTCCCACTGGAGGAAAAAATTATTCCCAAGATTCTGCAGCTTCTGTAATTTAGAAAAGCTAGAACAAAATAATTGTATCACACTGACAAAATTAAAGGAGTTTAAGTATGTCACATCAATTTTCCAATTGAATTTTTTTTTTTTTTTTAACAAAACTGTCACACTGGAAACAAAGTTATTCCCATGATTTTGTAGCTTCTGTAATTTACAAAAGCTCAAAAAAAATAATTGTAACACACTGACAAAATTAAAGGAGTTTAAGTACAGTGGAACCTCTCATAGCGTACACTCTCATAGCGTACGAGGGCGGAGCGTGTAGGTTGGTTGGGTGGGATTATTCAGGACCGTAACACGTGCACGTTAGACGGGCGCTTAAGAGAGGGCGACCATCTAACGAACAAAATCTAGTCACGGCACTGCACGAGGTGTCAGGGAAGGGGAAGCTAGAACCGGTTTTGGCTCGTGATTGGTTCTTCACATAGCGTACATTGTCTCCCTATTTCGTACGCTATGAGAGGTTCCACTGTATGTCATATCAATTTTACAATTTCATTTTTTTGTTTGAAATAATACTGTGCCTCACTGAGGAAAAAAATATTCCTAAGATTTTGCAGCTTCTGTAATATAGAAAAGCTACAAAAAATAATTGTAACACACTGACAAAATTAAAGGAGTTTAAGTATGTTATATCAATTTTACAATTTCATTTTTTTGTTTGAAATAAAACTGTGTCTCACTGGGGGAAAAAATTATTCCCAAGATTCTGCAGTTTCTGTAATTTACAAAAGCTCCAAAAAAATAATTGTAACACACTGACAAAATTAAAGGAGTTTAAGTATGTCATATCAATTTTACAATTTCATTTTTTTTGTTTGAAACAAAACTGTGTCTTACTGGGGAAAAAAATTATTCCCAAGATTTTGCAGCTTCTGTAATTTACAAAAGCTACAAAAAATAATTGTAACACACTTACAAAATTAACGGATTTTAAGTATGTCACATCAATTTTACAATTTAATTTTTTTTTAAATAAAACTGTGTCCCACTGGAAACAAAGATATTCCCATGATTTTGCAGCTTCTGAAATTTCCAAAAGCTACAAAAAATAATTATAACACACCGACAAAATAAAAGGAGTTTAAGCGTGTCACATAAATTTAACAATTTTATTTTTTACCTTTGCAGAAAATGTTGGGTCTCGCCCTGACGCTGCTGGTCAGCAGTCTAGTCGTCACGTCGTCGGCTCAGTGCCTGACGGGAAATGACTATCAACAGTTGATGAATCCGAAGACGAACGACATATTGAAGGAGGCTCGTCTGAGTTTCGCCCTGGACTCTCTGAGAAAAGCTGCGCTCATCGAGGGACCGCAGAGCAATTTGTTCTTCAGCCCCCACAGTCTTCACCAGGCGCTGACGATCGCGTACTTCGGTGCTCGTGGCACAACCGAGACTTCGTTGAAGAAGGCGCTGCACATACCCGAGGAGCTGTCGAAGGTCGACGTGCAACGCTCGTACGGCCTCGAAAAATCGCTTCAGCAGTTATCGCAGGTGAGGATCTTCGCGGCTAATGCGCTTAACGCCATTTTTAGAGTCGAATCACGTCCAGGTGACGTCATGTTGACTCGAATAAACCCGGAGAGTCGGAGTCGGATGGCGTCGAGACGCGAGAAAGCGGCTCGACGTTAATTTCAAATGTTTTGTGCTGGGGAAAAAAGGCCTTTTGTGTGTCTCACTTATTCCGGCGATACGTCGAAAATAACTCGAGGGGTTCGTGGCTTGAAATATTAAGTTTGGTCCGTGAGGCCAAATACATATTTATGGGTTGAATAGAATTAACGTTCGGTGTAGGAAACACTGAAAAATAAAGATTATAAATTCTCATGAAAATCAGATTGTGGTGTAATTTTTCTTAAAAAATAATGTAATTTTGAATTAACATTGGTGGGTAATTTTTTTTAATATGATGTAATATTTTGTAGTTTTTTCTTGTCTGCAAGATATCATTTTTTTTATTGAGAAAGGATTTTTGTTGATCAGTTTACGAATTTAAGGACGATTTTAATTTGTTGTTTCAATAAATTGCAGAACGCTACGACGCCCAGTTACGAGTACCAGAGTGCCAATCGTCTGTGGATCAGCTCGACGAAAAAAGTCCGAGACTGCATGCTGAGTCTGTTCAACAACGAACTGGTGAAGACGGACTTCCACGCGAACCCCGACGCCGCGCGTCAACTTATAAACGACTGGGTCAGCAACACGACCAAGGGTCAGATAAAGGACCTCATTCCCCAGGGTGGCATCGACGAGAGCACCGACCTCGTTCTCGCGAACGCCGTCTACTTCAAGGGACTCTGGCAGAGCCGCTTTGACAAGGCCAATTCCAAGCGTGACATATTCTACGGCGCGAGAAACTCCCTCGTCCATTTCATGCGACAGAAGAGAACATTTAATCACGGTAAGAATAACAAATGTCGCAGACGGGAACAAAACTTTTTCCATTATTCCGTTTTGTTCCATTATCCATTTTATTTTATTTAACATTTTCCATTTGCATTATTATTAATTAAATTTTTATTTAATAACGAATTTTTCATTCCGTAATAAAATTGTTATCTAATAATGATTTTTTTATTGAGTAATTCAATTTTTATTTAATAACAAATTTTTAAGTCGATATCTGATGCTCTTGAAATCAATTTTTTGAAATTATCTAGTCATTGTATTAATGTACTAAATGTACTAAATGTACAATTACGAGACATTTAAAAAACATTGATTTCAAGAACATCAGATATTGACTTAAAAATTCGTTATTAAATAAAAATTGAATTACTGAATAAAAAATTCGTTATTGAATAAAAATTGAATTACGGAATTAAAAATTCGTTATTGAATAAAAAATGAATTACGGAATTAAAAATTCGTTGTTAAATAAAAATTGAATAACAAAATGAAAAATTCGTTATTAAATAAAAATTGAATCACAAAATGAAAAATTCGTTATTACATAAAAATTGAATTACAGAATTAGAAATTCGTTACTAAATAAAAATTTAATGACAAAAAGAGTCTTCCTCAAGTTGGCTGAGTTCAAAAGAAATTACACATTTTTTAAAACGCAAACTCAACTTTCATACTCAGAGGCGATAATTGACGTTTCCGATCTTCCATCACCCGACGACAAATCTAATTAATCTTTTTCCCCGTCGATCCACGCAGTCGTGTCCGAGGAGCTCGGCGCCCACGTTCTCGAGCTGCCGTACAAGGGCGACGACATCTCGATGTACGTTTTCTTGCCGCCTTTCGCGATGGCGAGATCCATGGAGAGCTCGTCGAGCGCGTCCGGCAGCGCCGAGTCCAACTCGACGGTCGATCGGGACGGGATTCACCAGTTGATCGAGAGGATCACGGCGACCGAGCGCGGCATGCAGGAGTTCCGGGAAATCATGGACGACGGGATGCCGCCGAGGGAGGTCGAGGTCTCGCTTCCTCGCTTCAAGGTCGAGCAGGAGCTCCAGGTCGGTGCGCTGCTTCACGCACTCGGAGCCAGCGAGATTCTCTCCGACGCGGCGGATCTTCGCGGCTTCGTCGCCGACGGCGAGAAGAGTCCTCACCTCGGTGACGCCGTTCACCGCGCCAAAGTCGACGTCAACGAGGAGGGAACCACCGCCGCCGCGGCCACGGCGCTCTTCAGCTTCCGCTCGAGTCGACCCGCCGAGCCGGCGGTCTTCAACGCCAACCATCCGTTCCTCTACTTCATCTACAACAAATCCAACCAGGCGATTCTCTTCGCCGGTGTCTATCGCAGCCCCACGACGCCCAGCGAACCCGCCGCCGCGCAACCCGCAGCCTAATTCACCGCGAAAAATAATAATTAATTTGATGATGATCGTTCTAATCGCGTCAACTTTGACCCAGTCAGAAGTCGAGCTAGTTCCTTCCCTCCTCGTTGGACGTGGCGATTGTCAGCCGATGCGTTGCGCACGATTTTTGCGAAGCTGCAAAAAAGAAATAGCCTTTTTGTCGCCCTGTTGGACAGTGACGTTCGTTGTAATAACGAGAGGAAAACATTTGTTGGAAATGCGTGGTTGAAAAATGTCGTGCGAAGCACTTTTTGTTGTCATTTTTTACGAAAGACTGCGAGAACAATTGCTTGTTAGGAATGTTGCGGTAGTTTTTGAAAAATCATACGACACGTTAGTTTTTCAATGTTTTTTTACTACGACGAGTGCGGGACAGCTGCAGATCTTTTGCCATGAGAAATTGTCGGGAAAATGGGTTTCCTGTGTTTCGATATTTTGCGCACGTAGATTCGATAAATCAATTCAAACGCGAACACTTGAAACAGACTGAAGTTCCTCTTAAATATGTTTCAAAAAAATTCATCTGACGATCCGAACTTTTTCCTTCGACACAAAACCTCAGGTCGCTGTACTCTGACGGTAAATAGAAATCCGCGAGTCACCTACACAGATACAACCGCGTTCAAATGGTCTTCAATGAATTAAATCGACGCCAGATCTTGACTGAGTAATTGAAGAACATTTGAATTTCTTATTGCCGATCCGAGCGAGATCGGACGCTATATTATATATTTATTTTGTATGAATATAAATAAAAAGAGACCGTAGAGAAACGTACGACGGTGTAATGTCTTCATTTCGCGCTGGCCGCGAGGATGATTCGTTCGGAGCGGGGCTCGCATAGCTCCTCGCGTTCCTCTCCTCGTGTTTGTGTGCTCACACTCGTTACATTGCACTCAAAGTGTCAATGGAAAGCCGCAAGATCGGTTACAGTGACTGGTTTGCTGAGTGCTCGAAAGCCGCGCGCGCGCTCGCGGTGCGAGGAAACCGCAGCTTGAATCCTTCGCGCACTTCGAGCGGCGGTCGAAAAAAAATATTCTCATTCTCTGCCACGCGGTACTTGCATTCTGCGCAAGCCGCGAACGAGCCACCGAAGTTCGCGCGCGAAGACGCGGTGTGACTTCGCGAGGCAATAATATTCAGCGACTCGAGTCGCGGATTTCGCCGCGGGAAATTTATGTACAGGGCGCACCAAAATCGCGAGTTATTGTGAACTTTATTGCCGCGTCGAGGGACATAATTAAAAAACGATCGTGTGACACCTGGAGACCAGGAAATTTATTTTGCATTAAAATCCTTCATTGATATTACAAAAAAAAAAACAGGTGCTGAGAAAAAGGTTTTTTTTTATAATTAGCGAATAAATGTAAAGTTTCATACATCGTGGTTTCGCGACGGTAAATTTATGTACGGGGCACACAAAAATCGCGTATTATTGTGAATTTTATTGCTGTGACGAAAGGCAATTAAAGAAACGATCGTATGTCAAACTCATGGAGACCAGGAAATGTAATTTGGCTTAAAATCCTTCGTTAATGTTATAAAAAAGAGATGCCGAGTGTTATCCAAAAAAGAGGAAAATGTTTTTTTATAATTAGCAAACAACAGCGAAACTTCGTATATTATTAAGCTTAATTACGTCCTCTCGAATGTGCGTCTAGTGTAAATCTGATTGCAGCGTCTGATAGGATATCTCTAATTTATTGCTGCACCAAATAAGATCATAAAAAAGTGATCACATGATAAATTCTTGGGGTCCTGGATTAAGACACATAATGTGAAAATAATATCAAAAAACGAGAAGTTAAAGCATCTGATTTGATATCTTCGTATCTATCAGATGCCGCCAGCATCTGATAAGGATCCAGATCTCCGTATCTCAGATCTTCCCAAGACACTTTTTTCCTTTTGCACTTGTAAAACGAGCCGCGAGTAATTTCATCCTCCGAACGCGCGTGGAGGGTAAAAAAAAATGGCACGAACGAATATTTCTAAACTCTCGCTCGCGAATTAAACGGTCAAAGGTTCATTGGCCCTGTCGAAACGTCAATTGGGGTCGAAAGTGCGCGTTTCAATATCGGCAATCAATAGCCGCTGCATTGTGTGTCTATCAGGCTGCCAATCGGGCTGCTATTCGGCATACCGTAAAATAAACCGAGTCCCATTCATCGCCGCTGACGTCACGGAGCCGACGCCGATGTGGATTCGCGCGTTCCGCCGCGATGCCCCGTTACTCGCTCAAGTAGCCGCGCGCAGCATCTTCGCCACCCGAGAGCATAAGCCGCCTGGCCATTGTACGCCCTAAGCCGCTTTTATGCCGCGCGCGCGCTTCTTCTTGTATCCTCGTTACACTCTGCCTACCGTATTTCTTCTCATCGGCTGAGGCACATACGCTCGGCATGCGCGATTGCGTCACGAGGCGCGGCTACGCTCGATGGTCCATCTCACCGCGGGAAAAATAGCACAGTGATTGGCCACTTGTATTGACAACAAATACAGTATTAATTCTGCAAAATTAATTACCGGTGTACTTTAATTTTGCAAAATTGGTAAAAAAAATGTAATCACGAAAAATGAAGTACACAGGAAAAAAATTAGACTGAAATTTTTAGACTTTTTACGAAAAATAATAGTCAGAGTCTATATTTTTGGTTTTTAAAAATTAATATACAAAAAAAGAAGTTAATCAATTTAAAAAAATTATTTTTATTTAGAAAATCATAAAATAAAAAAATCGTGCATCAATTTTTGCTGTGAAAATTTAAATCGCGACAAATGAAGTACACAGGAAAAATTAGACTGACATTTTTCTACTTTTTACGAAAAATAATAGTCAGCGTCTACATTTTTGGTTTTTAAAAACTAATATGCAAAAAAAAAATGTTAAACAATTTTACAAATTTATTTATATTTAAAAAATCATAAAATAAAAAAATCATGCATCAATTTTTGCTGAAAAAATTTTTTTCGCGAAAAATGAAGTACACAGGAAAAATTAGACTGACATTTTTCTACTTTTTACGAAAAATAATAGTCAGCGTCTACATTTTTGGTTTTTAAAAATGAATATGACAAAAACAATGTTAAACAATTTTACAAATTTATTTTTAGTAAAAAAATCATAAAATAAAAACTGCATGCATCAATTTTTGCTGAACGAATTTTAATCGCGAGAAATGAAGTACACAGGAAAAATTAGACTGACATTTTTCTACTTTTTCCAAAAAATAATAGTCAGCGTCTACATTTTTGGTTTTTTAAAATTAATATGCCAAAAAAATGTTAAACAATTTTACAAATTTATTTTTAGCAAAAAAATCATAAAATAAAAAAATCGTGGGTCCATTTTTGACGCAGTGAAAAAATCAATGCAGCCGCCATTGGCCATAGAGATGACGATGCGGATTGCGTGAAATGTCCTGCGACGCGGTTCATCGAGTCCTTGACTGAGACACCATTATACACGTTGGCCGGCCGAGGCGTCCGGGGCGAGACGCGCGAATCCTCGTTCGTACGGCCAAGAATTCTGCATGGCGTCGCTTCCTGAAAGGACTACCGATCTAATGTGCCGTTCATGATGTCCGAGGCCTTCGCGATCCGGTTCGCCGCGCGGCGACTGACGAGCCGGAACTTCCCGTGGCTCTCGGCGTGTATACATATAGGTATGTCCAGCATAAAAGGGGACTCGGCACAGTGATTGGCCGCCTGGAGAACGCGAGACACCGAGTTATCGCCGCGATTTCGTCCTTCTGCCTCGCGCTCGATTCGATCCACAGCCTGGAAAAGACCCGGACTGATAAGGCGGCCAATGACTGCGCTATTCACCGTTTCGAAACCGCCTACGCGATCGTTGGAAATATAATTGATACTTTACGGCACGATTATGAATTTCTTGCATCGAAGAAACTCGTCGGCGCAGTCCACGAGTCAGCGGCTGAGTTAGCTGGAAAATGCAATTAAAAAAAGGGGTAAAAGATGTATTTACATTCAACAATGTTAATCGCATCGTACGGTTTTAGTGCCGTGCGCGGGATTCGCCTTCTTCCGCGAAACCGAGAAGGGAATCAACCACAGGCTCGCACAAATTGGCTGTTTAGCGATTTATTATTATATATTTTTACATGGTAATCGTTGAATTGCGTACGCATTTAATTACAGACTGAATTCGCGGCCTGGAAAAGTCGCAGGCTGATAGAAAGGCCGATAACTATATCGCGGTCGTGGGGAGAAAAATAATTAGCGAGCCCAGCCAGGTTAATTATTTGACCCAACTAACTAATTTATTGACTCAACCAATTCAGTTATTTATACAATTTATTTATACAGATTCACGTGATTCATTGAAATAAGCAACTAATATTTTGCCGCAACTAATTTATTGATTTAACCAATTTACTAATCAGCGTACCTGATTTATTGTATCAAACAAATAATTAATTGACCCAACAAATTTATTGATTAATCTAATTAATTATTTGTCCAATAAATGTATTGATTGAACTAATTAATTATTTGTCCAATAAATGTATTGATTAAACTAATTAATTATTTGCCCAATAAATGTATTGATTAAACTAATTAATTATTTGCCCAACTAATTCAGGCACCTGGAATCCATCTTTCTTTGCGCTCAGTATTCAAACCACCTGCTCGCATTGTAAATTACACTTTACATACATTTATAAATTTCTTCCATCGAAAAACTCGTCAGTACAGTCCACAGTCCCCCGGCTGCTTCAGCGGGAAAAAAATTAATTACAAATAAAAGTGCAAGAGCCGCACTTACGTTCAGGTGTTTATCGCACCGTGCGTCGCGGTTTTGGTGCCACGCGGGATGATTCGGGCGCTCCTTCCGCGAAATCGACGCCGGGAATCAAGCACCAAGAATGCACAAATTGGCAATTTAGTGATTTATTATATATTTTTATGGTAATCGTTTAATTGCATACAAATGATTGTTCCGATGCTAATGGCGATTAACAAAATGGGCTGCGAGACGCGGCTTAGTGAGCACACCGCAACGCACGCGGTGCGATGATCTTCGCTCGAGCCGGTTCGCGCACCGACGGCTCCGATGCCCGACGGTTCCAAGCCGGAACTCTCTTTTCCCCGTACAATCTGTCGAATAGCATCTACCGGGCTCGCGCGCTTTCATGACGCGACCGAGGCCTACGCGAGCAGCGCCGCAATGTTCTCTCCATGTATATTATATTATATATGCATTTGCATTCGTACACGCCGCGAGGAAACTTCTCGGATTTCTTTGAGGCTCGAGTTCTGGCTCCGAGGAGATAGACGAAGCTGCCGCGCCTTACACGCACCGAGCCGACCACGTACGGTACACGGGCTGACGGTTGCGAGGCAGGATCCGACGTAGCCGCTGGCCACCCGTCAGTGAATGCCGCCTTTTGGCGGATGGAATAATGAATTACGAGGGATGGGAGGGCAAAAAAAATCGTAGCTCGGGATTGGTATGGGAGAATTTTTAATTGTATTTATAGAGATTTTATGTATTTTTATTTTATTGTTACATTAAAGACCAAAAACGAATTATTTTGTGGCATAGAGAAAAAAATATACGCGAGTCAGTTGAGGTATCGGTCAGAATAAAAAAATTACATCAAAATTCACACTCGGTGAAAAGTTGCACTTTCCTCCCTTATAACGTAATGTACTAATTAAAAATAAATTTCACGCAAAAAAATGATCAAATTTCTTTTTTAAAATTACCATTCCTTTTTTCTACTTCTTTTTACAAATAAATATTTTAATAAATATTAAATGGCGCCTTTTGGCGGATGGAATAATGAATTACGAGGGATGGGAGGGGAAAAAAAATACCGTCGCTCAGAATTGGTATGAGAGAATTTTTAATTATATTGATAGAGGTTTTATGTGTTTTTGTTTTATTGTTACATTACAGACCAAAAACGAATTATTTTGCGGCAGTGAAAAAACAAAAAAAAATTACGCGTGTCAGTTGAGGTCTCGGTCAAAATAAAAAAATTACGTGAGTCCCTCTTTTAAAAAGTTCATGGGTAATAGAAAGCATTGTTTTCATTCTGTTTGAGATGTGATTGGTTTCCAGGAACGTCCGTGATAAACAAATTCAGTTTGGTGTCAAATTTGACATAAGAGGACAGGCGCGGCAGCGCCCGTAACCTTTTAAAGCTTTATAAGAGCGCAGCAGCGCTAAATTGATTAGCCTATTATAGGTGAAATTTTGAAAAAAAAAAAAAAAAAAAAATGCTTAGGTCCATTTTGGCGATTTTCGGTCCGGAGACGGATCTATGATTTCTGACAAAAAGAACGCTGCAAAAACTGTTTTTTCCAAAATCAAGTAAAATGTTTTGGTAACTAGTGTTTTCGGAGGTAGAATATGCGACTTGAGAACAATGGGTATAAGATTAAAAATCGATATTTGAAAAAAAAAAAAAAAAAAAAAAAAATTCTGTGGTCGATTTTGGCCAAACGTTTTTCAGGCATTACCTTTGTCGAAATAAAAAAGGTATAGCGATGTATAGAAATGCGAATTATGGAATATTAATCGAGGCCATTATTCGTTTTTTAGATATTAAAAATAAAAATTATTGGCATCAGTGATTGGCAATGAAAACGATTTAAAATCGATTCCAATTCACCGACGACGACGACTGCGAAATTTCAATTTGTGTTTTTGTTTGCCATACAGAAAAGTCGGGAAAGTTAACAATTTTAACAGAAGAAAAAGTGTTGTGACCTCTTGAACGGTTTGTCGCTGAACTCCCGTAAAATACCGAGTGGCGCTGTACCGTTTTCTCGTATACCCACCACGAGCGCCGAGGCTCCGAGATCGAATAAGAGAGCGAGACGACGCGAGACTCGCTGGCATCGAAATCGCCTCTATACTTTGTAGTTAATACTCTCTCGCTTGTAATACGCGGCGATCGAGCTCGGCGCGTATGCCGGAATTGGAGTTTCGCAGGAGCGGCAGCGCGTTGCAGGTTGCATGCAATAACGTTTTTGCTCCGCTGCGTGTACACGCGGGGCCTAGCGTGAATACAGATTATTAAGTATTGCGGGCGCCTTTATTTTTCCATGGATATCGAGCGAGGTGCGCATACAGGTATTATAATGCCGCGGGTAAATCGCCTCGTAATCCCGCGTTTACGCACTTGCGTACATCATCCGCTCGGGCTTTTCACGTTTTATTTGCGTCTGTAATGCACGTCCTGCACTTCCTCTGACCGAGCGAGACGCGTGTATCACATTCAAGCAGAAAATTAATGCAGTTCCTTTTTTTTTTACTTTTTACAACAAATTTCTTGCCTGTGGCCTGAAAACTTGTTTAAAAATTCATTTCACGCAATAAAATGATCAATTTGACAATTTTTTGTTCACTTCTTGTTACAAATAAATATTTACATCGTATGGTGAAAAAAAGTGGTTACCCTGACCCAATTGCATGGCTAAATAGATTTGAAGCACCGAAATTGTTTGGGAGATTCGATTTTTTGTCTCGACAAAAAATGCCTTGGGCGCTACGCCCGATTGGTCGTTTGTGGCATCTAATTGTTTGTTTACAACTCCCAATGGCTACGCTTTTCACGTTTTATTTGCGTCTGTAATGCACGTCCTGCACTTCCTCTGACCGCGCGAGACGCGTGTATCACATTCAAGCAGAAAATTAATGCAGTTCGTTTTTTTTACTTTTTACAACAAATTTCTTGCCTGTGGCCTGAAAACTTGTTTAAAAATTAATTTCAGGCAATAAAATGATCAGTTTGACAATTTTTGTTCACTTCTTGTTAAAAATAAATATTTACATCGTATGGTGAAAAAAAGTGGTTACCCTGACCCAATTGCATGACTAAATAGATTTGAAGCACCGAAATTGTTTCGGAGATCCGATTTCTTGTCTCGACAAAAAATGCCTTGGGTGCTACGCCCGATTGATCGTTTGTGGCATCTAATTGTTGGCTTTTAACACCCAATGGTTGGTTTGGAAGAACCGAATATTGGGTGTCAAATTGGTTGGGAAACCAATTTCCTCGCTTGAAGCCCATTTAGCCACGCACGTTGTTCAGGGCAATCACTTATTTTTCTCCGTGGCGAAAATAAAAGATTTTACATTCACTTTTACCGCCTATTAAATAGATAAAAATTCGACGAAAAAAAAAAAATCTCGCGGACGTTTAGCGCGCAAGTGAATCGCCTCGTAATCCCGCGTTTGCGCACATCATCCGTTCGGGCTTTTCGCGTTTTATTCGCGTCTATAATATGCGCGCCTTGGCGCTTCCTTCGCCCGCAGTGAGCGAGAGAGCGAGACGCGCGCGTATTATATTTAAGTACGAATTTCTATACAATGTAACCAAAAATGGGCAATAATAAGCGAATGAATGACCGCAGGAACGATAAGGTCGTATTTCATTCTTCCGGTGCTCCTGGAACGTCCCCCACGGCCTCACCGCTCGCTCCGAAACCCCCGAGGGGCCATTTCTTTGCCTCGTTTCTACTTACGTGCGCGCATATTTCTCCTCGGTTTTCTGCCGTTGCCGGTGTTGTTGAGCCTCTGGGGGACAGTGTGAATTAAGGAAGCCACCGGCGCAAACTTTACCGGTGAATTCCCTTTGAGAATTTTGCGGCAGGTATTTCGCGTACAGGGTTCTGCAAAAATGGTAATTTTTTTGCGGAAAATCTTAGGGTCGTTTTGTGATTTTTTTTGGTTCTGTGGGGATCGTAAAATATTTTTCTTAGGCATTTTTTTTTCTTGTTTTTAGTGGATGAGTTCGATGGTGGATTGCTGGACGTAATTGACTCGAAGTTTCTGAGAATCTTGCCAATTGAATATTTTGTGGTACGTGGTGCGTCTCACATTCATTTTTTTCGAACGCACGTACCGTTTGAGTGAAAGCGGGCAAAAATATTCGAACTCTGATCCCCGCTCGGCTGGCAATCAGCGAGCCGGCGAAATTTGCAAAAAAATTGCCTCGCGAAATTTCGCCGACACGCACTGAAGTACGCGGAAGTACGTTTCTTTTTTTTTCGGGTGGTCTCCGCCGACTTCGGGCGAAGAAATATTTTCTCGCTCGGGCGCATGTGAAAATATCGCCAGTTCCAATAAAACCGCGAGTTGTGCGAGAAATTTTATTTTTTGAATATTTTATCTTTTATCAGTTTGATAATTTTTTAAATTTTATCTTTTATCAATTTGACGTTGTCTAATTTTTTAGACAATTTTATTTTAAAGCCTTAGAAAAATTAAAGGTAAATATAAATAGTAAATAATAAATAATAATAAATAATACATTTAAATTCAACGACCACGAATTTTCTCGTTCTACGTACGCCAAATAATCGCTAGTTTGCAAAACACCCACGAGCAGTGCGAAAAATGTTATCTTTAAAATAATCAGTCTGACGTTACCTCATTTTTAAGACCACAATTTTATTTTAAATCCTTAACAAAAATTAGAAATGCAAAGAAAGAAATTATAATTCAACGACCACGTGTTTTGGTGCATCCTGTACGATAAGCCGCGTGCAAAACGCACAAAAGGAGGCATAATCGCGTCGACTTTCAGGAGTCCGACAATTGCGCTAGAGAAACTTTATCCGCGCGACCACCCCGAAGACCGCGCGACGGACACGTACTCGAGGGGGGGCCGCACGACTCCTGGACTCCGGAAAGTATTATATCCTCGGTCGCGCGAGCGAGCGCGTGAATCTTGGCAGCGGCCGAGCCGGAGGTTTTTGTGCGATATCCAAGCCCGAGGCGCGTCGCTCGGTCCACGGTTACATCTTTTGCCTGTTTTATCGCGACGAGAGCGCGGCAGCCGCACGAAGGACGAAAAAAAAACGTTCGAGGCACAGCCAGGCCGATCCCCAGGAGGAGCTTCCTCGACACGCACCGGGCGCTCATAGCCGCGTTCCATATCCTTTGTCCTGCGTATAATTACCCGTACCTGCGCGGATATCTTCCTTTTTTTCCATCCTGACCCATCGACGCTTCGTCCTCGTTTCCCCATCGTCCTCCCATTCCCGTGTTGCTTGTACTACACGTCGGCCGGACGCCAGTCTGCCAACATTCTTCACCATCATAGCCGGGGATTTTTGCGTCTGTAACGCACGACTTGCACGTCCTTTGACATATTATATTTTATTAAATATTATATATGATATATTATATTTTATTAAATATTATATAATATATATTATATTATATTCGAGTATAAAATCCATGTATTTTTTAACTTTTTTGAAAATTCGATTGTCCTAAAAACTTTTTTTTAACTCTTCGTGGTCACACTTCTCCCACCGATCGCGATGCTCACTCTGGGTCGATTTCACCCGGACCATCTCTGACCGCGTATTGCGATCAAACTACCGGCTTGAAAAATATTAAAAAATCGCAGAATATACTTTAAACTTTGTAGATAACTTACAAAAAAAAAATCTCCCGATATTAAATTGCAACATATTTTTAAAAATGAATGAAGGTGAAAGATCGAAAAAATGTCGTTTTTTCACTCAAAAAATCATAACTCCGTAAATAAAAGATCGATTTAACTCAACTTTTAACCAGATACTCTCTAAATATAGCACTTTTCATAAAAAAATATTATCCTAGCGCCCGCCACAAAAAAGGTATTTATTTCGGACAAAGTCCCTTTGGCCACAGGGAACTATATTTCGTTTTCGCGCCGAAAGATCGATCTCGAGTCGAATCGACCCAGAGTGACAACGAAGGGTTAAATTAAATTCACACAAAAAAGGTAGACATGACACATTTTTTTCTCACTTCTTGGTGTAAAAAATATATGAATTGCACGGTGAAAAAAAAATTGGTTGTATCGACCAACTTGCGTTTGGCACCCAATCGGTTGGGCTCCACCCCCGATCGGCTGTTTGCGATGTCTATAATCGGTTCTGACATGGAGCCTATTTAGCCGTGCAATTAGTTGGTGAGGGCAACCGCACTTATTTTTCTCCGTGACGAATATAAAGGTTCCTGACCCATCGACGCGTCGTCCTCGTTTCCTTCATCGTCTTCCCATAGCTACGAAGTTTCGCGTCTATCACGCACATCTTGCACATCCTTTGGCAGAGTGAGACGCGTGTATTATATTCCATTATAAAATTAATGCATTTTTTCTTTTTACAAAAATTCGATTGTCCTTTTTTTTATTCATTTCAAACAAAAAGGGTAGACTTGACACATTTTTTTCTCGCTTTTTGTCGTAAAATATATATAAATTGCACGGTGAAAAAATTGTTTGTCCCGTCCAACTTGTATGTGGCACCCAATCGGTTGGGCTTCACCCCCGATCGGTTGTTTGCGACGTCTATAATCGCTTGTGACTTGGAGCGTATTTAGCCGTCCAATTAGTTAGTTAGGGCAACCACTTATTTTTCTCCGTGGCGAGTATAAAGGATCATGACCCATCGACGCCTCGTCCTCGTTTTCCCCGGCGCGGCGTCGTCGTCCCATTCCCGTGTTGCTTGCACCACACGCTCGCCGGACCCGAGACCGCGGCAATACACCCAACATTCTTCACCATTATAGCCGCGAATTTTTCGCGACCGACCTACCACGCACGACTTTATAGTATCGGTTTGCGGCGAGCGCGAGGAATAAATGAGAAAAGAAGAAAGACGAAACGACGACCAGGACCACGGGCTACATTTTTTTTTCGTATTTTTTCGTATGCAAACCTTCGACTCACGGACACGCGAATGAATCGCCACGAGAGATCAGGGTCAATCAACGATCGTAAATGGAGCTCGCTCCGTCCGCCGGGAGGAATGCAGGATTGGAGATTAAAAGAAGAAACTTACGGCAGCGAAAAAAAAAGAGGAGGAAAAAAGCGACGCACTTATGCAGATCTAGAAGCTTTCCGTTTTTTGTTTCTATTTCTTTTTCGTTTTGTTATGTTTTTTTTTTTCAATATTGGTTTTGTATATCCTGGGTTATGCGTGGCGATTAATCGTGTACAGTTATTAATCGAAACATATGTAAAGTGCAGAGGGTCCGGTCGAACTCGATTAGCTGTCCGACGGGAAACTGACGAGCGGTCTATCCTCGTCAGCCGCGAAATCTCTTGGGACGAGAGAATATTCTCTTCTCCTGAATAATATTTACAGGGTGATCCAGAAGTGTTTTGCAATTTTTTTTTGCCGGGCTAGAATTGCTGGTCCCTTGAATGAATTTGTTTGGACTTTTGGAAAATATAGTTGCAATTGTTATTTAAGGGGTTTCTAAAAATTATTTTTCTGGGATTTCTTACATAAAAAATGTTGACATTTTTTGTTTTTTTCGACTTCAAGTAAAAAAGTATTGAAACCAGTGTTTTCGGGGGTTGAATATGCGACTTGAGAACGACAATCAGGGCCAAAAGTCGACATTCCGAGAAAAAATCGAGATGTCGATTTCGTCAGCTTTGGACCGAATTCCGGATCTCTGATTTCTGACATAAAAACGAAGCTTCCTCTATGAGTAAGCAAAACGTAAAAAAAAAATTGTCTTTAAAATCAAGTAAAAAAATCATCGAACCAAATGTTTTTGGAGGGTGAATACGCGACTTGAGAACTTTAGCTAGAAGTTAGCTAGGGAATGTTAGCTAGAAATCGATATCATGAAAAAAAAAAAAAATAATAATAATGAAGAGATCCTTTTGAATCATTTGCATATGAAGCCATATTTGCAAGCGTAACACATTTAACCCATCAAAAAGTATACAAAATCATTCTGAATCGCCCTCTACACCTCGTTGTCTATATATAGAGCATAGTAGTCACGGGGCATCTTTGCACAGACCGTAACGGGTCGCAGGTGCTCTGTTATTATTTATATAGGTTTGGTGTTTCTCGATTCCTCGCGCTCCTCACCTGTACAGTCGTCTCGCGCGGGCAACGGGAATGTTTATGAGCGAACATAGCGAACGGACAAAGAAGTTGCCGATCGGATCTTTGAGTTACGAGGAGTTAGCGGAGCCTGATTTCTTATCCGTATTGCATAGCTACGTGTCCGCTCGTATATAGACGTGGATATAGCTAATAATAGCTACTTTTAATATTCGAATCGCTTCATCCAACACCCGAGCGCTTTCGAACATCTTCACGATCGCTGCCTCCGCTGCACCCATTAATTTTGTTTCTTTTTCTCGGTTCTTCGTTTTTTTTTTCGCTACAATGGAAACGCAGTTGCAACCATTAATTTTGTAATTAGAAATTTTCTATTACAATAGAAAAACAAAATGAACGGGTACAGCCGAAGTTGCGGGCTGGAAACTCGGGCGGGCAACGGCGATCGCAGCCTCGGTGCACGAGATCGACGAGGGTTTTGTAAAAATATTTTCCATCATCCGTGACACAGCTATTAAAGCCTCAAATTGGCAATATCGCATCGAAGTTTATAGCGCTGCTCTTTGTTTTTTTTTTGCGTAAAAAATAAAAAACGTGAGAACGTAACCTGCAAGAAGATTCGAAATGTCAGTCAAGACTTTAAGAAAAGTTGTAAATCTTATTAACAGTAAAATTATTATTATAGAATATCGGCCAAAGAATTTCAATTAACGGTAACAAATAACGAAAATGATCCCCACTGAATATTGGTCAAAGAATTGCGATTAATTGTAATTCTAATTAACGGCGCCCCCATGGAAAAAAAGTATAGTGAAAAATATATTTTAGGGTTATATTCAAAAATATATACAAAATATACTTGAAATATATATTTTATACTTATTATACATTTTAAATAGATGCTGAATACATGGGAAGTATATTTCATATATATGTGCCATAACATATACTTCTTAAGCAGAGTTGTGAGTCCCTAATTTTTTAAAAATAAATATTGATGGCACAATTGGCTTTGTAATTATGTTTGTAAAATAATAACTCGTAGTAGTTATCGTATGATCTGTAAACTTTTAAATAGAAGCAAGAGATATTGATTTCCCATAAAAATTTAAAGTAATCTTATTGAAAAAATGGAGAAATACTGTCAATGCATTGCGAAAATAATGAAGGACTGTGCTTGTCCATTTCTCTCACAATTTCTCCGAAAATTTAATTACAGATTAGGTTTTTCTTTTGGCTATACAAAAGGTCATATATAATTTTATAATCGCTACAGCTCATCGTTATAAAACCGTAACTAGAAAATAAACTGTAGTGTGAACTTTAATTCTTATAGTAATGGGGACTAACAACACTATTTTTAAGGATATCCAAAAGTATATTCGACATAACTAATTTTTCGTAAAAAGTATATTTATTATAGTCAAAAATATACTGTTTAAGATACTTAAAATATACTTGGTTTCCATGGGGGCAACTAATCAATTTACTGTCAAAAATAATCTGCAGGCCCGTCAAATTGATAAAAATAACTTTCGATGAACCAAAAATCACTCGCTAAACGCGCCTCAAGCCGATATTCCGATGCTCGGCATCTAGCGGGAACCGTCGGCGTCAGAAAATGACCTCGGAGTGCCGTTTTAGGGTTATTAGCGGCGGGGCCGGAAACGGCACGATTATCGGTTGCCTCGCGCTCGAGCCCCGAGGGGTTGATGAAACGCATCCACCCGCAAATCCTCCGCGTCGCTTTTGTCGACTCGCGAGGCCAAACGGTGCCACAATTTTTTTTTCTCTCCCCCCTTCTCTCCTCGTCCGCGTTTCCCTCGGCTCCTCGCGGCTTATCCGGGCGTTTGCGGTCGGGCAATAAACGCGACGATATTGAATTTACGTGGCTCAACGGCGGCGGCCAAGCAGCAGCGGCTTGCATAGAGCCTCAGCCGCGAGTTACAACAATGCAACGAGGGTACGCGAAACGCCCGCTATATCGCCGCGTGGTATGTGCCAAAGAACGAGTCACGCCGAGGGCTAAGGACCAACCATGCGCAACAATTCGCTTTGTCGCGCCATTCCACCGACTCTCTTGACCAGAGAGAGAGAGAGAGAGAGAGAGAGAGAGAGAGAGAGAGAGAGAGAGAGAGAGAGATGGATGTATATAGATATACAGAACTCGGGGACGGCAAAAGAGTTGTTATTTTTGCTACCGTTAAACTTCCACGAAATCGCGCGGCTAGCCCGGCGCGCAAAAGTCCGCGCGCGGACAGTCAATTACCTCTCGGTAACCGAGTTTATCTCTTATACGCGAGGACACTCCGCGCGCGGGCTGCTCGAGGGGACTCGCTCGAATTGACCGAGTGCCCGGATAACGAAATTGCACGTCAGGCTGATTTGCCGACCGTGCAATTAAATGCAATCAACTTTTCTTTTTTTTTTTTTTTTTTGAGGGATCCACGACTCAATACGCCGCGTGGCCTCTTTGATGGCAAATGGATATATTAAATGTTGACAGGTATCGGAAGATGCGGACGGAATTCATTTTTAAGAGGCGGAAATTGCAGGATGATCGGGCGATTTTTGCATACATTTTTTTTTATTTGTAGAATTTTAATGCAGTTTTGTTTTTTTTTATGTTTTTTGTAGCTGGTTTGGGATTTTTCGTAAATGTTACAAAGTTAAGACGGAAATTCGTCTGGACGAAAATTTGACACAGTGCATCGAGGGAAACGAGTATAAATGTTTATATTAAATGTTGAGAGGTGTCGAAAAATGCGGACGGAATTAATTTTTAAGAGGCGGAAATTGCAGGATGATCAGGCGATTTTTGCATACATTTTTTTATTTATGGAATTTTAATGCAATTCAGTAAAAATAAATTGATTATGGTTGGTTTGGTATTTTTCGTAAATGTTACAAAGTTAAGACGGAAATTCGTCTGGACGAAAATTTGACACAGTGCATCGAGGGAAACGAGTATAAATGTTTATATTAAATGTTGAGAGGTATCGGAAAATGCGGATGGAATTCATTTTTAAGAGGTGGAAATTGCAGGATGATCAGGCGATTTCTGCATACATTTTTTTTATTTGTAGAATTTTAATGCAGTTTTGTTTTTTTTTTATGTTTTTTGTAGCTGGTTTGGGATTTTTCGTAAATGTTACAAAGTTAAGACGGAAATTCGTGTGGACGAAAATTTGACACAGTGCATCGAGGGAAACGAGTATAAATGTTTATATTAAATGTTGACAGATGTCGAAAAATGCGGACGGAATTAATTTTTAAGAGGCGGAAATTGCAGGATGATCAGGCGATTTTTACATACATTTCTTATTTATGGAATTTTAATGCAATTCAGTAAAAAAAAACTGTTTGTGGTTGGTTTGGTATTTTTCGTAAATGTTACAAAGTTAAGACGGAACTTCGTCTGGACGAAAATTTGACCCGGTGCATCGAGGGAAACGGGTATAAATGTTTATATTAAATGTTGACAGGTATCGGAAGATGCGGATGGAATTCATTTTTAGGAGGCGGAAATTGCAGGATGATCAGGCGATTTTTGCATATTTTTTTTTTATTTATGAAATTTTAATGCATTTTATTTTTTTAAATATTTTTTGGAGCTGGTTTGGGATTTTTGTAAATATTACAGTCTTAAAACGAAAATTCGTCCGAACGAAAATTTGACCCGATGCATCGAGGGAAACGGGTATAAATGTTTATTGACATAAAAGTTGATTGCTTCTGGTTTTAAATACAGAGCGCGACAGCAGGGCTAACGGATGCTTGCAATTATCGGCTTCGAGCGCGGCAGTCGATAATTTGCTGTTTTACAATCGACGCGCGCGGTCTATTATAACGAGCGGTGAATATTGAACGTTTGCGTACGCAGCAAACCCGAAGAATGATCGTACGAGATTCTGGTGCGTGCGCGTTTTTTCGCGCGATCGCTATCCGTACACTACTTAATTTAATAGGTGAACGTACTACATTGTTAATGTCCTCGCGTCAGACCCGCAATCGATTCTTCTATCCGTCCCACTCTCGCTTACCATTAATTATTATAATTCAAGTGACGGCTATCGAGATAACGCATTAGGGATATGGATACGGAGTGTCATGTGGTCGCAATGTCGCCCGCACGGTTTTATGTGCCGAGAGGCACAGTGATTGGCCGCGTGAAACAACGAAACTGCGAAACTTATTTCCTGGGCGAGCAAATATTTTCGTTGGGTCAACAAATATTTTCGCTAGACCGAGAAATTTGAATCCCAAACCAGTAGATTTTTTTGTTAGGCTCACAAATATTTTTGATAGGCTGAAATTTGTTTCCTACGTCACGAATTAATTTTTGTTAGACTAATAAATATTTTTGCTTGGCAGAGAAATTTGTTTCCTTAGGCCACGACTTTTTTGTTAGATTAATGAATATTGTTGCTAGATAGAGAAATTTGTTTCCTAGGCCACTAATTATTTTCGGTACACTAATAAATATTTAGCTCAGCAGAGAAATTTAATCCTGGGCCACATTTTTAAGCCAAAAAATATTTCTGCCAAGCTAGAAAAAAAATCGTAACAAACATTCGCCGGCCCCACGAAACGCATTTCTCTCCCGGCAAATTTATCGCAATCGACAATTCAAATCGAAGGTTAAAGTACGCGCTCGTTAAACCACATTTCTCAGCGCGTATTCACGCAGTTCCCATTCCCGACGAGATCCACGACGAAAAACTGCCAGGCACTGAGGTCTCCCGCCAACGACTGTTCCACCCGGTTACGATCGCGCCCATGTCCGTGCATAATGGTCTGTGACCCCTTCGAAGTATCGCCGTACAACACGCAATAATAACGAGACATGAATTCCCGGCCACCCACAATCGAACGCGGCTTATATGCAAAATTCAATATTCCACATACCGTCATTTTTATCATTGTCACCCGCGAACGAGGGCGGAAAAGCGACGGGGGAAGAAGGGGGGCGAAAGCAGATCGTGTCTGGCCGATAGTATCACGAATTCCGTTGGTTTTTCTGCGGCCGCCATGTAACACGTGCGGGGGGTATATCAGAAAATCGCGGCTCGCACGACTGCGACGGACGACGAAGACCACGACGACGATGACGACGACAACGACTGTATAAATAACGTCCTAACGGCCGGAATAAATCAATTTAATCGTGCGCTCAATGAGATTGTAATCTCGCGTGTACGTTAATGTAATCGACTTAATACATTAAGCCGCGGCCGAGCTCGCCGAGCGCGGCGCAAAATTGCACCCACGACGGTGCAAAACTCAGGCGAGACTCTATACAGGGTGTAACATAACTATTGTATCAACCGTGGCACTTGGATAGATAATGACGAGCTGAGTAAAAAATCATTGGGGTAAAATGTCGTCCGGTGAAAATTGACCGAGTTACAAGCGTCGCAAGTTGAACCAATGTGACAAAATTGTTGAGCGAAATATCCGGCTACTTAACATCTTTCCCACCTTGCTTTCACCTTGTTCTCACCTTGTTATCAACACGCTCTCACCTTGTTCTCACCTTGTTGTCAACATGCTCTCACCTTGTTCTCACCTTGTTATCAACGTGCTCTCACCTTGTTCTCACCTTGTTATCAACATGCTCTCACCTTGTTCTCACCTTGTTATCAACATGCTCTCACCTTGTTCTCACCTTGTTCTCACCTTGTTCTCACCTTGTTCTCGCCTTGTTCTCACCTTGTTCTCACCTTGTTCTCACTTTGTTCTCACCTTCTTCTCACCTTCTTCTCACCTTCTTCTCACCTTGTTTTCACCTTGTTATCAACATGCTCATACCTTGTTCTCACCTTGTTCTCACCTTGTTCTCAACTTGTTCTCACCTTGTACTCACCTTGTACTCACCTTCTCAATTTCGACCGGACGACATTTTACCCCAATGATTTTTTACTCAGCTCGTCATTATCTACCTAAGTGCCATGGTTGATACAATAGTTATTTTACACCCTGTATATGCAATATTTATATATTCGCGCGGGCACACCGCGTGGTTTGAGGGCCGCGCGCGGCGATTCGATGATACAATCCACTTGCGCGCATATCGAGACGCTTGAAATCAGCGGGAATTACGAATAATTCGTAAACAGTTAGCTCGTCGCCGCGAGCGAGAGAGGATAAGCAGCCGGATAGGCATCAGAGACAACGCGCGAGCCGCACTCGGGCGGCGGGACGTATTGCTCGTATGCTCGTACAGTTAGGATAATCGATGCGCGCAATTAACTCGCGCGCCGCCGCGGTTCGCGTAAACTTATTATTATCGGGAGAACTCGTACGAGAGACGCGCACGGTGCGTCCTTGTCGATATGCGCGTGCGATGATATTGCTGTGCCGTTACCGAGATGAAATTTAGTAGCGAAGACCGCGGAGCTCGAGATAGCCGCACGGACGCGGGGTTGTGTTATGTGGATGTGCGCAATGCGGCTCGCGCTATAGGTGAGAAATATTGAGATTTTTTGGGCCCCACGAACCGCTGGCCAAAGAGGGTCAGGTCGGGAGAAATCCTTGCGGCGAGATCGGACGCGTAATCGGTAGTTAGATCGACCTTTTTAGTGGCACTAAATATAGTTGGGGTAACTGTACATTTTTCTTTTTTGGACGGTGTTTATAGTAATCAATACCTGTTTTAACATTTTTGTTTGTATGTGTAGAGTTTGGTAGTTGAATTGGAAATAGTTGTTTGACGTCTATTTTTGTACCGCCTGACTCCGAAGAAGCGATTAGATTTTTTTTAAATAGTGTCAATTTTTGTACTTATTGTTTACAAAAATTGCCTGTTTGCTAACTGTAAATTGGCACGTCGGACTACACTAATGCTAAAAATGATTGAAATCATTGATCAACTTTTAGCAACAGCTTCGATGATATATTTTACAAAAAGATATTCGCATAATCTACTGAAATAGGATTGATTTTTTATTCAGACAAACGGATTTAAAACGCAAGAATGATTTAAAGCGTCGTTGTTGTTGCTGAGTCTCTTGAAGACATTTTTTAATTACATTCCAAAAAATAGTGTCCATTTTTACAATTATTTATGATTTACAAAAATTGCCAGTTCGCTGACTACAAACTGACAGCAGGACAGCACAGAAACTAACTAGAAAATCACTGAAATCAATTAACCATTTTTTCCCAACAATTCCACTGACATTTTGCAAAAAGATTATTACATAATCCATTGAAACAAGATTGATTTTTTATTCAGTCAAACGGATTTAAAACGAAAAAAATTATTTAAAGGGTCGTTGTTGTTGCCGAGTCTCTTGAACTATTTTTTTTTATTACTTTCCAAAAAAAGGAGTCACTTTTTGCAATTACTTTTTATTTACAAAAATTGCCAGTTCGCTGACTACATATTGGCAAGTCGGTCTGGACTGAAACCAACTAGAAAATGTCTGAAATCAATTAACAATTTTTTCCCAACAATTCCGCTGACATTTTGCAAAAAGATGATTAAATAATCCATTGGAAGCGAGAATGATTTTTTCTTCAAACAAACGGATTTAACGTGAAAGAATGATTTATAGGGTTGTTGTTGTTCCAGAGTCTATTGAATCGCGTATTCCGTAATCGTGAATGGTACATACGGACAATGGAGCTCGCAGATGCGAGGAATCTTGGAAACTCGGCGCTGCGAATCTCCCCGAGGGCTTCCCTGACGCTTTTTGCCGGGCTCGCGCGCGGAGCGCACGCTTTATTGCACCTCTAACGACTTCCAAGTCAAACGCTTGCGCGCAGCATAAATACCGGCCACTCAGGAGCCGTAGATTGTGTACACTCCACAGTGGTGTGCGCGCGCGTTTGCCGAGATTTAGCAAACTGGAGTTTGCAACGGCGAGTGCCGCACTCGGCTCTCGCCGCTGCATCCGTGGACTCGTTAAAGCGCGCGCGAGCGCGCCAGCAAATTCCAGGAATGGATATTCCGGGTCAGGCGTCACGACACGTCAAAAACAATTATTTTTGAGAAGGAAGAAAAGAACGAGAAGGAAAGCGATTCGTCCAGTTAGCGTCGCACCGGCTGTGATTGCAGCGCAAATTAATTGCCTGGTTACATTTATTTATGAATTTGTAAATATTTTAATTCTCGGATTTCTTTTTTAATCCCTCAAAGTTAACTAACATCAACTTGACTGATAATTTTCTGACATTTGTTTTTAATTCGCGGCATTCATAACATTGTTAAGTTTGCAAAGTTCGACTATGAAGAGTAATTTTTCGCGTCTACGCTACATTCTAAAAGAATAATTAATACGGGCGTTAATAGATCGGCGGATTTCAGGAATGGATATTTCGGATCAGGCGTCACGTTAAAAATAATTCTTTTTGGGACGGATTAGAAAAAAAAACGAGGACAACGATTCGCCCAGTTAGCGTCGCTCCAGTTGTGATTTCGGTGCAAATTAACTGTCTGTTTGTATTTATTTATGAATTTGCAAATATTTAAATTTTCGGAATTCTTTTGTAATCCGTGAAAGTTAATTTTATGGATTTTTTATTTTTTTAATTGCGGCATTCATAACATATTGATCGTATTTTTACAAGTCTACGAAGTTCGACAATTAAAACCATTTTTTCGCGTTTACGCTACATTGTAAGACCTGAATTAATACAGACATTAATACATTAATCATCAAAACCCTCCGACCGAAACGGAGCTGAAGCTCCGCCCTCGAGTACACAAAAAAGCGCGCCGCGATTTTCGTCCAGTTAGCGTCGCTCCGGTCCTGATTTCAGTGCAAATTAACTGCCAGTTTGTATTTATTTATGAATTTGCAAATATTTAAATTTTCGGAATTCTTTTTTAATCCGTGAAAGTTAATTTTCAAGATTTTTTTTTTTTTAATTGCGGCATTCATTACTTCATCGATAATTTTTTTACGAGTCGGCGAAGTTCGACAATTAAAACCATTTTTTCGCGTCTACCCTACATTGTAAGACGTGAATTAATACAGACATTAATACATTAATCATCAAAACCCTCCGCCCGAAACGGTGCCGAAGCTCCGCCCACGAGTACACAAAAAAGCGCGCAGCGTAACCGAGGAAAATTAGCCGAGGAAACACGGCAACGCGCGCGCGGAGCGGGCGGGAGGAGTCAAAAGTTGCTCTATTCTGCGAAATTGCGCTTATTGCTCATCGAGCGCGCGTAATTTGACCCTGAGCATAATCCACCGTGAAACGCAAAAAAAAAATCCCGCAAGACGTACGAGCGAAGATGCGCCGACCGACAATTAATAACAATTAAGAATTAATAACGGATCTCGGTGCTGCATTTGTTGCTCCTCTCGTTAATTTACAACTCGGCGGAATGAGTCACGAGTTTCAGTTACGAGTTGGCCGTATAGTAAAAGAGAGCGCGAGAGGCAACGCGGAGCTCGCGATGTCCGCGCGCTATACACGCGACGAACAGCAGTCGAAAGAGATTTTACGCTGCCGGCGAGTGTGGAAGTCACGTGAGGCGACGCATTAAAAATACCTGTGATGCTGATGAGTTAAATACCTATTAGCCGAGCGAGAGACACGAATTCGCCGAGCTGCACGACGACCAGAGTCCCAATCGATTTTTTTGCTCGTCCTGCCCGACATTTTTATAACCGCCCCGAAATTTATTTCCTAGGCCAGTAAATGTTTTTAATGGATTAAAAAATGTTTTTGCTAGATTGAGAAATTTGTTACCTAGGCTAGGAAATTTATTTCCTAGGCCAGTAAATGTTTTCAATGGATTAAAAAATGGTTTTGCTAGGTTGAGAAATTTGTTACCTAGGTTAGGACATTTTTTCGTAAGGCCAACAAATATTTAGTAAATAAAGTTGCGAGAGGCAACGCGGAACTCGACACACGACGACCAACAGTCGAACGAGATTTAACGCTGCCGGCGAATGTGGGGAAGTCACGTGAGAAGAGGCATTAAAAATATCTGTGATGTTGATGAGTTAAATGCCTATTAGCCGAGCGAGAGACTCGAACGCGCCGAGCTGCACAATGACCAGAGCTCCAAACGAATACTATAAACACGTACAGCCGCTTTTTTTTTTGCTCGTCCCGCCCAAAAGTTTTATAACCACCCGGAGCGAGCGAGCCTCGAGCGCTTCCTTATGGCAGTTGTTTTAAGTGCTATAAGGAAACTCGGAATAAATAATAATATATATTGGGCTGCGCCGGGTTGGGGGTCGTGGCCGACGCCTCGCACAATCAGAACCGGAGACGCGGAAGAAATCAGAGGCCGATTACGCCCCTCGAGGAACCACTGATGGGGCCCAATCGAGCACCGAGACGTTTGTTGTTGGATCGCAGCGAGAGAGATTCACCCGAATTGCGCGTAATTTCCGGTTCGCCTCTTCTCGACTTCGCGTTCTTGATTCCGTACCCTTTGGTTTTTGTAAATTGCGAGACGAAGAAATTAGACTCGGTTTCTGTGGATCTGGTAATTGCTTAAATAATTGGCGCTTGCGTTCGGTGGCTCCGGGAATTGTGTTTTTGTAACGCGAAAATATTTTGTTTGGTAAGAGAGAAAATGGTAAACTTGGTAAGAGAAAAAAATGGTAAAAATGGTAAGCGAAAAAATAATAAAAACAGTAAGAGAAAAAATGGTAAATTAGGTAAAAGAAAAAGTGGCTAATATAGCATAAGAAAAAGTGGCTAATATGGCAAAAGAAAAAGTGGCTAATATGGCAAAAGAAAAAAAAAGGTAAAAATTGTAAGAGAAAATGATAAAAATGATAAGAGAAAAAATGGAAAATTTGATTAAAAAAGGTAAATTCGTTAAGAGAAAGAAATGGTAAATTTGGTAAAAGAAAAATGTGGCATTGATTATTGTGTAAATAGCAGGTTAAAAAAAACCTCAACTATATTTAGTGGTTCAAAGAGGTCGATAATAAAAAAAACCTGAAAAAAGACAGTGATAATTAGTAAACCGATTCGCATGAATCATTAGAACGCCTGAAAAAAAATAATTAGACCATACAAGGTACGCCACATTGGTACCCATTATCATTACACGACGCTCGGTTGACATTATGTTGCGTGCTGTAATAACGATGTAAGAGCCGAGTATCATTATACCTCCTCTCCATTCGTACGTGGCAGGGTGCTCCGGGTAGGATTTCGCAAGGCTCTAGGCTCGCGATCTGTAAGTAATTACATGTAACGCGGCGCGCGCGCACCCGTTCGCGTATGTAGCAACTTTGAGTATAATAAAAGGACCTCATCAGTCGCGAGCCGCGCGTGCGAAGCGCACACTGCATGTTTGCACTTAGAAGCACGGGAGCTGGGCGTCTCAGTCATTGGCCGCGTGCGAGTAATCGTCGGTATGTGATTTAACTGTAGCAAAGTGTACAGTGAAATTACATAAATGACGACTTTTAGTCCAGAGAGAAACTTCTGCACTGACAATGAAAAAAAAAAAAAAATGTGTCTTTGGTAACTATAAAGTGGCAACTATTTTTCAATTTATGGTTACTGTAAGATAATTGTCATGGCTATTAATATAAAAATTAAAACAATATAATAACGTGATAATAATAACATAATAATAAAAATAATATATAATAATGCAATAATAATAATATAATAATATATTAATAATATAATAATTAAAATAATATAATAACATAATAATAATATAATAATTAAAATAATATAATAACATAATAATAATATAATAATTAAAATAATATAATAACGTAATAATAATATAATAATTAACATAACATGACAATACAACAATTAATACAACGCCAAAAAAAGTTGCATGAAGAAAAAAAAATGCTTTTGTCACTTTACAGTTTCCAGGACCACCTCGATGTTTTTTGTAATGAGACGATTTTAGCGTGTTGTTTGTAGCATCGCAAAGTCACCAGAAGCAACGGCAGCGAAAAAAGAACACGTGATCGCGTGTCGCCCAAGGAGAAAGAGACGTGTTTGGCTTCGAGTGGCTGAAAGGACCCCGCGACGAGAAAAAGGTGTCGTTTATTATTTAGCTCGGAATCCGAGCGGCGCTCGACATGTCGCCTTTTATTCATTTTAGTCGTCGAGCGCGTCTCTCGCCCTAAGTTACGTCCGCGCGCGCACCGAGAACCCGGTTTAGCCTGCTCGCAATTAAGCGTACAAAAGGCAAAGTGACGGGTGACCCAATTAGATGGAAAATGGATCGTCTCGAGACGCGGGGCTTCCAGCGCGGCAGGCACGGCCGCTTCTTAGACGCGCGCTGCCATTTACATACCTCCTCGTACGCAGTCGGAACGAATTCCACCGAGTATCACACAGTTTTTCGCGCGACGATTAAAGTAAATAAGTAAGCTCGACGGCGGAACAGGCGGGCTGCAATATGATTCCTCTCGAAAGTCTCTGATGTGCCGTCGGGAAGGGACAAAAGTGACGCTCGTGTGAAATTAAAAAATTCTACGTCAGCATTAATAAAAGAGCAACTTTTTTTAGATTACACAAAAATTGACAAACATTTTTTCAAGTCAGAAAATAATTGACAACATTTTCTCGCAATTGCACAAATGATTTTGTCAACTGGTTCCCACAAAAAAATAATAATTTTGGTACGACACTAATGTTTTTTTTTATCCAAATAAAAATTATCAATTTTTCTGGCAGTATTAATCGAAATCCAATCAATCGATTCTAATAAATCGACACCATATTAAATGCACAACTTTATAAAGTGTAGTGCAAAAAATCAACAAAAACCTTTAAAAAAAATTGCAAGGAACCCACAAAAAGAACAACAAATGTTTTTCAGGACCCACAAAAGAAATCTCAAAAAATCTTTTTAGGACCCACGAAAAAAATCTTTAATTGCCGATAACTCGAAGCAATATCAATAATTAAATCGTTTCCTCACTCTCAAGAATGGACTCTCGTTCCTCCCATCCGAAGCCCCAGCGGTAAATCGTTCGACCGTACGTCGCATCGGCTCTCTTTGAGCCTCCTTTTCGTCGGTCTTTTTGTAGAAACTCGTGCGAGCCGCGATAAGTGCGCGTGCGCGCTGATTGTGGCAACTAGACTCACAAACCCGAAGACAGAGGCCTCGAAGTGGTGAGATTCATGGACACAGAGAAAAGGCGCTATTAGTCACGCGGGGGGAACCTCGCGAGCCGCACAAGTCATCAGCCTCGCGCCGAGTGAAAAGTCTTTGAGAAATCTTCCTCGCCAATCTGTAACGCGCAGGTTGCCGCGGCGCACCAACACCCACAAATAAATTCCCCGCGTCTACGCAAATGTGTGATACACGTTTCGGCTGCGCCGGTTGCGCTCAACGTTGTTGAAAGAAAATTGACGCTGGGAATAATTTTGTCACGCTTCCCGGCGGATTCCTCGGCGTGTGAGATTAGACGAAAAAAAAAAAAAAAAATTAAGCGCAACTGTTTATCGACTGTGTCTCGGGGTCCGTTGATCCGTACGACTCCGGAGCGACTCGTGTAAAAATGTTAATCACCGTTTTTTGGCTTATTATTCGCGGTCACGTGGACTCGAAGGAAGCTGAGGATCCGGGAGAGCGATAAAAAAAATCTCAACATAATAATAGCTACGTCCACGACCTCGCACGCGACTGCGATATAATTTTAAACGACGCGGTTGATGCTGCCGGTGCGTGATATATAAAATTGCGCTGCACGGGAATTCGTGACTTGACCTTCGGGGCACCGCATGCTTTTTTTTTTTTTTTTTTTTTTTCATTGGCTCCACATTGACCATGAAATTTTTCGCATATTCCGTTACGTCGCCCTCAGACGCGTGATAAACGAGACCCCGCCTAATGAGTTTTCGTGATTCGGAGAGTGCGAAATTGTGGTTAAGGATCGTGGGGAATATAATATTGTATTTTTTTGTTGTTGTGTATTACGGGTGTGCGTATTTTTGTAGCTGGATTATTGCGTGGAATGCACAACGCCGAGCCGTGGAAGGTCGCACGACCGCGGGACATTATAAGTACCGTTCGTTCGGTTCCGTTTTCAAAACTCTAACCCGCTCTTAATTAGCCGCCCCGAGCCCATAAATTCTCGGGGGGATCCTCGCAGGTATCCCGAGACGGGGTCACGAGTTTGTACAGATTGTCTTTCATCCTGCGTCTGTTTTATTCGTAATTTCGATCCATCAGCGTTGTTTCTTTTTGTTGCTCCGCGACGACTGGTCTCGAGACCTTCCCTTGAAAAGTTGCTGTGTCATGATTTTTTTAACATCAGTATGTATTACATTGTTTCACATTGTGGTGTTGTTACTGTTGTCGTTTTATTGGAGCAGTGACTGATCGATGGATTTGCAGCGTAAACAAATTATATGTCAATTGAGTTGACGAATATTTAGATATCTCGCAAAGTTGACATCAAAATATCTTTTCGACCATTTTTTTTGTACGCTGACGCGCGTGCTTGAAAAACTTTTACTCAAAATAAAACTCAGAAATATATTTTTCAAAATATGGATTTTTAACCTATACCATCGTTCTCAAGTCGCATATTCTACCCCTGAAAACACTGGTCATTAACCTTTTTTAATCGATTTTGAAAAAAACATTTTTTTGGCGACGAAATTTTTTTGTTTACTGTCAGAAATCGTAGATCCGGCTCCGGACCGAAAATCGCCAAAATCGACCCTAATTTTTTTCTTTTCAAAATATCGACTTTTAACCTATACCATTGTTCTCAAGTCGCATATTCTACCCCTGAAAACACTGGTTATTAACCTTTTTTAATCGATTTTGAAAAAAATATTTTTTTGGCGACGAAATTTTTTTTTTCTGTCAGAAATCGTAGATCTGGCTCCGGACCGAAAATCGCCAAAATCGACCCAATTTTTTTTCTTTTCAAAATATCGACTTTTAACCTATACCATCGTTCTCAAGTCGCATATTCTACCCCTGAAAACACTGGTTATTAACCTTTTTTAATCGATTTTGAAAAAAATATTTTTTTGGCGACGAAATTTTTTTTTTCTGTCAGAAATCGTAGATCTGGCTCCGGACCGAAAATTGCCAAAATCGACCCAAATTTTTTTCTTTTCAAAATATCGACTTTTAACCTATACCATCGTTCTCAAGTCGCATATTCTACCCCTGAAAACACTGGTTATTAACCTTTTTTAATCGATTTAAAAAAAAATATTTTTTTGGCGACGAAATTTTTTTTTTTCTGTCAGAAATCGCAGATCCGGCTCCGGACCGACAATCGCCAAAATCGACCCAAATTTTTTTCTTTTCAAAATATCGACTTTTAACCTATACCATCGTTCTCAAGTCGCATATTCTACCCCTGAAAATAGTGGTTATTAACCTTTTTTAATCGATTTTGAAAAAAATATTTTTTTGGCTACGAAATTTTTTTTTTTTCTGTCAGAAATCGTAGATCCGGCTCTGGACCGAAAATCACCAAAATCGACCCAATTTTTTTTCTTTTCAAAATATCGACTTTTAACCTATACCATCGTTCTCAAGTCGCATATTCTACCCCTGAAAACACTGGTTATTAACCTTTTTTAATCGATTTTGAAAAAAATATTTTTTTGGCGACGAAATTTTTTTTTTCTGTCAGAAATCGTAGATCTGGCTCCGGACCGAAAATCGCCAAAATCGACCCAATTTTTTTTCTTTTCAAAATATCGACTTTTAACCTATACCATCGTTCTCAAGTCGCATATTCTACCCCTGAAAACACTGGTTATTAACCTTTTTTAATCGATTTTGAAAAAAAAATTTTTTTGGCGACGAAATTTTTTTTTTCTGTCAGAAATCGTAGATCCGGCTCCGGACCGAAAATCGCCAAAATCGACCCAAATTTTTTTCTTTTCAAAATATCGACTTTTAACCTATACCATCGTTCTCAAGTCGCATATTCTACCCCTGAAAACACTGGTTATTAACCTTTTTTAATCAATTTTGAAAAAAATATTTTTTTGGCGACGAAATTTTTTTTTTTCTGTCAGAAATCGTAGATCCGGCTCCGGTCCGAAAATCGCCAAAATGCCAACAAAATCGACAACAATGCTTTCCGTTACTCATGAACTTTTAAAAAAAGGGATACATATTTCATTGTTGAAATATTCGTCTCGAGACTTGTAACACAGGCCCTAAATCGATATTTCCATAAAACACATAATTTCCCAAAGTCGTAATTTCCCGACTCAATCGGCGCTGAATTCCCATCGACTCATTGAGCCAAACTCATTGAGCTCAGCCACCGAACCGCCACGACGTGCTAACGATCGACTCACGCACGCGAGTCGATCGCACACGCCGCTCACGTGATTTCCCACGCTCGCGGAGCGAAGGCGCGATATATTTCCCGCCTCGCGCGCAAGGCCGCCGTTTAATTTTTCCAGTGGCAAAGAAGCGTCAGAAGAATCCGCGTCAAACGCGGATGTCTATAAACACGCCGGATAATCCATACGCGAATAGGTATATAGAAATATATACTCCCGTATATAAATACATAATAAACACATAATGTACAGTATTATAATACGCGTGGCCGAAGATGCGAGCCGCGGGCGAAGCCAACGCGATATTTTATGGATAAAAGCTAAACGCTCGCGTCTGACCCGTTAGCCTGGATTTCGTATCGCAATATCGAGGAACCCGCGCTCTACTACGAGAGCGAAATAACACGCTCGACACGTGCGATAAAGTGCGCGAGATGAGAAGCCCCGCGCGGAATCTCCCCGTGATCTCCCCCCCACATAACACGTGTAATCCACGAGATGTTTTTCGCGATACGGCCTAAGCGCATCTTTCGCGCGCGCGGCCGTTCGGGACTCGCGAACCGCCTTTCCACGAGCGCGTTTATAGGTTTTCTCAGCCGCCGGGATTGACCGTGTTGGCCATGGTCGCGTCTTTCCTCGCGTTATTACGGAGAGTTTGCGTTTTCCCGCGTTTCACGATTTCACGATATGCGATACGCCAGGTGGGAGCTAATAAAATATTTTCGAAGCACAGAAGAGGCGGGCACCGCGGGATTCGTCGCGGCACACACACGGAGTGTTTCACTCGGGCGCGGGTGTCGATTGCTCGCTCGCTGGGATATCGCGAAGTGCAGGCAGTGTGCGTCCTTCCTCGGGGGACTCGAGCGCGGTGCAACCACGAAGACTCGTAACTTTCGTATTCGTGAACGTTTATGGTAACTCGGGACTGTTAATCTCGGTGATTTATTTTATTGTTGGCGTATTGAATAGAAAAAAGCTCATTTTTTATTTTTTATTTTTATTATTATTATTTTTTTTTTTTTTACTTCCGTATTTATTCTTGTTTTACTTTTTTTTGTGCAGGAACAAAATCGTAATCTGAGGATCTATAACTGCCAATTATTAATTATTCTTTCAAGTGATTATTTTTGTAAATTACATCAATTGCTCGTGACTTTCGTATTCATGAACGTTTACGTTAACTCGGGGAGGTGAATCATGGTAATTTATTTCGTTGCTCGCGTATTGAGTAGAAAAAGGCAATGCGGATTTTTATTTTAGTGTTTTTATTATGTTTTCTTATATTCTCATGTTTTGTAGCATCTCTTATAAAAAAAATAAATAAAATGCAGAATAAAAATATAAAAAAATAAAATAAAATTACAATAATAATGATAAATTATAATATCATCTTATATAAAATGCAAAATAAAAATATTGTACATTTTTTGTGCGAGAAGAAAATTGTGGTAATTGGAGGATCTGTAAGTGCCAACTATTAATTGTTCGTCCCTGCTACTATTTTTGTAATTTACATCAATGTTTGCCATTACCATTGTTACCGTAATTGCACCTTAACTGCGACTAATTAGCGACAGTTACGGTAACAATGGAAAAAGATAATGTGAATATAAAAAAAATCGTTGCGTCGACCGGTAATTAATGGTCGTCACTCACAATCAGTGGTATTACCAGGACTACCACAATTTTTTCAAAATATCTCGCATTCGTCTCTCGCGCATAATTCTCACTTGTGAATCGCCGCGAAACCCAGTTTCAACTTTTCCGCATCGCATTCCGAGGCAGCGTCGACGTCCCTCAAAAACTGTCACGATCCGAAAGGAATGAACATTTCGCCACTGAGCGGCTCGTTCCTCTCCCTCCGCGACTCGTAAACCGTTTCCCGACGCCGACAATTCGCGCAGAATTTGCAAGATTTACGAGATTCCTCGGCCAACCCGAGCGACGTAAAAAATTGACGCGCTCGCCGCCGTCGTTTTTACACCCCGAACAAAAAAATGCCTCTATTCATAAAAAAAACGAGAAAAAATAAAATAAAATAAAATATTTTTCGCAGCACCGACGTTTTCCCGAGAATCTCGGAGTCCGCGCGGGTAGAAAAAACCTCCTGGCGATACTAAAATCACAGCCTCCTAGTGATCGTAAGTGCTCGCCGGAGTTAGATGTATTACCAAAAGGCAATTCATCGTCGTTGCCAAACGAAATCGCCGGTCGAAGACATTTATGACGCTCGCTCGACGCGGGAATGAGACACGAATTGTGTACTATATACAGTCGATGCGGTGTGTGAACTGGGTTTCATTGTACATATATATATATATATATATACATTTTTTTCAGCAATTTCTTCGGTTCGACGTTTGCGTCGCGGTTGTGTTACGAACTTGTGGAAGAATTCGCGAATTCGAGCCAATTACCGGAGCGGCACTTGTCGCTCGCGTGGTTTATACCGGTGGATCCCACATTTCTCGATCTCCCGAAGCGAGTCCGCGCGATCGGCGCAGTCCGAGAGGCCTCTGCGGAGACGCGGTGCGCGTGTCTCGGATTTCCTGCCCAGTGGCCACGATGCTTTCTGGCGCTCGCGGTGGAAGACCCAGCGCCGAATGTGTCGTGTGTGACGCGCGCGGCTTCCCACGGAAAGAGAAACTCGGCCTGGGAGTCGCGGGCGCACCGAGAGGCCAATTAAAAACGTCGCCGCCGAAGGGCGCCGGTTGAAACGTACACAATGTTTTTTTTTTTTTTTTTTTTTTTTTATCATCGCTCCCCTTTAACCGGCACGCAAAAGTTAATCAGCGTCGGCTGTTCCGAGCAACAACGGCTGATACAAAATTCATAATGCGTCGTGTGTTGTCCCGAGACCGTAAATACATATGAAACGGCGGTTTTCGCGCGTGTGTTCGAAGCTTGAATTGTGTCTCGATTATCATCGCGTTCACTATGGAGGCCACTTCGGGACACTCGCGGCACTCGCGACGATCGCCGATCGAACGAATCGGGGCATTATTTCCGTTGCACCACGGCGCATTCTCATCGGGCGGACGTCCCCCGGCAATTAACGCAACCTCAAATCAACGATATAGAGCGGATCTTTTCTCATCCGATTCGCTTGGGTTTTTGCGTAGACGAATTGGCGGCTATGTCGTGATTTTATTGCTATTGTTATTGGTAATGGATATGCAGAATTGGAAACGCGATTTTGGGGAAATTTATTTGGGAATCTGGAATCTAGGAAGAATAGATGGAAACTGTCTAGTAATTATTTGTCTGATTTTTTTGTGTGTTTTTAGCTGTGATTACGATTTTTGGGCTTGGGACACAGGCATTTTTTTACGAAGCTGTCGAATGTAAATTTTATTACAAATCGGGATCAAATCAGGCCCCGCTCAGGTGCATAACAGGGCCTTACCGGAGTCCAATTTGTACCTGACACAACACTATAAATTTAGGCATTATTTCAATTTCTTTCAAATGTTTTTGGTTAACTTATTAGCTATGAATTGAATTTTTGGATTTCCTCCACGGAAAATAAATATACATGAAAATATATCTGACATATAGAACTTTTGGGACGATAATACAATAAAAATAATTTTTTTATATATTTTGAATATATCTTAGATATATTATTCGCTCGCGTATATTTCATATATATCCTAAAATATATCTGACATATAGAAGTTTTCGTACAAAATATATCTAGTATATCTAAAATCCATCTTTTATATGTCTCGCATATACTTTATTTCCATATGGGTTGTGCAACAGGAATTTTTTTGTCGAACCCGTCGAGTGTAAATTTCATCGAAAATCAGGACCTGATCAGGCCACAATCAGACCCTAATTGGGTCTTGCCAGGATTTCACTTTAACCTGCCTCATCGCAAAAAATGTCTGCATTTTCAACACAGATCCAAAAGCTCTCATAATTTTACAACCTTCCTTCATTTCCCGTAAATACGATTTTCGCACCGAGAGCAGAGACCGCGAGGAAAAATGTTTACAAACATTTAGCCGAAACGCGCGATAATTTCCACGTGTGGCTATATTCGAGTGCGCGGAAACGCCTTGTCTCCCGAAGCAGCTCCTTATATCCGTTCGGTAAATACATTCGTTAAGTCCATTTTTTGCATGCTCCACTTATCCTACGCATACGTTTTTCGCTCTTACGTTGACGCGGCCAGCGGCGGCGGCCGCATACGCTTTTAAAAGTTATTGCCGGGAGGGGCCTTTATTCTCGGTGCACGTTGGAATATTTAAAAGTGTTCCCAGTGCGCGCAAGGTGCGCGCACCCGTTCTTAAATACTCCATCGTTTTTTTCGCCGTACATATCCGGAACAATTTCAACAGCTCCGTAGCACCGCGCGCTTCTCACTCTATATGCGTACAACAGTTTCTATTTGAAAAAAAGTAAAAAAAAAAAAAACAGGAGCAGCAACAGAACAACAACGTACAGCTATATACATTACAAGCAGCCAGCAGCGAAAGAGTTGACAATGAGGCTTATGTAAATGTCGAGCGAGTATAATACAATGTGGTATCCTCGAACGAGGTGAAGAATATATAGCTTTTCTGCTCTCCTTATTGCTCCAGCGAGCCGGGAAAAAGGAACAGACGAAAAAAAAAGTGAAGCAAAAAAAAAAAAACAACGTGTTAGCAAGCGCAGAGCCCGTTGTGGATGGCGAGCAGAAGATCTGGCTTCGTTCGGGACTGCGGAGCAGGGAGAAACCGCGAGATTTCACAGTGATTGGCCGCTCAAGCCGGAGCAAAGCAAAGTGAAGCAAAAAAAAAACAACGTGTTAGCAAGCGCAGAGCCCGTTGTGGACTCCCATGGAAAAAAAGTATATTCGAAAATATATTGAAAAGTATATTTTTTTTACACCATGTATACTTGCGCGAAAAATTGTATATTTGGGGTATAACTTTCAGTATACTTTATAAGTATATATGGCAATATACTTGTACATATATATATTTGATATACTCTGTATACACGCATTTATGTATGAAAAGTATATATTAAAATATACAAATATACAAAATATACAAAAAATCTAACGTACGTATGTTCGTCAGATATACATAGGAATATACAAAAAAGTATACTGCACGTATATTCGCCCGGATATACGTTCGCGCGAAATATGTGATATTGCCGAATATATAAAAAGTATACAAAAAAATATGTGATTATTATACCACGTACATTATTTATATATTTTTCGATATATCGAAAAATACACTTTTCTTGCATACTTTTTTTCCATGGGGGGATGGCGAGCAGAAGATCTGGCTTCGTTCGGGACCGCGGAGCAGGGAGAAACCGCGAGATTTTACAGTGATTGGCCGCTCAAGCCAACGACGAGGCACAGTCGTTGGCATAGCCGGGGTAATTTCTTCTTTGCATGTCGAACGAGTCACCGCGGCAGAAATCGCCAATCACCGACGGTCCGGCGAAATAACTGGTGGGATATGTATGACGAGGTGTGTTGGTGCGACGAGCACTTTGCGCCAGGTGCGACTTGGTCGTTGCGCCGGTACGCTTATCAGGCGCGGTGCAATTACGGGCTCGTTGGAGATGAGGCCGACGCCTTCGCGCCTTCGGGCATCATCGCGAACAAGTGCTCAACGAAATATTCGATGACGTCGCGCGCGACGATGTTGGCCTTTCGCGACGCCTCGACTCGCTCGACCGAAGGCGAGATCAGTAATCGCGGGCCTTCGGGGTATGCAACTCGTCATCCATGGGTGTGTGTACGATTTCCTTTTTTTTTCAATAGTCATCGGTTTTAAATTATTACACACTCGAAATGATCGCTTAATTCTTTTTTTTTATTGATTGATGATCGATGTTATTGAAACAATTTGTTAATGGGAAAAATGACGAGTCAATTTGGTTCGTAAAAAGTTGATTCACAAAATCCATTGCTGTTCATGTCGTAAATTTGTTTCTCGTGTCAAATGTCAAACATTGATATAAAGGGATCCGGGCGCTAAACGTGCTTTAAAAAATGTATGAGTGACGCGAAAAAATGTGAATTAGTAGATTGTGACATTTTTTGAGCGATAGTCGAATCTGTGAGTTGTGACAAAAGATTTACAAGATCTAATAACTTTTTTTTTTCAGAATCTCATTGAAAAGGTTTGAAACCAGGGTTTTCAGGGGTAAAATGTGAGACTTGAGAACGATGGTATGGGCCAAAAGTCACTTTCTCGAAAAAAAATTACTAAGAGTTAGGTTTCACTCGTATACTTATATAGATGATTGCACCGAAGCTTGCAGAAATTCATTCAATGACGTCACCAATGATACCCTTCGTTCGTATTTTTGAAATAATTATTTTGAAAAATGTCTTTATTATATCTTATCTGGTGATCAATATGATTGACATTTTTTTTGTATGGAAAATGACGTGTCGGTTATATCGACATAAATGATTGTACCGAAGCTCGGAACGATTTACTCGATGACGTCATTAACGTCGTCCTTTCGCAACGGTCGATTCACTGACCAAAGACAAGATCACAATATCAAGACCAGATCAAGATCACAGACAGGCGACTTGATCGAATGCCACTCATCATTGTTGAGTGTGCGTGTCTATGATTTCGTACAGGTTCCGCTTCGCTTGATCCCTCCGCGATTTCGTCATCACTCGTTCGCCGCGTCTATGCCAATGAAAGGTTATCACCCGACGCCCGAGGGTTATCGTCGTCACACCGCTGAACACCATCGATCTCGGCGCCGATCGATGGAAAAGTGTGAAAATCACAAAAGAACCGAGGCCCCCGGGACATATTCGTGCCCTTAGCGTAATTTGTTATTGCCGATATAGTCACGTTTTTTTTTTTTTTTCAACTTTATATAATGAATTATTTTTTCACCGGTATACCGTGTGTTACATTGACGCCTAATGGGTGTCCATTAATATTAGTGACGAAGTAACGTGAGCAATCTGTATGCTTGTCCGTTTTAATGGAGTCCCGTTCATGTTTCCCGGAGAAAACTGTTCATTATCTTCGATGAATTGTCGGCAAGAAATGTAGGAAAAAAATGATAAATTATCCACAAGACCTCAAGATTTTCTTGGAACATCGCGGTTTAAATGACCGTTTGTAAAATATCACTTTACACGCGGTTTTATCATTTACATGTGGGAAAAATCACACCTACAGTTAGTAAAAATTAGCATACCGAAAAAAACGTAAAAAAACTCAGTACAAAAATCAGTAAATTCCAATGCGACACGATTAAACGTAATAAATTGATTCCGAGTGAAATACGAGTGATAAATATCATTCACGCCATCGGCAGACACACGTTTCAGTACTCGACGCATATTTAATTTAGAAAATCCGTACAACTTCTGAGGGGTCTTGAAAAATTGAAAATATAGTTTTAAATACGAAAAATTATCCAGAACTCCTCAAGATTTTCCTGGAACATAGCGGTTTAAATGACAATTTACTAAAATATCACTTTACACGCGGTTTTATCATTTACATGTGTGAGGAATTACACCTACATTTAGTAAAAATTACTATAGCGAAAAAAAAACGTAAAAAAACTTTTTTTTTTAATTAGTAAATTCCAATGCGACACGATTAAACGTAATAAATTGATTCCGAGTGAAATACGAGTGATAAATATCATTCACGCAATTGGCAAACACACGTTTCAGCACTCGACGCATTTTTTATTTAGAAAATCCGTGCAACTTCTGAGCGTTTCTGAAAAATTGAAAAATTAATTTTTAAAATGAAAAATTATCCACAACTTCTCAAGATTTTCCTGGAACATCGCGATTTAAAAGACCGTTCATAAAATATCTCTTTACACGCCGTTTTATCATTTACATATTTGAAAAATTACACCTACATTAAGTAACAATTATCATAGCGAAAAAGTAACACAAAAACAACTTAAAAAAAAATCAGCAAACTCCAATGTGACACGTTTAAACGTAATAAATTGATTCCGAGTGAAATACGAGTGATAAATATCATTCACGCCATTGGCAAACACACGTTTCAGCACTCGACGCATATTTAATTCAACAAATCCGTGCAACTTCTGAGGGTCCCTATATCGCTCAACTCCACTTTTGCCCAGTTTCCGAAGATAAGACATCTCGCAGTCAAGCCACTAATCAACATCACTTTATGAAGTCATTAGGCGATAAAAGTCGCGCATTACGATGATCAACAGTCGGTGGGTCCACGTCCTCGAGGCCCATAAAAACCCGGCCACCCGGTCTCGATATTCCGGCGCGAGGTCTCTGATCACAATGATTATTAATAAACCGCGCGGTAATGGTAAAAATCACCGGAGCGCTTTATTACGGCAATTCACCGGGGTATTTACACACCCCCGGCCAGGTGAACAAACCGTGCATTATATCCGCGCCGCGGGTATATTTCGCGCCGGGTATATCGCGGAGGCAGAGAAATATATATATTTCTTCGATTGATTTTCCTGCGATAAAAAGGAATGAGGCTTAGATGCAGCGGCGATTGAATGAGCGATTTTCCCCGGGAGATCGTGTGAATGCCCGAGTCGTTCAGGGCCTTCCAGAGGGAGATACAGACGCGATAGAAATATTGTGTGGTATCCATGTGTATAATATCCGAGTTGTACATAAGTAGGTCCCCGAGAAAAGCGGCTGAACACCGCCGGGTCCGCCGCGCACACGCGGGATTAGCATATAATATTTTATCAAGTACCTACCGGCCGTAGAATCGTTAATAATACAGTCACGGCGAGCCGTACCCTTTCGGCGGGGCCCGCGCGCGCGCGCAGCGCGTACTCCACGTTGGTGTTTGTCCTTCTGCGATCTGCTCGGCCAATAAAACACACCGATTACCCGTGTGTAAGTGCAGGACAGACGTGCGTGCTTCGCGCGAGCTGCGCGCGGTGTTTTCTGTCGTTCGCTCGGTTATTCTCTCGCTGTATCGTCATAATAGCGTAAGCGATAACAGCGGGCTAGTCTCACCCGCAATAATGTAGTGTCGGCTGTCAAACGGGTGGGAAAAAAATTGCCCGCTTTATTTTAACAACGAAAAATATACACACGCGGCGAGCGACTTTATACTTTCGCTTGCGACACGCGCGGAAAAGCGGATGGTAAATTTCACGGCTGTGTTCATAAATTTTTCGACACGGTTAACTGAGAAAAGAGCTGATTTAATGTCATTGTTAAGTTGTAGCGTTTGGTAAGAAAAAAATTCTGGGTTATTTTTTATCGGTGATATTGGTGAATACACGACAATTATTTACATTATTATCATTATTATAAATATTTTTTTTTAATTAATTTTGCGTGGGGGATATTTTTTTGTCATTAGAATTTTAATTGTTATTAATTGGTGAACGAAAAAAAAAATTATCCATACAGCGAGAGTTTTCTCAGTGTTCGAGGTTCACATAAAAATATTTTCTAAATTATAAATGTATCAATTTATCATTATTGTTATAAATTTATTTTTAAAAATCCTGAACGTATTTCGCGTGGGAAACATTTTATTATTATCAGCATTTTACAAAGTCACCTTGCTGAACCCAATTACGAACAATTTAAATTTTTCTCGTTGAAAACGTGTACGCCGCTTTTTCTCTCAGAATAATTGTTATCAAACACATAATGGGTGGACGAAAAAAAAGAAAAAAAAAAATGTATCCATACAGCGAGGGTTTTCTCGGTGTTCGCGAGGCCTCGTAATAAGACAGGATAGGCCGCAACCTGTAGGCAGATACGGTGCATGCATATGGGTGCTGCACACGTACCCCATGTACGCGGCGCGCAGCTTCGCGCGCAGCGTGCGCGCGGGTTTTTCAACCGGTGATATTTTATGCGCTAGCAGGCACGCTGAATAAGTAGGCGGATAATTGCATTTACTTTAAGAGAACGAGAATACGAACGAAGTAGCACGAAAAGTTAATCATGCGTTGCTCACCGAGCGAGCTGCGGCGATATTTTTATGTTTTACTAATTCTTCGAGTTTGACTCGGGTGAGCGCGAGCCCCACGTATATTCCTCGCGGTTAAACCGCGCACAATCCGCGGGCATCGCGGGCGAACGCGCGGGGCGCGGGTTGGCGTGTGCGGCGCACGATAATCGCAATTACCGAGTTAAAACTCGATTACGCTAAGGTCAATATACACATTTCACGTGCGCCGGGCGTTTTAAATACATAATGCCGCATAATTTCACGCGGTTATTGATATAATTCATTGAGCGATACGGGTTTTCGACGGGCTACCGGCGGGGAAATAAATATCTTCGACACTTTGTGCTTCGCAAACTGAATTTTCTTCGCCACGAGAAATATTTAATTACGTAAATTCTGCTTGAAACGATATTTAAAAAAAAAATACTTAATAACTTCTCAGAGACCGGGCACAATTTTTCCTCGTAAAAAAACTTTCTCCGTCGCTAATCACTTTTACGCGTGACTTTACGACAAAAAGGCAATCAATTTTTTTTTACCTACGACATTTGAATACCTAATTATTTTTCGTTCTTACGATTTTCGCTCAGAATTTTTATTTAATTTTTTTCATTGGTTTTGCCTCAGCTGGAAGACATTGACATTATTTTAATTCACAAAAAAATCTGCTTTTCCGCCGCAAAAAATGAGGACTCCGCCATAAAAATTCTAATATCCCCATTAATGTCATGTATTACCCGAATGTCCCGTGTTTCCGTTTCCATTGACTTTCACTCCGAGAACACACGAAACGAAGGCCGTTCGTCAACGCTTCGACAAATTCGGTAACTTTGAGACATGTAAAACTCGCCGTGTGACATACATAACACGACAGCTGCCAGCTAATATATTTTTTTTCGTTTTTTTTTCTTCAATCCTCCCGGTGGAAACGACACTTTGACTTTTACCAACGCGAAAACTGCGACCTAACCGCGACGTCCTGGTTAGGGGCGGAGGGGAGGGTTGGAGGGGTTAGGGGACAAAGTTACTAACTAACAATTACGCGGCGAGTCGGGTGACGCGAAATACCAGTAATTACAGCGAGAAGTGTCAGCGTTGCTTAGTTGATAAAAACAGGCAGAGACTTATAATTCCCAACTACTGTAATGTCTCTTCGATAGCAGATACAAAGATAAGATAACGGCCATTTTTTTGTGCACACGAAACCTCGGTAATAAGGGTGACCCGTATTGCCCCGGGGTCTCGATTTCCCGCGTCTATGTGAAATCCCGAGTGTTGACGTGAGCTATATTTCCATATAGACACTATCGTGTCTTGGACATAATACGTGCGCAGCGTGGCGGCAGCCGCGGCTTCGAGTTTCTGCGTTATGTGTATCGCTGCCAATTTGTCTTGATTATTTCGTAATTCGTTTACATACTGGGTCCCCGCGTGCGGCATAAGTGTATAAATATCTGTACGTGCGCGAGCTCGGGGATCGCCGAGTCGGAGCTCACACTTTATTAACCCGAGTGTCGGAGACACACGATCTACTCGCGGGCAGAGCCGGGGCTATCTCGCGGCGATAAACGAGCGCGCAAAGCACCGGTTTCTGGGCACGGTAAATGCGCGCGAACCCCGACGCATGAAACTGTCTTTGTACGCGAGGTGTGTTTGCGAGTCGCGGCGTTGAGCCCTCCGCGCGCGAGATCCTATCGAACCGATTCGGGATCGATTTCTCGGGCGGCTGTTGCGCCGCTTCGGGCTCGCCTGACTGATCTTCGTGACTTTTCGATATCGGGTGGACGTTCGCCCGCGATTGGGTTGGGTTGGGTGAAATATTTTGCTGATAACGTCAATATGTGGTTAGCCTGATATGTCAAATATTTTGTTTACCCGACAAAACGACTTTTGCTAACCCTACAAACATTTTGCTAACCCTAGAAAATATTTCGCTAACCCGACAAAACATTTTTGTTAACTCTACAAAATATTTTGCTAATCCGACAAAACATTTTTACTAACCCTACAAAATATTTTGCTAACCCGGCAAAACGATTTTTGCTAACCCTACAAAATACTTTGCTAACCCGACAAAACATTTTGCTAACCCTACAAAATACTCTGCTAACCCGACTAAACATTTTGCTAACCCTACAAAATACTTTGCTAACCCTACAAAATATTTTGCTAACCCATCAAAATCGTTTGTTACCCCTACCAAATATTTTGCTAACCTTAACAAACGATAACGAAATCATTTGTTAACCCTAGCAAATATTGTTTGCTAACCCAAAAAAATGTCTTGCTAACCTAACGAAAAAAAACGAATTTGTTGTCATTTCATGTTAACCCAGAAAAAATTCTCCGCGTATTTTTCCTTTAACCGGGACTAACCCGATACCAGAGACAAACGATCTACTCAAGAGTCAGGCCGTATCTCTCGTCGATAAACGAGCACGACGCACCGGTTTCCACGCACGGTAAATGCAAAACCCGAAGCACGAAACTGTCTTTGTACCCAAACGCGCGCATGCGCGCCGACGTTGAGCCTTCCGCGAGATCCTATCAAACTGATTCGGGATCGATTTCTCGTGCGGCTCTCTCGCCGCTCCGGGCTCGCCTGACTGATCTTCGTGACTTTTCGAAAATAAACGTGAACGTCCACCTTGTTCCTTTTTTTTCTCTCTCTCTGTTTTTAAGTGCGCGAGCAAAAGCTGCAACCGGACGTCTCGGGCTCCTGCAATAAAAGTCGCGGCGGCTGAAAAGTGCCGGGCAGAAACTTTCGAAAATGTCGCAGGATCAACGTTTGATGAACCCTTCACGAGGCCTCGGCGGACCAGGCAACACGCGCGGCCTTTGTACGCGGCTCGAGCGATAACTTTGATGACGAATCCACCGCCGAATAATCGCTTTTGCCGCCTCGGCGATCCTCTTCCTCTGCCACGTCGCGTCGCACCTCGCGGTACACGGGATTCGCGGGTGTTTAATGCGACTTGCGTGTAACGCGACGGCGAGACTTTTGGCTCGGGCAATAAGATTTCACTCTCTCGGAGATTCTGCCGTGCCGCAATGAGACACAACAGACGCGAAATGTCCGGCCTCTCAATCATTCAACCCGCGGACTCGGCGAAAAAATGAATTAGGCACATTTCGCGAATTAAAAGACTTCTGGGTGTATTGTAAGTAACACAATTCGTGTGCGCACAAAGAGGCGGTTTTTTGGACTTTGGATTGATGAGATGCGGAAATTAAATGACGCTTTTTGCGGTTTGGAGTTTTGTGGAGTTTTTTTTTGCACTTTGGATGGATTGTTCGTCGTGCGTAGTTATTAATGACGATTAAAGTGAGTTTTTTACTTTTTGAAACTTCTTTTTGTATTTTTTTGTGGAAATTTACGCTGAATTTGCGGCTCAATTGATTTAAAAAAAGTAAAACTAATCATTATTATTACAGTTAAAACTATAGATTAAAGTTAAAAAATATAAATTTAAACGAAAACATTTAAGTTGAAACACAGAAGTGGAAGTTGAAACTCAGAAATGGAAGTTGAAACACAGAAGTGGAAGTTGAAACACAGAAATGGAAGTTGAAACACAGAAATGGAAGTTGAAACAGAGAAGTTGAAGTTGAAACACAGAAATGGAAGTTGAAACACAGAAATGGAAGTTGAAACACAGAAATGGAAGTTGAAATACAGAAATGGAAGTTGAAACACAGAAAAGGATGTTGAAACATAGAAATGGAAGTTGAAACACAGAAATGGAAGTTGAAACACAGAAGTTGAAGTTGAAACACAGAAATGGAAGTTGAAACACAGAAATGGAAGTTGAAACACAGAAGTTGAAGTTGAAACACAGAAATGGAAGTTGAAACACAGAAATGGAAGTTGAAACACAAAAATGGAAGTTGAAACACAGAAATTGAAATTGAATCACAGAAACGGAAATTGAAACACAGAAATGGAAATAAAAATACAGAAATGGAAGTTGAAACACAGAAATTGAAATTGAAATACTGAAATGGTAGTTGAAACACAGAAATGAAAATAAAAAAAAATATTCGTGCCCAGAGCGATTCACATATTAGAGAAGCCAGACTGCAGGACCGTCAAGACGACGTCCGATTGCACAGCTTCGATAATGTTCGCGGCAACAGCAGCGTCCGTCCGGTCCGACCGTTCATCTTTTCTCCCGGAAGCGTCTTCGTCTACTACACTTGGACGTCCTCTCGCGCCTCCCCCTCGCCGTCCGCGGGATCTCCTACGAGGTTACAGCGCGTTTCGTTCCTTCGTCTCAATTTTTTTTTCTCCCCCTCTTCCCACGTCCATCGCTCTCTCTCTCTCTCCATCTCGCTCCCGCACTTTTCCTTCCTCTTTTTTTGCATTATTCGCAGCTGGTGTGTGCGGCAAAAGCGAGAGGTTTCGCAACACCTTGCGCGGATTATAATTTCATCGTCGAGATCCTGCGTTCGAGACGAGAAACGAGAAACCCGTTTCGAGAGCTGCGTGCACGAGTGCGCCGAGCGTTTAATGCCCGGAATCGCGATTCCAGTTCCCCCCCCGTGTGCGCGAGAACCCGAGATGGAAAAAGAATTCAAATCGTTATATAGAGTCGCAGATACGAGAGAATAAAAAAAATGAACATTAAAAAATAAAAAAAGATACGACTACCGAGATCGATACGACCGATCGGCGCGGTCGGCAATTCCTCGATTCAGTCCCCGCGCAGTCGCCAAATACCGCCAAGAGCAAACGCAACATCAAACCGATGTTTATGCATTACGATCGCATAAAACTGAACATTGTAGGATAACTTTACGACAGCCTCTCATCGGCTAGTTTTAATCTTTTTCATGTATCGCACTCTACATAACGTTATTCGTATCGTATTTCTCAGCGATCTTGTTTTTTTTTCCCTCAAGCTAGCAACAATTTAATCGCCCTGACAGATTCAGAAATCTGTTTATCACGAGTAATTTAAAAAATCTGTAATTCGTTTCTGTACCAATTTTTTTCACATTTAGCTATATCTCATTATTGAAATTTTTTATTCCGACGACTCATTCACGTTAAGAGGGTAATTGAAACACGATTTTTTCCTCCAAATCAATTTACCGAGACACCGAGAGGCGTTAGAATAATATTCGAGTCACGAGCCGCTAACAGAACATCTCGTTTCGGGCTATCGACGAGATTGAATTGGAATTAAAAAAAAAGAAAAATAAAAAAAACGAAACCGAAAACGAATAACAGTCCGACGGCGGCGGCGGCAAAAGGCGTCAGCGAGAACACCCGAGTCATCGACAGTTAACAGAGTTTCGTGGGAGTGAACGAGGCGCAAGTGCCGAGCGCTCGCGCGGGGGCCGAGCGGTTGCACCCGGTTGTCGTACCGCGTTAAAGGTAGACGGCCTTCGTGATCGTGGAAATTTTACACCGATCGCGCGGCGGCAACGACGCTAGTTATCCTCTATCCGCGAGTCATATTCGCCTCACATGTTAATATTCGCTCGTGAAGCGTGAAGCCGATCTTTGCTCCGAATCAATTAGCGAAACCAAACGGACGAAGTGAAGAAATCCAGAAGCCCCTATCAATTAGCCTCGCGGGAGAGAAATCTCAATTACGGTAATCGTAAATTGAAAATTATTCAGCCGGGCGCTCCACGTCCGCGCCGATAGCGCGATGCCCGCCGTAATCGCGCATAAAAAGCTTTTCGCTCTTCCCTCGACCCCCCCTCCCCCCCCCCTCCCATCCCTCCTGTGCGATGTAAACACATGCACGGGTGTAGGTTCCTTCACGTACACGTTAACGGTACATCCTCGGCTTGGGCGTGTGTCGAGTCCTGCCGATGCACTTAGATAGCAATAAATAAATGGAGTTTCAGAGGGGGCCACCGCCACCAGCAGCGCCGCCGCCGCCGTCGCGGCTGCCGGTGATGGCACGAAGAGCCCCTGCATGCTGAGGCACCATAGCTCGTACAATCAATTACAGCCGAGGACGAGCGGAGATACACGTCCACGAGTACCATATCCCGGTGGTTCGTGAGCCGTTTGCACCGCCAGCGACGACGACGAGGAGCGGCCCTCGCACGTCGTATATACTATCTTAAGTAGGTCTCTCTCAGCGGCGAGGAAAACGAGACGAAAAAATACGAACACGAACAAACGAAACAATTCGCGCGCGGTGGTTTCGCAGAAATTAATTGTTCACCGGGAGAAAATTCACGGTGAAATATAAGCTGAAAATGTTGCAGAAAGTTTTGCGACTTTCGGGCACCTCGTTTGCGATTAATAATAGCGGTCTTTGGCTTTTTGTAATCTTGCATCGAGATTGTTTTACTTACACGTGGTGGAAAACAAGTCGTCCGCATTGATTAGAAGGATTGACTGGTTTTATGTTGTTCGGCGACGCTGTTTCGCTTGCGAGAAACGCTCGACGCCCGTAGCCACCTGGCGGCGGAGACGCGAAGCTCGAAGCACGCTTCCCAGTCCCAGTGGCGCGAAACTGTTTTTCTTTTAACTCTTCCCACTTTTACGGGCATACAGTGAGCGTGTTCTTCAGCTGTGAAAATTGCGGAATCGAAGGATAAAAAATTCAAAGCTACGGAACCACTTCGATCGCAATGCTACGTTTTATCTCATTCCAATGTAACGAAACGAGCAACAAAAAAGCATCTGCGCCCACTGCGCCGTACACACAGTTTAGGCGTCGCTGTTTCGCTTGCGAGAAACGCTCGACGCCCGTAGCCACCTGGCGGCGGAGACGCGAAGCTCGAAGCACGCTTCCCAGTCCCAGTCACGCGAAACTTTTTTCTTTCAACTCTTCCCACTTTTAAGGGCATACAGTGAGCGTGTTCTTCAGCTGTGAAAATTGCGGAAAAAGAGGGATAAAAAATTCAAAGCTACGGCACCACTTCGATCGCAATGCTACGTTTTATCTCATTCCAATGTAACGAAACGAGCAACAAAAAAGCCTCAGCGCTCACTGCGCCGTACACACAGGTGCTCCGGGCGTCGGTTCTCCTTCCCCGGTGGAGCGTGACCAATAACTAAACTAATAACATCCCCGAGGATTAATGTAATATCTTCTCGGCTCGTGAATTACGTATTCGCGAATAATATAAAGCTCCGAGGCGGAATTAAACGCGCGCGTCGGGTCGCGCGCGCGAGCCAAGATAGCCAACAGGTGGAGAGCGCGTCTTTTCCGCGTGGACTACCGGAAATTGGTCGGCCGTGTGTGCGCGCCGTGCGTCGTTATAGTTGCGGGACATGCGTGCGACGACATTATCTCCCATTGAAGATAGGCGAGTTATATATCGGTACGGGTTATCCGCGCCCGTGGCTAGCACGATCCGCGAAGGTGCAGCGAGCTCGCGCTCACGCAATTCTCCATATTCCGCGAGCGTGCAACAGAAATAGAAACGAAGAGGGAACACGGCAGAAGCCACGAGTCGAGCGCGGATGCTACGAATAATCTCCGATCGTTTGGCGTCCAATGGCTCTTCACCTATTTATCAGTAGATCTTCTCGTTTTTTGTCAATTAGACGACTCTAATGAAAGGCACGTTGGGAATACCGCGAGATCCATATTGCATATTCCGCACCATATTCATTTATCTCTCTTTCTCTCGCGCACGCGCAATTTATATTTATGTCTGTACATACATCATTATGTATCGCGCCATGAATATGAAGTATCTGTATGATAATACAGCATAAATTCTGAAGATTCATTAGGCAATTATAGATACTCGAGCTCGGAGAGAAATCGTGGTGGTTCTGGTGACCAAATCGACAATCATCAATTTTTAGTCTATATGTGACTATTTTTTGTAATTACAACTAATTTCACGGTACGACAACTGTGACTATTAAATAATTACTGCATGATCCACTATACCAACGATGAAAAATAGCTGTCACTTTGTAGCCTCTGACACTACTTTTTTTTCCCTCTCTCTCTCTTTGAGCGCAGCCATTCGCAGTCACTCACGGAGATAAATCAATTTATGTATACGATCACGAGCAATAAAAATCCAGTTCACCGTGTTCAAGCTGTAGAATCAAAGAGGAACAAAAAGAGCCAGAAAATTGCAGAATCACCAGTCAGGCACGGATGCCCACGACCAATCTGCGATCCTTTAAGCCCCAATGGATCTTCGCCTATTTATCGATATACATCTTCTCTTTTTCTGTCAATTAGAGGCCTCCTAATGAAACCCACATTGAGTGTATATCACGGGATCCATAACGCGTATACACGCTGCACCACAATTTCTCTACATCCCCCCCCCCCCCCCCCTCCTATTTACGTATGTACATACATCATTATCCGTCTCTCATTGCCCCCCGGCTCGCGAGAACTAAAATATGTAACTGTCAATGGGCCTCAAGCACCTGCACGCTCCGCGCGGAAGACGCGGGCGCTTAATACGTTGAAAAGGTCCGCGTTTGCCGTTGATGCACCACCGCGCGCCGGGCATGAAGATCAGTATCTGTAATCTGCGTGGCACGAACTCATCCAGATGCAGCCAATCTACAATGGGTTATCGAGGCAGCATCGATTCTTTCGAGCCGACCAACACCGCCGCCTACACCCACAGAGCCGCACGCGCGCGCGCGGTACCCGCGGACACACCTAAGTGCGAGGCGCGCACCGAACTCACAGTCGAAGAGGTAACGGGTCACGTCTGCCGAGAATGAGATTGCGAGAAAGAGGAGATACGAGAGGCCGGGGAGGCCTGCGATATGACGAGCCGAGCGATCGAACGATCCGCGGTCATCACGACTCGGCCACGGTAGGAGCGATCCGGGGTCTTCAGACGGCCGGGCTTAATGACAGCATTAATGGAATTTCAGCCGCGCGCGTGGACCGACTAGAGGGATATTGCACGCGCGGGGCACACAGAGAGTAGCTGTATACGTATAATGACCGGTGCTCCACGGGTGGACTGATGACATTGGCAGAGAAAGATCGGGGCTTGCAAGACATACGGGCACGTGAAGAGTCGTGTATACCGGTATGTGCAGATAAATGTGTGTGAGTACATAAGTACATGTACAGGGTCATCCAGAATCCCCGCACCGAACGAGTTCCTGGAAGTCCGAAATGGTCCCGGGGAGACGTGTGCGAAATTTAAGGTTTTTATGCACAGTAGTTTTTGAATGAGAGCGAATTTGTGACAGTGAATCAGAGAATTTGCGCTCAACTTACTCTCAACTTACTCTCAACTTTCTGTTAACTCGGCCTCAAGCGAATTAAGAAGATGAAAGTAAGTTGAGGGAGAAGTTACTCTCAGCTTGCTCTTAATTAGCTCTTGACTTACTCTCAACTTGTTCTTAATTCGCCCTCAACTTACTCTCAACTTGCTCTTAATTTGCCCTCAACTTACTCTCAACTTTTTCTTAATTTGCCCTCAACTTGCTCTTAATTCGCCCTCAATTTACCCTCAACTTGCTCTTAATTCGCCCTCAACTTACTCCCAACTTGCTCTTAATTCGTCCTCAACTTACTCTCAACTTGCTCTTAATTCGTCCTCAACTTACTCTCAACTTGCTCTTAATTCGTCCTCAACTTACTCTCAACCTGCTCTTAATTCGTTCTCAACTTACTCTCAACTTGAGTACGAATTAAGAGATTCGCCGTCTCTTAATTCGCTTGGGGGCGAATTAAGAGAAAGTTGAGAGTAAGTTGAGCGCGAATTTTCTGATTGGCTGTCGCAAATTGGCTCTCATTCAAAAACCACTGGGAATAAAAATCTCAAATTTCGAACACACGTTTCTGAGACCATTTCGGACATCCAAGACTCATTTGGTGCGGGGATTCTGGATCACCCTGTATTTATATATTGTGGTACATAGCGTCAGGACGTCCGGCTAATTGGCCGAAGGGGCAAAAGAGCAAATCGAGCGTGGACTCCGGGCGCACACAGAGCGGAATCATCGCTTTCTATTCCACTGTCATCCGCACCGGCGAGCGCGCGAGAATGCGAACGCGCTCTCCACTTAGATTTTTGCCTATGGTCATAAGGATTCTAGTTATGGCCTGTCCAGGCCATTTTTTCGCGCGTCTTTTTCTCTCCTTTTTGTCACTCCGTGTCTCGCGCGCTCGCGCGACTTTGTTTTATTTGACTTTTGAGCAAACCTGCTGGAGCAAAACTGCCGCGACGTTGAGCATTGGAAAATGCTCTTCGGGCGTCCTAGATAGCCGGAACGGTTAAGCGGATTTTTATCCGGTGCTTCAGCGGCGCACGCGGCTGTCTCTCTGTGTTTATTCGTTGGACCATAAGAGAATAATTTTTCGACGTACAAAAGGCGCGGAGGACGACATTGTTAGGTGCGCGGCGGAGACTCGGAACGGAAATTGCGGCGAGAACTGTTTTCCAGGGAGTCATGATCCTTGGGTGTCTGTATTTTGTATTGTCCGCGTCACGTCGGAGCTGCGAGATCGCTAATTGGGAGAAGAGAGGAAGTCGCCAATGGGGTTCATACATTTTCATTGTGCGGTCGGTTCGCTTGTTGACGACGGTGTTTCTGCCGTTGATAGCGATAATCACAGAAGTCCTGCGCCGCACGACGATTGGAACACGAGTTGTGTGCGGTGTCCGGTGGACCATAAGATGTGCCATTTTTTTCATCGCGACCCTTTTGTGCTTGCTCAGCCACGCCTGGTGCGAGGCTAAGCGACAGGTTTGGCTTCGGGGGAGAAAGGATGGCGAAACTATTCAGGACTCTTCATCGGGAGAGAAAGATCTCGTGGTGAACGAACGCAAACAGAGGGGCCATTATTTATCGTCAGTCGGAACGAGCATTTTTAAGTTTGCGGTGATTACGAGATAAGACGTCAAATAATTATCGGGACTATAAAAATAGTCGAATGGCTGAGGACTCATGTTACCAAGATTTTTCTGACTGATTTCCTAGAAGTATTGGAAAAATGGCCAGAATGGCCAGATGAACAGAATTCGATATACCGAATGTCGCAATTGTAATGATTATAGAAATAGTCCGATGACTAAAGATTCATGTCCGCCTATTGTTACTAAGATTTTTCTGACTGATTTCCTAGAAGTGTTGGAAAAATGGCCAGAATGGTCAAATGAACCGAATTCACCGTATCGAGTGAGACAATTATTATCAGATCGCTAATTGGAAAAGAGAGGAAGTTGTTAACTCGCGGTCTTGGTTGTTGATGTCGCGATGTTTCTGTTCCTCACGGTGATTGTCCGGTGGACCATAAGATGTGACATTTTTTAATCACGGCCCTTTTGTGCTTGTTCAGCCACGCCTGGTGCGAGGCTAAGCGACAGGTTTGGCTTCGGGGGAGAAAGGATGGCGAAACTATTCAGGACTCTTCATCGGCAGAGAAAGATCTCCTGGCAAACGAACGTAAACAGAGGGGCCATTATTCATCCTGAATCAGAGCAACCATTTTTAATTTTACGGTGATTGCAAGATAAGACGTCAAATAATTATCGTGACTATAAAACAAGTCGGAAGACCAAAGAAAAAGAAAATTTGATAGCTTTTTCAGAAGTGTTGAAAAATGGCCAGAATGGCTAAATGGACTGAATGCCCCGTATCGAGTGTAGCAATTATCACCAGATCGCTAATAGGAAAAGAAAGGAAGTTGGTAACTCGCTAGGTTCATGCATTATCATCGTACGGACTTATCGTAGTAGTTGATGCTCTGACGTTTCTGTCCCTCCCGGTGATTATCCAGTGGACCATATAAGATGTGGCATTTTTACACGAACCTTTTGTGCTCGACACACCTGGTTCAAGGCTGTGCGACAGGTATCGCTTCGGGGGAGAAAGGTTCGTGATACGATTGTGGATTTTTTTACGGGGGTAGAGAAAGATCTCCCAATAAACGAACACGAACGTGGAGGGACCATTCCGAAAGCTCTTCCAATCCCGATTCCTCGTTGTGAGTCGTGCGATCGGCAGTGGTGAATCGCAGAGCCACGTTGGTTGCCAGACATTTAGCGTCTTAAATGGTAAGCGGTCGCGATAAATGGCGGGGGGTCGTATCTCCTCGAAAGAAGTGAAGTGTATCTCGGTGCTGTAAGTAGGAGACAACAAGGCTCATTGTGAAGGTGGTGCTGCCACCGCCGCCGCTGCACCAGGAGAGTCACACCGTGCCAGATATCGAGCACGAACTGGTACGAACAATCGACTCGTAGAATCTAAAAATTCCAATCGGCGATCGAGCGAGATCGTGCACGGTCACACTCGCTAATTCGATTGTTCAGATCGCGACGATGCGAGTCGATAGGGCATCTTAAGCAAACCAACCGTCACGCGCTGTCTGTTCTCAGGAAAAAAAAGTCTTCTTAATTAATTTATTTCATCTTATTAACCAAGAATCTTAAAGGAGACAAAAATCATTTTTAAAAAAGTCTTCTTGTTTCATATCATTTTAATAACCCAATCAGTTACACTTTTTTATGAAGTCACAGCTGTCAATTTTGAGATCAACCGATTATTTTTCACCCATCTTGATTAATCCACCCGTACCTCAAAATGGCTCATGTGCACACAAATGTGCACCGCGAGTCGAAAGCAAATGTGTACCGTGCCGGAAGCTCGCGCGTTATCGACGATGCACCTGGCGCTGCGGGGGCGAAGGATGTGGGGATTGTTGACAAATTTCTTTTTTTTTGCGATTTTTACTACAGTCATTAATTGTCGGTTTGTATACTGATTGTCAGAGAAAAATGTGGTACGGTCAAAATATATTTATTTGGTGATAAATTTGAAGCTACAGCTATTTTTATAGTTTTACTTTTTATAATAGTTTTGGGTTGCAAAATAATTGACGAAAAATAAGTAGCGTAAATACGAAAATTTTTGCTAACCAAAAAATGCACAGTTGACAGTTTTACACTTGCCAGGATTTCCGTGAATAAATGTTTCCCCGAAGCGATGAAAATGTAATCACAAAAATTCCGGAACGAGTCGAGTTCCGGAATTTTTCCAGAAGTCTTCTTAATTAATTTATTTCATCTTATTAACCAAGAATCTGAAAGGAAACAAAAATCATTTTTAAAAAAGTCTTCTTACATCATATAATTTTAATAACCCAATCAGTTACACTTTTTTATGAAGTCACAGCTGTCAATTTCGAGATCACCCGATTATTTTTCACCCATCTTGATTAATCCACCCGGACCTTAAAATGCCTGAAAGGCACCAATATAAATAATCAAGAAAATCAATATAGTCCTGTCATCCCATAGATGAGTCAAAGTGCGGTTGCCTCGGTTAACAGAGACAAGCGTACGCGTTTTTACGGCAGGTCAGGGAAATTTGAAAGTGACGACCTCCCGTCGTCAGGCTCGCGTACCGCGCCTCAAAAATTCTAAAAATAGCAGTGTCAAAAATCATAATTAAACGGAAAGTTCGATCAGCTGTCAATTTTGAGATCACCCGATTATTTTTCACCCATCTTGATTAATCCACCCAGACCTCAAAATAGATGAAAGGTACCAATATCAAAAATCAATAAAATCAATATCTATTATCTCATAGACGAGTCAAAGTGCGGTTGCCTCGGTTAAGTGAGACAAGCGTACGCGTTTTTACGGCAGGTCAGGGAAATTTGAAAGTGACGACCTCCCGTCGTCAGGCTCGCGTACCGCGCCTCAAAAATTCTAAAAATAGCAGTGTCAAAAATCATAATTAAACGGAAAGTCCGATCAGCTGTCAATTTTGAGATCACCCGATTATTTTTCACCCATCTTGATTAATCCACCCAGACCTCAAAATAGATGAAAGGTACCAATATAAAAAATCAATAAAATCAATATCTATTATCTCATAGACGAGTCAAAGTGCGGTTGCCTCGGTTAACAGAGACAAGCGTACGCGTTTTTACGGCAGGTCAGGGAAATTTGAAAGTGACGACCTCCCGTCGTCAGGCTCGCGTACCGCGCCTCAAAAATTCTAAAAATAGCCAGTGTCAAAAATCATAATTAAACGGAAAGTCCGATCGTCCCGCCAGGTGAGTCAAAGAGCGGCTGCCGAACTCCGCGGATGAGTCCCATCGAGCGTCTACCGAGAGAAGCGTTTACACTTTTTTTTGCGGCAGGTCAGGGAAATTTGAAAGTGATAGCCTTCCGTCACACACATGTGTTCCGCGCGCCTCGTGTGCGGCGACGGCCGACGTCTAATAGGCGAGCGGAGCGCGCTACACCCGGTGAGCCGCGGTCTTTGACTCTTCGTACACGTTCCGTACGGCGGCGTATAGAGAATTCTGTATATAGCGTTAGGTATAACACCGGACGACCCGGCGATCGTATACATGTCGCGCGGGTTTGAGGGGCCCCGGGTCGTTACGTGGACCCCGCTTCGCACTTATGCTGCACCTTGTATATATATATTGAGCCCCGTGTGTACTTACGACACGAACCGCGACGATCGACGCTCACGCGTTTACACGTGTGTTGACGTGTGCGGCGCGCGGTACCCACACAACCATCGCAGCCGCACGTAACGTTTCGAGACTGGTTTTGTGTCTCTAATCTAACGGCCTTCAAAGTTCAAAGACCATCCCACGTGTTTTTCTCACGCCAACTTTCGGCGCACCGGTCGAGATCCAATTCCCGAACGAAGGTCGCGGTGGATTATTTTCACGGGTGACCTAAACACGTGCCGAAGGCCCCCGCGCGTTTTGTCACTTTCGTTCACCCGTGTATAGGAGTTCAATTCGCATCGCAACCGGTTCTTCAGCCTCGCCGGAGACGAATTTCTAATTCTTGGTTTATGGATGTTTGGAAGTAAACTGAGGCGAGGAATTTTTCGATAAATTAAGTATGTGGCTGGGTCATCAAATGGGATATGAGAATAGTTTTTAGTGGTTCCATTTTTACCATTTTTTTACGTACGGTAAAAAAAGTTACCAGTAGGAAATTACATGTATTAACGTTAAATTTAAATGCTATTTTATTTTCATCATTATAAATATATATTATGCCTTTTTTTAAGCGACTCGATAGTCTCAAGTTTAAAAAGTTACAAAACAATATCGTTTGAAAAACTGAGCTCAGTTGAAAAAAATTTATGGTGAACCAGATGTGCCCGATCTCATTTCTCCAGCGACTCGATACCCTCAAGTTTAATAAATTACAAGACAATAACGTTTTAAAAACTGAGATTCGTTGCAAAAAAAATGACGGTGAACCAGATTTGCCCGATCTCGTTTCTCAGCGACTCGATACCCTCAAGTTTAACAAATTACAAAACAATAACGATTTAAAAGCTGAGTTTCGTTGAAAAAAAAAATGATGGTGAACCAAATTCGCCCGATCTCGATTGTCAGCGACTTGATACCCTCAAGTTTAATAAATTACAAAACAATATCATTTTAAAAACTGAGTTTCCTTACAAAAAAAATGACGGTGAACCAGATTCGCCCGATCTCGTTTGTCCAGCGACTCGATACCCTCAAATTTAACAAATTACAAAACAATAACGTTTTAAAAACTGAGCTTCACTGAAAAAAAAAAAAAAAAAAATGACGGTGAACCAGATTTGCCCGATCTCGTTTGCCCAGCGACAACAAAAAAATCGATCGGCAATTTCTCCGAATTATCGGGAAGGCGTTCAACCGCGAGTCGGTCGCGTGTATCGGGCCCGATATCGTCGGCACGCGGCCTCCACCACACAGCCACGAAACCCGTGTGTACACAGCGCAGGACCCGATATATCGTGAGTTTATATAAAACGTTTCGTCGATCAAGATGCGAGAGGCCGTTACCCGAGCCATCAACAAAATTGACTGAGGCATTTATCGTCGTTTAGAAACTCCGTCCCCCCCCCCCCCCCCCCACTCGCCGTGTCGCGGGGCCCTCGCGCCGATCCCGCCGTTCGTCCCAATTACCACCCCATTCGTTTTGAGAAAATTGTTATTATTAGTGGCGCCCGCGCCCGCGCGCTCGCTGTGCTCAAGATACCGATCGCGCCCGCAAGTTTCCTCGCCTCAAACTTTCTAGTCTCTCCTGCACGTCCGACACACTCGCGGCGCGTAGACACATCGCCACTAACACAAAATTTCACACACCCGTCCGAGCATCGAAATCCTACGGTGACGAGTGGGCCCTACGCCACTCACACATGTCTGTAAGTCTACAAGTAAAAGTTGAAGCCAGAGATAACGCCGGACGGTGTGGCCGCTGCATCCGATTTCGAATTTGAAAATGTCCCTCGAAGGTTATATATCGCTCTGTACCCACGTACGAAATGCATATATATTTATTTATATGTGAATGTGTATATATATTTTCTTTATAATTTTTTTTCGTGAAGAGAGATCCACCCACATGGAAATATTTATATGTGAAATATACGTCGACGAAAATTTCTATATGTCACATATATGTTACATATACAACTTTTTGGTAACATATAGTTTACATATAAATATTTCCATATGGGCAACAGGCGGTAGACAAAAATGGGAAATGGAACCCGATTGAAACCTCGGCGATTTTTACTACAGTCATTATTTGACGGTTTGTATACCGATTGTCAGAGAAAAATGTGGTACTGTCAAAATATATTTATTTGGTGAAAAGTTTGAAGCTACAGCTATTTTTTATAGTTTCACTTTTTATAGTCGAAAAATAGTTTCGGGTTACGAGATAATTGACGAAAAATAATTAGCGTAAATACGAAAATTGTTGCGGACCAAAAAACGCATGGTTGACAGTTCTACACTTGCCAGGATTTCCGTGAATAAATGTTTCCCAGAAGCGATGAAAAAGCAATCACAAAAATTCCGGAACGACTCGAGATCATCAAACCGAATGTGGTGATTATTTCCAAATTCATCCCCGGTTATGCGTTTTATCGGTGGCGAAAAATAAGTACCGCAGAAATTTGACACACCCGTTCGAGCATCGAAATCCTACGGTGACGAGTGGGCCCTACGCCACTCACACATGTCCGTAAGTCCATAAGTAAAAGTTGAAGCCAGAGATAACGCCGGACGGTGTGGCCGCTGCATCCGATTTCGAATTTGAAAATGTCCCTCGAAGGTTATATATCGCTCTGTACCCACGTACGAAATACATATATATTTATTTATATGTGAATATGTGTATACATATATATATATATATATTTTTTTTTTTTCGTGAAGAGAGATCCAGCAGGCGGTAGATAAAAATGGGAAATGGAACCCGAGCTGAAGCAACCAACTTCAAATTGAAAAATGTCTCTTCCTAAATATCCGAAGGTTCTCTCCACGAGTCCATAATTTATCCGCGAACCTTGTGAGATAGCGGCGGCGTTATGAGACCGCGGGAGACAGCAACGAATGTCCCGTGCCGCGGTATACGAGATACCTACACCTAACGCCGTTTATATTTCAGTGTGTCCATGGTATACGCCGGAGCTTTTTACTCGCGGGGAACCAGCGCGTCGGGGCATTAAAATATTAGTGTTGGCATTAGAAAGTTGGCGCGTGTGTCTGTAACTGTCAGTATAGGCAGCGCTCGTCGTCGGGGCTCGAAGCAGACGCACCACTTCTTCGTTCCAGGTACACGAAAAGGGATTACACTGCATTAATCATTTCTCGTGAATTCCCGCCGAGAGCGGTTTATCAGCCGGGATAGACGATATCCCGGCCGCGAGACGCGGCTCATGTGCACACAAATGTGTACCGCGAGTCGAAAGCAAATGTGCACCGCGCCGGAAGCTCGCGCGTTATCGACGATGCACCTGCGGCGCTGCGGGGGCGAAGGATGTGGGGATTATTGATAAATTTGGTGCACTGGGAAAAGAGATTTGTTGATTCAACAAATCCAGCGTTCATCGGTTGTCAAGTAAATCATTTAGTCAGCTCGACAATTTTTTTTTTCACCTTAACCATCGTTTGGTTTGATGAACCGAGAAACTGTTGAAGAAATAAAAAAAATTTTGATCTAAATCACGTCGAATTTTAACAAATGAACCGAATTGTTGTATAATAGAAAAACAACATACAGGCCTGCTACGTACGAAATTTGGTGATGATCGGTAAAGACGTTCGCATTTTACACCATTTTGAATTTTTCAAAAAATGTCGATTTTCGCTATAACTTCCTCAAAAGTTAAGAAAGTAAGACAAAACTTTGTATCTAATCAAAAATCGATGTAACGTTGTTTGTAACAGAGCTTTCTTTAGTTCAAATTTAAAAAGTTGCAAAGTCGAATTTTGCACATTGCTTCCTCATTAATTTTCGTTTTTCACAAAGCTTCCTCTATTGAGGAAGCCAAAAATGATAAACATGCTTCTTGATAGAGGTGGCTTTGTGAAAAACGAAAATTAATGAGGAAGCAACGTGCAAAGTTCGACTTTGCAACTTTTTTTTCTCCGTGTGGGGTAAATTTGGGCTTTTTTTCGGCGGTTTTTACTACAGTCATTAATTGACGGCTTGTATAGTGATTGTCAGAGAAAAATGTGGTACTGTCAAAATATATTTATTTGGCGATAAATTTGAAGTTATAAATATTTTTTATATTTTCACTTTTTATAGTCGAAAAATAGTTTTGGGTTGCAAGATAATTGACGAAAAATAATTAGCGTAAATACGAACATTTTTGCTGACCAAAAAATGCATAGTTGACAGTTTTACACTTGCCAGGATTTCCGTGAATAAATGTTTCCCAGAAGCGATGAAAAAGTAATCACAAAAATTCCGGAACGACTCGAGTTCATCAAACCGAATGTGGTAATTATTACCAAATTCATCCCCGGTTATGCGTTTTCTCGTTGCCAAAAAATAATTAGCGTAACTATGAAAATTGTCGTCCACCAAAAAAATGCATAGTTGTCACTATGTGATTGCCACGATTTCCGTGGGTGTGATCCGAAGGTGATAAAAAAAACCATTCCCGGAAGCGACGAAAAAGAAATCACGAAAAATTCCAGAATGACCCGGGATCACCGAACCGAGCGTGGTAATTATTACCAAATCCATCCTCTCCGTTTATCCCCGAGCGCTGAAATATGCGTTTTCTCATTACGTACCACGGGAGCATCGGGAGGCCGAACGCAGGTAGACGCGACTCAGGCAGCTGTGGACGCTGACACGTGAGAGATAAATCGTGGCTTTTGATTTAACGTTTCGGTCTGCCACGTGTCCGAACTTCCTAATTCAAAATTTATTAATAGACGTTTACATACATACACACACACACACACACATATATATAACAACTCGGAGGGGTCACTTAGCATATATATCTACGATATCCGAAGACCCGTTAGCCAGAGCGACTACGCGAGCGCATTTTCGAAACGAGTTTTCATAAAATTGCTCGCGTGGCGTGTGCAGCGTTGGTAACGGGAGAATTTCCAAATAGGTGCATATGCTTACATAAGGACACGCAGCGTACGAACGAGCTCGGTCGGTCTGACGTGCGAGAGGATCGCGCTTGATGCTCCGGCGAAATGTATAAATTCAAAAGGGGCCTTTTAACGATGCCACACGAAGCTCGCCAAACGTAAAACATAAAACATAAATACAATTTATGTTTTATTATTATTATTAAAATTATTATCATGATCATTATTGCTATTATTATTATTATCATGATCATTATTGCTATTATTATTATTATCGTTAGACGACGATGAAACAGAAGAGGAGCCCATCATGGCTCGGATGGAGGCGTCCTAATGACCAAGGAAACCCACCCTGATGAAATGCGAAAGCGGTACCAGGGTGGATCCAGGCACACTGGAAGTTGACATGAGAGGTGGGGTTTTAGCTAGTAGGCCACGTCGGAGATCCCAGCACACGGAGGAAACGAGCCCCTCTATGGTGTATAAAACATTTCCCCCCTCTCTAAAAAAAAAAAAAAAATTATTATTATTATCGTTATCATTATTGTTATTATTATTATTATCATTATTATTATTGCTATTATTATTATAATCGTTATCATTATTGTTATTATAATTATTAACATTATCATTGTTATTATTATTATTTTTATTATTATTATGTGTGCGAAATGCGTTTTGGTTTTTCTACGTGATTTCACGTGCACCGCCGGAATCTCCGTGCGTTATATTGCACGCGTGCAAGACTCGGCGTTCGTAATTCTTCGCGGCCAACGCCGGCCGCGAGAGACAGAGAGAAAGAGAGAGAGAGACAAACCGCGCGGCGGGACGCGACACGGATGAGGTTTCGCGGCGCCCACGCTCTAGAAAACCGGGAAGAACGAGGCGCGCGAGATCGCGAGCCCATAACGCGGAGGTGGGCGCTGTGTCCGAGACATTCCCGGTCGAGAATTTTTATCTAGTTGTGAAATTCTCGACGCTCGTCCGACTTCGTCGGACGATGCGGTTTCGGCGATTTTTTTTTCGGAGGTTTTGAATTTTGCGACGCGGAGTCACATTTGGATCGAAGGACTGTTGGGCTGAGATGTTGCAGTAAATGATTTTTTTTTTGTTAGCGAAATATTTGGTTAGGTTTTTTTTAGCTTGACAAGGATTTTTTTTTTTTTTCGTGTGGCACGTGCGGAAAATAATTGAGGCAAGAGAAAAATATGGACCGATCGATATGCTAATTCACCGAGAAGGTTTGTAAGTTTTGAAAGGTAAAATTGGCTGCAGGAACTGAGTTTCGTCGCTGGAATTACATATCAGTTATGGTGACCGACGATTCGTTCCAGCGCCGACAATCCGAATGTTACATACCGACAATCCGACTGATACAGGCTCAATCTCATGAAATTCGTCATGCTCAGTATCCGGCGAGAACTAATCGTAAATATGGTTGACGTCAAAATTCCAAAAGATTGCGGCAATAAATTTGGAGGTCTCGGATACAAATTTAACGTGCAGGTGTCACAACCGATTTTTTTTTCTTTTCATACGTTTCGAGTTGTGATTTTGTAACTTTCACGCATAGGGAAATAAAATATTTTTGAGACTGCATTTTTTTAGTGATGTCAAAAAATGTTCTCCCAGGATTTTCGAGTCTCTCGTGTCCGCATTCGAATCTGTCCCGACATTCATTACAGCAGTCGGTCGAACCTAATCCCAGTATCGTGCAGAGCAAAGAGATTTGTTGGTTCAACAAATCCTGCGGTCGCCGGCTGTCAAATAAATTGTTTAGTCAGCTTAACAATTTTTTTCAACTTTGACATCTGTTGGTCTGCTGAACCGAGAAACTGTCAATGCAAAAAAAATGTATTTGCTCTAACTAAACTTTTGTTTGACAGCTGGTTGAACGCTGGATTTGGTTGACACAACTTCTCTTCTCTCCAACCTCAAGTCTCTCTTCTCTGATGTGCAGGCGGAAAACGCCGGACGTCGTGACGGTAATTTTTCTTTTTCTTTTTTTTGCATCTACGCCAAATTTTTTCTCACGGTTTTCTCGTTTCTCGCGTCTGTCCAGCGTCCATTAGAGCAGTCGGTCAACTTCCTCGTCGGCAGTGACCGAGCCTAATCCCCGTATCGTGATGCCGGCAGAAAACGGCTGCTGTACACCTTGCCGCGGTATCCACACCCCGTTAACCCAAAAGCGGCGCGTGCACTCTCTTCGCTCTTGCACTCTCGTGGCCGCTACGGCTGCCGCCGCGACTCCGCTGACACGGCGGTACCATAAGCGTAACCCGGGACGGTGTAAAAATGGCTCGATCGTCCGTTTAAAACGTCACGGATATGTGCTACGTGCTCGTGGCGCATAACACGAGTGTGACACGAGAATTTCAGCTCATTGAGAAAATAATGTGCAGCTTTCCAAAAATAAAAGTGTAGGCGGGGTTGACCCATTGAGAAGAGGCAGACCTAGAATTGCAAGACGCGACATTTTTTATTATTTTTTTATTTTTTTGCTAAAAAATTAGGGTACTGCTAATTATCGGTAATTATTGATGGAAAGTTATTTGTGGCTATTAATAAACTACGTTTTTTCGTGACAAAATATAAAAATAAAAATAAATTTAATAAATTTAATTTTATAAATTTTTTATAAAATATAAAAATAGTCGTGAGTTTTTAACAATTTTTTTAGTGTATAATAAAAACAGCCGCGTGTTTCACGGACAAAAAAAATGGCAACGAGAATAAATTATACAAATAACTGAGATTACGAATCGCGGCGACTCGCGGAAACTGAGAATTTCGCCGACGCTCGCGGAATTTATTGGCCGCGGCAATAAATTCCGCGCAAGACGACAGTTCGGGGACTCAATTCGGCGGGAGAGCCAGCGAGGATTTTTAGGGTACTTAAGGAGGGAAAGAAAAAGATAAAAATAAAAATCGATTCACCGGGGAGCCGGGAGCATCGAGTTTCACGTTCCTATAAGATAAAACACACACGATAAAAGTTATTAGCGTTCCCACGGGCGACGAGAGCACCACGGCGATCGAGTTGAGCCCGTCGGCCGTTCGGCCTGCGGAGCAGCCGAACGAGCAGATGCGATCGTCATGTACATGTCAAGATCATTTTTATCGCTCGCCTGTCAGTTCATTCTCATATACATACGCGCACTATAAACGGAAACTTCGCTGCGCTATACGGCGCATTCAGTCCGCGCGGTGCGCTTCGAACGTGACACGAATTCTCACTGATTTATATGCGCTCAGGGCGAGGAGACGTGGCGGAAGGAGGGGACGGAGATGGAGGAAAAGGATCATCGCACTTGCACGTCTTATTTTGGATGAGCGAAAAAATGGCACGATGAACGATGATGAGAGCAAAAAGCGGAAAAAAAGTTTTCGTTGGTTGAAAAAAGAAAATTCTCATTCGACGTCGCTAAACTTGATTGTGGAAATAACAAAAAAACTAGCCCATACGCGCGCTGTCACATTTGTCACTTCACTCAAATCGAGGTTACTTTTTTTTTGATCTGTTGAACCTGGATTTGATTCCTTCATTCGCGAGAAAATTCAATAACGAAGAGAATACCATAAGTCGAAACGCGATAACTTGATTCCCGGATTTTTCACAAAATTTTAAAGTCGAATCATCAAAAATCGGAAAATTTGCACTTTGTGTTTTTTTCGGTTTTTGGGGGGCTTTAAAATTCTGTGAAAAATTAAGAAATCAAGATATCGCGTTCCGTCTTACGGCATTCGTTTCGTTGTAGAGTTTTTTCTCGAACGCAAGAAGAAAATCCGGATTCGATCGATCAAAAAAAAAAACGTAACCCCAATTTTTTTCAAACGATGAAAGTTCGAAAAAAATTCGAAAACGTTTTTCGCGTTTTTCTCGTTGAATTTTCTATTTTTCGGGCAAACAACGGTGCTTTTCTGAGTCAGCAGGAAATTTCCCATTGGATAGGGGTTTTAAACTTTACAAAATCAAAAAAAAAAAAAAAAAAAAAATCGCGAGAAACGCATTTCTTGCATTTTTTAGCAAATTATTTTTTATAAAAAATGCGAGATATTTTACCCGCTGATTTTTTGAAGAGGGAAAATAATATTATCTGAAATATATTTTTTCGTTAGCGGAAATTCAAAGCTAAAACAGTTTTCAAATTCAATATTCAATTCTTAACTTTGTATTCAAGCTTCGAACAGATTTTTTGGAATGAAGTTTTTTTTCCGCTGCATTCAAGACAGATAAAACAAAAGAACATTTTTTGAAACTCTTTATTCTTACACTGTTTTGTCGTAACACCCCGAATATCCCGCAACAAAACCTCCAGCCTCCGGAATCACCGAAGCCATAAAAAAAAAGCACCCGCAAGACTCGAACCGCGCTGGCGCGGACAAAAAGATTGAACAATTATTTTACCGGTGTCGTCGTGTCGCCTTTCATAATGCACGTTTCGCCGTGCAAAGGCCACGGGCAGCGTCTGGTGGGGCGTCGCGAACGACTTCGCCTCTTACCCCATTAGTAACGACCGGAGAGGAAAACCGAACCGAGTGGGAGTCGAGGAGCCCGAGACGAAGAGGACGAGAGAGAGAGAGAGAGAGAAAGAGACAGAAAAAAAATCCGGCGGCGACGGCCCCGAGCGTTGGCCAGTTTTTGTGGGCGTTTAATTAACTTCCGCATGTAACGCGGACTCGCGGGGTGGGGAAGCGCGAAGCGCGCGACGGCCGCGCGCGAAGACCGGTAGCGAATCTCTCGAGGCAGATCGACCGCTCGAAGTAGATCGAAGCGAATGCGGAGGAACCAAACGACGAACGGTAGCCAGTCCCGCGTCGCCGGACGATTCGATCATCGCGATTAAAGAAAAAAAAAAAAAAAAAAGAGTACCAAAAGGGAAGTCGAGAGTGCACTGGTTGCCGTCTTATTTCGACTGCAGCTTTTGGTTGCACATATTATATCTATATATACAAACATTTAAAAAATAAAAAAGTGCCAAAAGTGAAGTCGAGGTTGCCGTCTTATTTCGACTGCAGCTTTTGACTGCTTATATTATATCTATATATAAACTAAAAAAAAGAAGAAAAAAAAACATAAATGTATGTACGCGAGGTCCGACGCCGTAATTGCAAGGTGGCTGGATCGTCAGACCGCGAGCCCTGGGACAGGGAAGATCGTCGGCGAGAGACGTTTCTCGCCAGCGCTCGCCACGAGCATAAATTGTCCTCGAGCGAGAGACGGATGGATGCATGGAAGGTGAGAGAGAGAGGGAGGGAGATTGAGAGAGAGAGACCGATGCCCACGGGCATAGGCGCTCCAATCTAAAAGTCGCGGGCGAGCACGCGGTTACGATACTTAGTATATATGCATACAGATATATACGTATACATATATAGTATACGTATTTTCATGTATTATATAGATGTATTTAAATTGTATATAGACTTTGCTGTGCTTTGCTCGTGCTATACCGTGCGGGCATGTACCGTAAGATCGTTTTTTATTGTACCTTGAGCGTTGCACTTGAGCGGCCTTGCCTCTCGTCGTCCTTCAGGGCCGTTGTTCGCTCCTCGTGCGCGCATACGCGCGGGGCCCGCAAAAACGCACAAAAAAGCCCGCGCCGAAGGGAAAGAACGAGAAAAGAGAGAAGAACGAGAGGAAGGCGTGTGCTCTGTGTACCGTATACTATGTTAGCCGACACGTGACGCTGCAGTTTCTTTGCCCCGCGAGTCACCGACGAGGCGACGTCAACTACTGCGAAGCTGATCGCGGGGTTTGAAAAAAAATATATATGTAAAAAAAATAGGTAAACGCGAAACGATTTGCGGGCAACGTCGCGACTCGCGAGCTGTGAATGGGACTAACTGTTTGGGCTGATAATTAATGTTTTCCGGGGTTTGGGGCTTCTGGTTTTGTCGCGAGCTGGACGTGTGGGAGGTCCGGGTTTTTTGAGCTTAAACGTTGTGGATTTGTTATTTGGTCGGAATAAAAATTCGGTCAGAGAATAATTTGGAAATGATGAAATAGACGATGAAATCGAGAAATATTGCTTTATTTGAGAAACCGTGGTACACGCAGCGTGGCTGCCGATAAACAACTGATCGTCCAAATCGAGTAAACAGATCGTCGTTAAGCCCGTCATTAAGAACATTCAAATGTCTCACTCAACAGGCAACGATAATTTTTTGATAGTTGTGAAATCGGCGTAATAGTATAAAATGAGAAAAATAAAATCGTAAAATTTTGGGAGCGACAAAATTCATTGTTGTCGACCTATTCGTGCACTGATCGGTCATTGGCAATTTTTTGTTTGTTTCAGATGTCAAAACTGATATAAAGGGATCCGAGTGATAATCGTATCTTGAAAAGTGTATGAGTAATGCGAAAAAGTATGAAGGAGCGGATTTTGCTATTTGTCGTGTGATTGTCGGATCCATGGGAAATGAAAAAAAAAAATTATTATTTATAAATCCGATGCAACTCGCCGACCCAATTATTCCAACCCCACTGAAAAAAAAGTCAATTCCAAGCCTAACCTCAAAATGTAACACAGTATATACCCACTGCTCCATAATTCACCAATTAAATCGCCTAATCAAGCCCCTCTGTCGACGGGGGAATAAAATTAAATTGCCCCGAACGCAAATTATATTCATCCGGGCGAGTTTTTCGTCGTTAAAAAAAAAAAAGCGAAATAAAAAATAAAAATCGCTCCGAGGTCTCCGAGCTAAGCGCGAGCAAAACGCCGGGCGTTACGTAACAGACGTTCTGAATTGTCCTAACGGTGAATCCCCGAGCTGCATACTTATTATCCGAGCTTCAGAAGAAGATCAGTTCAGCATCGGTGCAACTATTAGCCGCATAGCCCGGCCTCGCGGGGCTCGTCCCATCGCGCCATTTAGCTCGCGCGAGGCGCGCGCGGCGTGCGCGCTATCAATTAGGCGCTCGCGCGGCTGTTCTCTGCGCTCACGCGGTGTTCATAAACCCACGCGCATTTTGCCGTGTATTACGAATTCAATGCGGCGGACGGACGGCCGATAGTTCGGGCGCAGCTGAAACGGACTATGTACCACTATATCGGCGGTGCGCGCGCGCATTCATTAAGTTTCGTTTCGCAACGCGTGTCGCTCGATTTATGTGCGCGCTCGGCGCGCGCGCGCGGTCCGGATCGAGTCCTCGCGCGCGGAGATGAAATTATCGGGCCGCCAATCTCCACCCAGCAGCAGCGGCGCTGCCAGCGTCGCGGGCCTCGACGAAAGAGTCGCGTTCTCGGCAACGTAAACATGTTTTATATGCATATGTATAAAAGTACTTTTTTTTTTTATAAAGCAAAAATATGAGTACCTACATGCGGGAAAAGACTCCTTATTATCGTCCTCATCGCAAACGGAAGATGCTGCGGGGGTCACTTAAACACACGTATATTTGTGTACGGATGCGGAGAATCGTGATAACATTTTTTTGTTTTATTTTGGTCTTAAAAAAATTCCTGAAATTTTTTTTTGGTCGTGTGTCAGCCAGGCGGCGAAAATTATGAGCACGGAAGTGGGCATGATATATTAAATAAATTAATCGTATATTAATTTGTTTATTATTAACTTAATCATATATTAATTTATTTATCATAATTAAATCAAACATATATTTATTATCATTAAATTACTCATATATTAACTTATTTATTATCATTAAAGTAAGCATATATTAATTTATTTATTATTAGTAAATTAATCGTATATTCATTTATTTATTATTATTAAATTAACCACATATTCATTTATTTAATATATCATGCCCACTTCCGTAGCGACATTGATTGGCAACATTTCTTTAAGCCGTAATTTAAATGATTTGAATCAAAAAATGGTTTGTTCTTGTGCTTATCTGACTTCCGATACCTTTCACTAAAAGCACTAATTTTCCCGTGGTTTAACGACAGTTTTACAACGTGATAACTTCGTTCATTGAATTAACCTGCCGTAGCAACATTGAAAAATTTCGCTTATTCATACGGGAATTCATAAATTCAATGCAAAATGACATCTACGCCTTATCGCGATGAGGTGCGCGTCGTATGACTGCGCAAAGTCACCGGCGAGTTGTGTGTCAGTGACTATGACATTCATAGCCCATGGGACGTAAAGGCAAAAATATTTGTATAGAAAAGATGAAGCGTTCGATAATTAAAGCCTTAGCTTGGGGGGGTTTTTAGCGGTGTTCGACGCTCGTTGCACCAACTTCCTGGTGCAGCCGGTTCTTCGTTCACTTCTTCATCGGCACATTTTTCTCGTTCTCGCCTTCGTCTCTTTCAATTTCTCCTCGCCTGGACACCGGGCACAAAAGACCCCGAGCTACGGAGCTCCTTGTCTTGTTCTCTCTCGTCGACCCGGGCAAAGTGTTTTTATTTATTTTTTTTTTCCAAACCGCTTTAACCCATATTCCTCGTAGACATCGCGAAACGAATCGTCGGAGCAGGTAGAGAGACGTCGCTCCGAGGCTATCGGCCTGTCCGACCACTTCGGACCGCTTCGGACCTGCTCTACTGCCGGTCCGAGTCGGTCCGAGCCGGTCCGGACGCGGATAACTCGAGAGGAGCGGGTCGCACGCACACGAAAACCGCTCCACCAGCGCGTGTGCATATTTCTCCCGTGCATTGAGACCTCACGCGCACGTTTGTACACCGAGAGTCACGTACGCTCTCGCTCTCCGTGTGGAACTCGAGTTCACGGCGTGGAAATTGCGTGCCAGTCTCACTGTCTCATTGAGTCACCGTGAACGAAGGTGAACGAAACAAACGACGATACGAGAGACCGGGGGGATAACGATGTGGATGAGGAAGAGGACGCTTGACGTGTGACGAATTAACTTATATGTCCTCAAAGTGACGAGACGGCCGCCATAATCGTGACAATATTTTTTCTTTGTTTTTTTTTTCTTTGTCCGGAACTTTGGCGCTTCTATAATTAACTTCCAAAAGTTTTTAGGCGAGTAGAAACAAATGTAAAATTCAACGGGTCTCCGAGGTTGCATAAAGATGACGGATGTCTTGTCACTTATTTGTGGCTATGGTCGACTTGATATCACGAATATATTTACAGTTCGAAGTGCAATGTGGACATCACGTGTCTCGATGCTGGATCATGTTGGGTAAAATGTTTATCTTTTTACACGCTATTAAACAATGATAGCGCCACGAGTTTCGGCATCCTAAACAGATTAATACGTGTCACTGACGACATCCCGGGGAATCCGCCTCCGCCCACGTAAAATTTCGAACCAGCGCCGGTTGCGTGTTAACGCGCATAAAAAACGAACGGTGACATCGTATAAATAAGTCTTTAGCCGAATAAACCTACATATCCGAGATGCGGGGCATCAGTGAAATCCCGTCGAGCGAGTAGGTGTGTTGGGTGTATCGATGCCACTATAAAACCTCCACTTTACCGCGCGTGAAACACGAACAGGCGTCTCGATACACACCAAATCGATTTCGTGCCTCCACACTCAGAGAAATCGTTGTTGAGCTGCAACCAAGTGGACGAAAAAAAGAAAAAAAACGTTCAACCGAATCTAAAAACAGTCACGAGGATATTAATAGTTAAATATTTATTATTCTAACCCACCTGACCCGAGTCCGTTGTCCATCGAGGCGTGAACAAAAAGGAATAAAAAATGAGGAGACACTCGGAGAAATCCAAAGCTGCGACCAAAAAGCGACGAAAAAAAAGTCCAACAAAATCGAAAAAATAGTCGTATTAATATTGTAAAATATTAATTCTCGCCAAGCCTGGCACAATTTCCCCGAGTCTAATCCACCCGATCCAAGTGAGTTGTCCATCGACCCGTGAACAAAAAAGCCCCCCCTCAAAAAAAAATGACGACACCACACTCAGAGAAATCGTTGTTCAGCTGCAACCAGGAAAGAGATAAAAAAAAAGAATCCTCCAACTAAGCCTAAAAATAGTCGCGTGAATTAATAGTCCCCGTATTAATGGCATCCAATCCCGCCACGATTTCCTCCACTGTAACCCACCTCTAATCCAGCCATGTTGCTCGTCGACCCATGAAGAAACCCACAAAAATGAGGCCTCCTAACGCAACGAAAAAAAAAAAAAAAACAGCCCAACACGACTCAGCGTACGGCCGCGGAACGCGGCAAAGAAGTTTAAGAAGTTGAAGGCGTCGCGGTCGTCGTCGGAATTCGAACGTGAGTGTATACAACACCACAGCCTCACTCTGCACCAGCGTCGTAAGACAGATGAAGAAAGAAGTGGTCAGCGGATTAGAGCTAGACGAAGTTGTGTCCCTCTCTGTCCCACACAACCCGTAACGACGTCAGGTAGCGAAGCGGAGGTAAATTCGAACCTGAAAAAAAAAAAAAAAAAAAAAATGTAATAAAAAAAAATACATGTATACATATATATCAAGCACGATCTTCGGGAGGCTGGTTGCGCTGGCGCAACAGCCGCTACGGCCGCTGATGCTGCGGGATACCTACCAACCCACCTACCTACCTTACCCCCCTCCCCCTCCCCCTTCCCCCCTCCCGCAGCTCCCCACCCGTCGCCTATACTCACACATCGACAGACGCCAACCGTTCGCGTCAGCCACGCACACCACAAATCGGCCGCGGTGCACCTCGATCGGTGCCTCCACATACCAATACGCGGTGCTGACTCGCCGGCTCGCCGTGTGCGCTCGGCTACGTCGGCTCGGTGCACGTCCAGCTCGACCAGAGTTCCATCTCGGTGGAAACTCACCGCGGCGTAACGGTACCGGAACTCAGGTGGACGGAGAACTGGCGGATGTTCCTCGCCGCGGCGGCTCGCTGGCTATGCCACCGCGGCCGCACGGCGACGGAGGCGAAGGAGGGCGTATGTAGGTCTCACGTGCCGATTGGCTCTTTCACGCGGGTAGAACCACCGCCTGGCGGGCAATGGCAACGCGCGAGGCCCGAGTTGGCACAGTCATTGGCCACCGCATCCAGCGGCTGGCAGTCTCCTTGAGGTGTCTCGGGGTATTTCTGAAAGAAAGGCGAGCCGGCCAATGACTGTGCTCTCGTCTCGCTTAGGTGGCCAATCACTATGCCTTTTCGCGGGGTTGGACGCAGCTCTGTTACTGTGCAGCGACGTAGCTTCGCGTGTGTTTACTACACATGCGAGTAGAGCGATAGACCTGTATCCACCTTTTTGGTTGGGTGGCCAATCACTGTGACTTTTCGGGCATGGACGAATCTCTGTTACTGTGCAGCGACGTAGCTTCGCATGTGTTTACTACACTTGCGAGTAGAGCGATAGACCTGTATCCACCTTTTTGGTTGGGTGGCCAATCACTGTGACTTTTCGGGGCTGGACGAATCTCTGTTACTGTGCAGCGATGTAGCTTCACGTGTGTTTACTACACACGCGAGTAGAGCGATAGACCTGTATCCACCTTTTGCTTCCTCATAGAGGAAGCTTTGTTTTCGTGAAAATTTTTTTTTTCGAGATTTTCATGTTAACATACTTAGAATCACCTAAAACGTCGAGAAAAGTGGTCTAGAAAATATGTCTGTATGTGTGTATGTGTGTGTGTGTGTGTGTGTGTGTGTGTGTGTGTGTGTGTGTGTGTGTGTGTGTGTGTGTGTGTGTGTATGTATGTATGGTCCAGGCACCGAACATTCAATTGTTCATAACTCAGGAAGGGCATGATGGATCGAGCTAAAAATTGGCACGCAAGTAGAGTATTAAACCCTCTGTAATTCACATATTTTAAAAATTAAATATATCCATGTATACAAATTTTATCGAATTTTAAATTTTTCAAAAAAATGGCGTGATCGCTCTAACTTTCGTAAAAGTTCGACGATTCAGCTATATACTTCATCATAAATAAAGACACGGTTAATGTTGTTTGGTATTGAATTTCAGCGAAATCGGTAAAGCGGTTCCGGTTTTATAGAATTTTGAATTTTTCGAAAAAAATAAATTTTGCTCTAAATCACGTCGAATCTCATCAAATGAACCAAAATATTCAACAGTCAAAAAATAACATACAGCGCTGCGACGTATAAAATTTGGTGACGATCGGTAAAGTCGTTCGGATTTTACGCTGTTATGAATTTTTTTAAAAATTAAGATTTTCGTTGTAACTTATGGAAAAGTTATTAAAGTAAGTCATAACTTTGTATCTAATCAAAATTAGATGTAACGGTGTTTGTAACGGAGTTTTCTTTTGTTCAGATTTAAAAAAAGTTGCAAAGTAGAACTTTGCACACTGCTTCCTCATTAATTCCCCTTTTTCACAAAGCTTCCTCTATGAGGAAGCCAAAGTTAATAAATAAGCTTCTTCATAGAGGTGGCTTTGTGAAAAAGGGGAATTAATGAGGAAGCAGTGTGCAAAGTTCTACTTTGCAACTTTTTTGGTTGGGTGGCAAATCACTGTGACTTTTCGGGGCTGGACAAATCTCTGTTACTGTGCAGCGACGTAGCTTCGCGTGTGTTTACTACACTTGCGAGTAGAGCGACAGACCTGTATCCACCTTTTTGGTTGGGTGACCAATCACTGTGACTTTTCGGGGCTGGACGAATCTCTGTTACTGTGCAGCGATGTAGCTTCGCGTGTGTTTACTACACACGGGAGTAGAGCGATAGACCTGTATCCACCTTTTTGGTTGGGTGGCCAATCATTGTGACTTTTCGGGGCTGGACGAATCTCTGTTACTGTGCAGCGACGTAGCTTCGCGTGTGTTTACCACACATGCGAGTAGAGCGATAGACCTGTATCCGCCTTTTTGGTTGGGTGGCCAATCACTGTGACTTCGGGGTTGGACGAATCTCTGTTACTGTGCAGCGACGTAGCTTCGCGTGTGTTTACTACACACGCGAGTAGAGCGATAGACCTGTATCCACCTTTTTGGTTGGGTGGCCAATCACTGTGACTTTTCGGGGTTGGACGAATCTCTGTTACTGTGCAGCGATGTAGCGTGTATGTAGACACACGAGGGGGAGGGATAGACCTGTATCCACCGCGGCGACGGCCGACTCACCTGTTCCACCGGTGTTATATACCACATAAAATATGTATATGTGTATGTATATATGGGCCGTGAGCCTCGCCGGGGCACCGGAACCCTCCTGCTTCGGGGGGCCCCTAGCACGGAATTTCTCGCTCCGCTGCACCCACTACGACCAACACGAGTCACATTATTCAACGTAGGATCGCGTGTACATGTGTCTGTGCGTGCATATACACGGGAGTATCGACTGTAGTGGTGTAGCTGAGGCTATGCGTACACACGGGAGTATCGACTGTAGTGGTGTAGCTAAGGCTTCACGAAGTGGAATCCCGTCGCTCCGCCTCATCACACCGCTAGGATCCCTCGTCAACTTCGAAACACGAGACGGTTTTAGCTTACCGATCTTTCGAAACAATCGCCCGAAAGGAGAGCACGCGTGATAGCCGATTTTTTGTTGTTGTTGTTTTCCTCTCGCTCTCAAGGCGGAATCCCTGTTTGGTTACTTAGTTTTATCGCATTTAAAACGCGTTATAAATTAATTTGCGAGTTACCGATCTCCTGGGTGGAGGGGGCGAGGGGGTGATACCGATCGGCCGACACTCTCGGGCCGATCGGTATTACGCGAGGTGTGCGACGCGTTCGTTATACTCGTTTTGCGCGCGGGGATTTTATTCGCGGTATTAATTTCACGTGATTACATATGCCGCGCTATGCAATTAAGCATTTTTGTTAATGCAACCGCGAGAGAGGCCAAGCTCCTCGGGCGATCGGTCTTCTCTTCCTGGAAAGCACATACACGTTTTATTTTATATTTATAGATATCTAGTATCTGCTAGAGCGAGAGAGAGATAGATAGATAGACGGGGGGAGATTTGCGTCTTGATTTACGACGACAGTCACGAGTTTCGAAGACGTCCGATCGGATTGAACGCCGGTGCGAACGCTCGACCGGCAATTACTCCGGTTGCCTGGGATGATGAGAGTGCACCGGTCCAGCGGCGCAACCAGCGCCGGTGGCGGCGCTGGCGGAGGACGTGGCGCGTGTGTAGGCCAGGGTGCGATAAAGATAATTCGCGAAAAAGGAAGAAATCGACGGGAGTAGAGAGTCGATCGCCGAAGCGAGAAAATCCGTTGACCACCCATTGGCGATCGGCCGCGGAGTTGCAAATGGCACGCGGGATATACTTTGTACCGGGAGAATAAAGTAGCGGATTTATTCGCACTTTACATACGGCGGAGCCGCAAAACTAACGCGGCTGAGCGCGAGTGAATTTGAAAAAAATGACGATGTCGGCGTGGACGGGAAGATCGGTATCGATCGTTGATGTTGATGGCGATACGGACCATCGCCGACATCATCACTTTACATCACTGCGTTTAATGGACGCTCGCGGATTAATCGGTGGATAGTCGCCGTATGTCTCTCATTCCTGGTAACCGCGATGGGCGTTATTTATTGTTAGAAATATTTGAGATACGCGTGAAAGTTGCTCCGCCGATTCCAGCGAGTTCGGCCGACGATGCGGATCGACCGCGGCTCGCTGACCGCGTCAACTCTGCTCTCGGCTGGTGTTGTTCTTTTTTTTTAATATCGCGGCGAGACGCTACCGAAGTTTCGACGTCTCGTGATGACGACACTGGAACGTCGTCATCAGCACCGCTCAGAGCAGAGATGTATTTATCGTGATGGACACTTTGTGCATTGGACGTAGTGCGCCGATAATTTCCTGTAACCGCAAATCGAGCAATTTTATATATCTACTAGGCTAATCACACGCGCTGGCGCGTGCCTGAAAAACTTTTCGAAAAAAATCGACACCAATTTTTTAATATTTTTTTTAATAGAGATTTGTAACCTATACCATCGTTTTCAAGTCGTATATTCTACCCCCGAAAACACTGATTACCAATACTTTTTACTCGATTTTGAAAAAAATATTTTTTTGGCGAGATTTTTTTATCGGATATCATAGATCCGGCTCCGGACCGAAAATCGCCAAAATCGACCTCAATTTTTTTTCTTTTGAAAATAGCGACTTGTAACCTATACCATCGTTCTCAAGTCATATATTGTACCCCCGAAAACACTGGTTACCAATACTTTTTACTCGATTTTGAAGAAAATATTTTTTTGGCGAGATTTTTTTATCAGAAATCATAGATCCGGCTCCGGACCGAAAATCGCCAAAAACGACCCCATTTCTTTTTCTTTTGAAAATAGCGACTTCTAGCCTATAACATCGTTCTCAAGTCGTATATTCTACCCCCGAAATACTCAAATCTCAAATCTCAAATTTTTAGAATGGGTCCCCCTTTCGTTTTTTTCCGATTTTTGGGGGTCTGACTTTAGTATTCTGTAAAAAATTGAAAAATCAAGATATCGCATTCAGCCTTGCGGCATTCTCTTCGTTATAGAGTTTTCTCTAGAACGCAAAAGGAAAATCCAGGTTTGGTCGCGATTTGGTTTGGTAGTGATGTGACAACTGGGAAAGCGTACGAAGCGCGAGTATGGGTAGGTCAACATAAATCAAAATTTCTAATTTTGAGGCAGACTTGAATTAAGGGGGGCAAGGCTTTATTATTTAGGGCAGACATTAATTAATGGGGCTGGAACAAATAAATAGACAAACAGACAAACAGACAAACAACTTTCCAAAATATGTACAAGATATATTTTGCTTTCTCAAATAAACGCCGAACCGAGTTGCAGCCAAATGGAAATACATAAAAACGTCTTAAGTTCAACGTCTGCTACTTTTTTTTTTGTCAATCCCACACGGTATCAAGGAGCGTGGATTGTACCAAGTCGGAGCGTTCACCGATCGTACAAGGCCGTGCGGACGGATTTTTTTTCCATCGCCGGCAAAAGCATTTACCAAGTACATCAACATTGAACATCGGCTTGATATTCGCTTAGAGCGCGCGAGAAGTTCTTCACACTCGAGCGCGCCGCGCGCTCGGGACACGCGGGGCTGTCACGTCACATCGTGGAGTGACGTTGACGCGAGAGCGAGAGCCGAGCGGGCAACACGCGGGGAAGAGAACACGAGCGGGCTCTTCGGGCGCCTTATGCGAGCGGCCGCCGCTTGCGACTTAATCGTGGAGCGCGTCGCTCTCGTGAAATAAGAATGATAAGGCGCGAGAGGAGGAGGGGGGGGGGGAGGGGGGGAAAGACGGGGCAACGAGAGAGTTCGTGCCCGGTAGTGGATGCCCGCAGCGGGGAGCAGCATCGCCGGAGCAAAACGTTGGAAAAGATGAGCAATCCCCGCACGCACGTGACTCTCGCTGCGCATTCTTCGTCTCGCGTCGCTCGGGCACGCGGGACGTGGCTGGAAAAACTTGCGGGGCTCGCTCGGCGAGCTCGTGCTCGCGTTGCACATGTGCATGTTGCGCGCCCACCCGGAGTCGGATGTTCTGTTCGCCGCGCGGCCGGGAGGGAAAAGAAAGCGAAGACGTTCGGGAAAGACGGTTCGCGGAAGCCGCGGGAGAACGGGAATTGAAAGAGAAAGAGAAAGAGACGCGAGACCCAGAGACACGGTGACCCTAAGGATTTCCCGGTTGATCGTCTGTTTGGTCAGACGGTCAGATGAGACGTTGGATCTGAAGTTGACGTGGAGTTACATGGGGAATCGATGTTCGTAGCGGCTCGGTTGACAGGTGTTAAGTTGAGTACAGTGGAACCTCGAAACTCGACGTTCGATTCGGGACAGGAGAGGTTGGACGAGTCACGGATGTTAGAAAAACATGATGGAGGGCGGGAATTTTTTTGAAAGAATTATTTACGTATTTTGGAAAATGGTCCAAAGATAAAATGGTAAAATGGTCCAATAGTAAAATGGTAAAATGGAAAAATGGTCCAATGGTAAAATGGTAAAATGGTAAAATGATCCAATGGTAAAATGGTAAAATGGTCCAATGGTAAAATGGTAAAATGGTCCAATGGTAAAATGGTAAAATGGTCCAATGGTAAAATTATATTTTGCCATTGATAAAAGAAGTCTTGGTATTGGATTTTTTTTTAAGAATGAAGCCAATCGTTTACCGCGTACCTAGCACAAGTTGAACGAAGCCATGTTAAAAATCGTTTCGCACTGTCACGAACGAGAACATCTCAATTGCGCGATGTACATTATGTAAAAAGCATTCGAGAGACGTGAGAAGGACGTTTTCGTCTCGAGAGAGGAGCGAGAGCAGTGACCTCAATTTTTTTGGTTGCGCTCGGCGAGGGATGCGAGGCTTCGGTAGAAGGATACGGTGATATCGAACCAGGTAGAACGTTGTAACGCGGAGATTCGATACTCTCGACGGAGATTGGGGAAGGGTGAGGCAGAGGAGAGAGGAGAACTTGGCCGAGGCACTCGGGAGCAGGGTATCCGAAAACCGCAAATTTATCCGATAGGTCGATAACATCGGCGGCATAGATTGTTATTATTATCATCGTTTATTTATTTCCTTATTGGTGATTGATTGATTGACGTATTAATGCAATAACTGAGCCTGCAGAGTAATCAAACAAAAAAGGATTCAACGTGTAGACTGTATTTGAAAAAAGATACGACCAAGAAAAACGTTTCGCAGCAGACAGAGAGGAATGAACGTATGGAGGTGTCACGATTACACTCGGCAATAAAAATATGAGGACCAAAAGTGGTTTTATGGAGTCCTCATCGGACGATCAACTGGCTATCCAGTTCGATCTGCGAGCCGTAAATCATGTCGGTCGATACTCGGGTTTTTGTGAAGCCACGTTCGCGAGACTCATTTCTGAAAGATGGGAAACGGGAATGATAACCGATAAAACGGATAGACCGGTAATTATTGAAGATTATTGAGGACTTATTGAAGTCCGAAGCCGCAATAAACTTCAGGACCAGCTTCCGAGGATATCGAGTTACCCGCGGATTTGCCGCGAACATATGTACGAAGATTAACGGCAATGTACTTTTAACATGCTTATTAAGGTCGCAACAAAACGTCCCCGAAGCCAACATGTCTACCATTTCGTGTGCCATTAAACGTCATCCTGCATCCTCATGACTGATAAGAATAATTTACGACGCTATTTAACCGCACGTCCTACCCGAGTGGGAGCCTCGGAGGTTTCTACAACTCGACATGCGACATATTTCATCAAGATGTAAAAAAAACAAAAATCGTGTGGCCTCAATATTTCAGCCTCCGGGTCGTATTCCACCAAACGTGGATGCGTCGACCACAATTGGAGACGTATAGGAATTCACGAGAATCAGGACGAAAAAGGGTCCGGCTTAGCGGCGATGGAAAGTAGATCTCGGAAGGACTACACGCGAGGAAGACCCGCGCGAATGTGGGTCGACTAAGGATGGGCGTAGCTGGAGTGAACGGTACAGTGACTAGCCCTTCGCGAGAAGGTCAGTCACTGTGGTAGTCGTTGGCGTCTTCGCGCCGCTTCGCCGCGTTTCGGAGATCAATTACAGCGGGCAGACAGGCGGCAGGGTGGACCATCCCGGCTGAGTGCGGACCGGGCCAGATTACAATCGTTACATCACTTGCCAGGAATACAGTAGCTAAAGCCGCGATCGGCGATCAACTGTTTGCATCAGCAGCGGAAAACCCTGTGTCAAAAGCCCTGGACGATGGTTGAGGCGGCAAGCCTGAATTTCTCTGAAGGTAGCAATGAAAACCCTAAGCGCTCCTGGTGCATTGAAGTCTTCTGCTCAGGCTATGTGACTGAATCTTCATTTGCAGTCTGTTGATGTCTCCTGCATGGGAAAACTCATCGTAGTCTCTCATTCCTAATGCATTGAAGTCTCCTGCACAGGAAAAGTCATCATACATATAGTCTCTCTATCCTACTGCATTGATGTCTCTTGCACAGGAAAATTCATCATAGTCTCTCGTTCCTACTGCATTGAAGTCTCCTGAATAGGAAAAGACATCATAGTATCTCATTCCTACTGCATTGAAGTCTACTGCATAGGAAAATACATCATAGTATCTCCTTCCTAATGCATTGAAGTCTACTGCATAGGAAAAGACATCATAGTATCTCATTCCTACTGCATTGAAGTCTACTGCATAAGAAAAGACATCATAATATCTCATCCTACTGCATTGAAGTCTACTGCACAGGAAAAGACATCATAGTATCTCATTCCTACTGCATTGAAGTCTCCTGCACAGGAAAAACCATCATAGCCTCCCATTCCTACTGCATTGAAGTCTCCTGCACAGGAAAAACCATCATAGCCTCCCATTCCTACTGCATTGAAGTCTCCTGCATTCCTACCGCATTGAAGTCTCCAGCCCAAGCGACATTCCCTCATCCCAACTGCCAGTCCATCGAAGTCCCCTGCGCAGGAAAAACCGAGTGTCACTCGCTCCAAGCGTCGAAGTCCCCAGCGCCGTCGGTGTCATCGTCGCTTCGCGCAAAACCATTAAAGTCACCGGCACAAGCGGGGAGGCCTCCTCGCCGCCTCTGGCCGCAGCCGCGAGTCACCAGCGTCGCTCGTTCCGGCGTTGTAGTCACTCAGACCGTGCGTAGTACGTTACACTCCGTTACGCACCGAAGCCCGCGGGGTCCCGGGCGAGTCAATTCGACTCCCCAAACCCCAGCAGCAGCAGCGGCGCAAAGAGACCCAAGAACCAAGAGCCCAAAACGTCCTTGGACCCCGCGACTGTATATCCTGCGCTCGCAAACCAACAAACACACAACCAACAAGAAGCACAAAGATCCAAGATTGAATAATAAATACCTCACCTGGGGGAAAAAAAACGACATACAAACCAAAAGAGTCCACCCGACAAAGTCACATAGAAACGAAAAACCGTGTGTATGAATGTGTGTGTGCTTCACGGTACAATAATCATCCTACATTAATACACAAGAGTGGAGCGCGGCGGAGGAGGGAGGCGAGGGAGAGTCAAGAAGTGGGGAGAAACGAGGTGTCCGTGCGGCCGCTTCACCGAGCCGCTTCGAGGAAGTGGCGGCGAAGCGGCCGCGGGCGGAGAAGCCGAAGAAGAAGTAGGAGAAGGAGGGTGGGGTGGGTGGGGGAGGGGGAGGGGGGAATGAAGCCCGGCGCAAGAAGTGGAGAGGCGATGCTGCCGCGGCGAACCGCACTCCCGCGGTGAAGTGAAGCGAGAGATGTAGCGGCATTGGGTGGCGCAGAGGGGAAGGGCGCGCGCGTTATACCTGCTTCCCCGTCTCTCGTAACGACCGTTGTGGCGCCCTCTCCCGCTCCCCGCGCTCCTCATCCGAGGAGCGGCGTCCGGGGAGAGGAGGAGATTCCAAAGCGGGAACGCGTCGGCGGAGTAGCGGAGCGATGCCAGGGGAGGGGGGAGCGGCGGATCGGGAGGGGTAGAGGGGGGAAATGGCGTCCGTGCGCGGTGGGTGCAGGCGCACTCGTGTAGCGGTGCGCCGTGGCTGTGTGCGCAGCCGTGTGGCTGTGCATCCGTGTAGCGCTGCTCGTACACACGGGGAGAGGCGGAGGTGGCGCGCAGGCGCGGAGGGGGAGCGAGCTCTGCGCGCGCGCGCGCGCGGGGAGCGGGGAGTGGGGAGCGGGCGACGCCAGCGGCCGCAGCGACTACGGCTGCGCGGAGTGGGGGAAGACAAGGCGCGCGCGCGCGCACGCGGGCGGCGGGGCAGGGGGGGATGGAAGTACCGCTATACGTGGAGTAGCCCGAGGCGAAATACATACCTACCTACCTACCTACAGCACAACCTCCTCAACACACAGCCACGATGTCTACCCAGCGTGCACGCGGGGCTGCGGCCGCGCGGCTGCGGCTCGCTGGTTCGACTCCGGACGGAGACTCGCGGCTGAGGCGCTCGCGCTCTCTGTCTGTATGGACGACGCGGGGCTCTATGCTTCTCTCTTCGCGGCACTCTCGGGGCCCCCGAAGACTCTCTCGCCGGTGTCCGGAGCTCGCGCGGCGCTCACTCGTCCGTGCGCGCACGGCGAGCCGCACTCACACTGATGGGAGCGCCGGGGAGACGCGGGGGGCGCGCACGTAGAGACGGTGGATGGATCTGTGTGCGTGGGGCATGTTCGAGGAGAGAAAGAGAGAGAGAGAGAGAGAGAGAGAGAGAGAGAGAGAGACTGTATAGCGAATTTTGCCTCCCGAACGAGGCACAAAATTTACTTGGTTATTACCAGGCGACTTCTGTGCCTTGGGAAATGTCACGGATCCCCGAAGCCGCAGAGGCTGAATGCGGTTGGCGGGTCGACGCGGGATATGCGAAAATGTGTGGATAAGATGATTTGGGTAGGTTGATTTTTTTTTTTTTTTAGGGGGGAGGGGGGTTTGAGGAGTCGAATCGTTTTGGGATTCGGTGGACGGCGGGAATGAGAGAAAAAAATGAATAAGTAGTGTGGAATAGGATGCATTAAAAAATTAATTTATTAGCGGTACTTTTGTCATCCGACACACCGGTGAAATTTATTTCGAGGAAATTGATGACCAATTTTGGGCGTAAATTTTCTCAGAGTCGTTTTCCGTATAAAAAATCGTGCTCCTCTTATCTCGGGCGATAAATTGTCCCGAGGTTTTGGAAATTTACGGGTTTCTTTATTCCCCGCGTGGCTCACGAGTCCCCCGTGTTCGGACATGTGTAAGACGACCATGGCGGAATGTGGGTCTGGATTTTAAATCCGATTCGAGGCTTTGCGAGCGAGGCAACGAAAAGTCGAATCGAAAATTCGACGGAAATCGACGGATGTAAATTTCGCACGCACGGGTGAGAGAAGGTTGCGAAAAAAATAAATAAAAATCTATTCTCCTCCAATCGCGCATATTTTTCCGCGCGCCACCCAAACAAAACAATGACTCCCCGCGTCCGCGCGAGCAACAATCACATCTCTCGCTCTCCGTCCTCCTCCTCCTCCTGCCAACGGCGATGCACCTCGTACAATGCAGCTGCCAACGAAAATCGCAGCGGCCAACGACTGCGCCAGCCGGGCTCGCCGCCACCGCCAGCGGAGGCAGCGAGTCAGCCGCCTATACCGTAATCTCGACAGAGCCGGTTCGCCGGGCGCTATAGGCTCACCCGGCACTCTAGGCTACCAACGCACATTGAGCCGTGCGGAGAAGGAGATTCAAATCCTCGCTGTATTTTTTTTTATCCCTAACTATATTTTCCACGCATTTATTTATTTTTATTTTTTTCTTTAAAAAAATGCATCCAATAAATATTTTCAATATGTTTCCTATTTTTTTCTCTCTCTTTTCTATCTTTTTTTTTTTTTTTTTTAAGGTGCGTCAGAATATTTTCAGCGTGAACGGCGGTGAGACAGCCAGGGGACCAGCAGTCAACGAGGAGCGAGCGACGACTAAGCGATCAGGGACGAGACCGTCGACGAGAGGGACCCCGCGAGGCGCGGAGCGGTGGCTCCACCGTAGCTGGCGGCACCGCCGCTACCACCGCGCGCGCGAGACCGACGGGCTCGGGCTCTCTCCGGAGTGCGGGACGGCCGCGCGCACCTCACCGCACACACCGTGCGCGCCACGAGAGGACTTCGACTTTGTTTCTTACGGCACGGGCAGTGTTGCGGGCGGACACTCGAGCGCAAGCCGGCCGACGATACGGATCGCTGAGCCCTTGCCGCAAAGTCCTCCGTGCACGTCTCTTTCGCGCCGCGAATACAACCGCGCCGACTTGTGTCCGCAGCGCCCGGAACCCCGTGGAAAACCGTACGCGAAAAATCCACCTTAACACACACACACACGCGTACGCCGCGCGCATATGGATTATTTAATTCACAAGCTAAAAGAACCGCGACGGTTGTGACGTGACGTGACGGAACGAGGAGGGTAACGAAATAAAAAAAAAAAAAAAACGAAAGAAAAAAATAAGACGAAGAGGAAACGAAAAAAACTGTCGAAACGGATTACGATTCGGCGCGCGAATTATCGTCGGGGTGTAACTAAAAGTGATAACGGTTGTTCGACAATAATAATAATAATAATAATAATAATAATAATAATAATAATAATAATAATAATAATAATAACAGTAATATAAAATAATATAATAATAATAATTGATAAAAAGAAATCGTAAAAATACAACGAAATTAATTTTCACCGAGGGAGATACTGCAAAAAAAAATACTCGTGTGATGTTCTCGAGAGTGCAAGTTCTGGATACAAAAACGCAGTCGCTGGTGACAGGTGCTTAATAATCAGTGAATACTGACAGTATATAAAAGGCGAATTAAAAAAACATTTTTTTCGCGCGAGTGAATTTTCCGTCGGCGTCCCGAGGGAAAAAAAAATCGCGCGCGACTTTTCGTCTCCGCCACCGCGAGGTCCGCGGCAGCGCGCCGCGGTGGGTAGAGCTCGGCGCGTCCGGGTCGCGAGGGCATGAGCGAATGCCGCGTCGGTGTCAACATCTGGTAGCGCGGTCCGTGGCCGCGTGCGCGGTAACGCGGATACGTGGCGCTCCGAAACCCCGCGCGGCGGCAGTCCGGCTTGGATTCTCGGGCCGGCGCGTCTCGGACGGCATGACACACGCCACGTCTAGCGAGACCCGCGATCTGTCGAATTAATGAGAAAAAAAAAGAAGAAGAAAAAAAAGAGAAACGAAAAAAAAAAAAAAAAAATTCCGTATAACAACGATAATTATTCGTGGGCTGGAAATTCGTTCCGAGATAAGTGCAGCGCAGGCCAGTGAGCTCGACGCCCGGTCGTACGGGCGAGGAGAGCAGCAGCAGCGCGCGCGCCGAGAGACACGAGGACAGCCGGAGAGGCACAGCCCGGCTTAAAATACGCACACGGTGAAATATAAATAAAATATACGGAGAGGCTGGCGCGTACACACGCGAGTTCTCGTTTCTCACGTCGCGAGGAGCCCCTCTCGGTTTTTCCCCACCGACGAGAGAGTCTCTCTTTCTCTGTCGGCGCTCGTGACGCTCACGCACAACGCGAGGTTCGCAACGCGAGACCACCGCGAGTTTATTTCTGTATAGTGTGAATTTTTGTATTTATATTTTTTTTTGTTTTTGAATATATATATATATATATTTATATATATATATATATTTTTTTTTTTTGAGACTGCTGTGTGTGTGTGTGGGGTTAACGATGCCTGTGTATGTGAAAATACACCGAGAACGATGCTGAAACCCAAGTGATATTAGCATGCAGTCGTTCACTGTACCGCGCTCGCAGCCTCTTCCTCATTTACCCCGATGCACATCGCGCGCAGTCGCTGTATAGTATTACCGCGATATACTCCGCGCACCGTCGACGCTCGCTCTCGTGTTGTGTGTGGTTCTTCCTTTCTTTTTTTCGGGGCTTCTTTTTCGTCGTTTGTGAGCGTCCCCCGAGCGCGTTTTATTGAGATTGAAATACTATTAGCGAATATCCGGCCGCAGCACTGAAGAGGATTTCCTTCTGTGAGCCGGGGGTAGGGAAAAAAAAACGCGAGGTGAAACGAAGAGGAGGAACGGGAAGTGCTCTGGATTGATTACGTTACGATTTTTGTTCCCACACGCGCGACGGCTCGACGCGCAGAGATTTTTTTTGGAGGAATCTGAATTTTCACTGAGGTTAGTAAAAATCGATGTTTTTGTTTTTGTGAGTTTTTTTTTCAGTTGTGGAGCGTTTGACGAGGAGATTGGAAAAGATTTACTTATTAGTCTGGAGATTAATTTTAGTGAAGAAAATATTCTTCTGCCACTGAGTTTTTTGGTATGAAAAATAAAACTAAATTGGTCGCGGCACGAAAAGTCGTTGAATTGAAGTCTTGGTTTAATTTAACAGATTTTGGTTATAGGATTTTGGATGAGGAGATTGAATGAAAATTAATTATCAGTCTCGAAATAAATTTTAATTGAGGAAAATATTCATCTGTCATCGAGACGCTTTTTTGGTATAAAAGAAAAAAAATTGGTCGCGACACGAAAGGTCGTTAAATAAAAATCTTGGTTTAATTCAACCGATTTGTTTTCGTTATGGGTCGTTCGATGAGGAGATTGAGTGAAAATTAATTATCAGACCCCAAATCAATGTTAATTGAGGAAAATATTCTTCGGGCCATTGAGACGTTGTTTTTTGTTTGTATGAAAATAAAAACTTGTCCACGAAAATAGTCGTTAAATCGCTAAAGGTCATTCGGAAATAAAATTCGCCCCCCGGTCATTCCCAAATAAAATTCGTGGCCGGTTGGGTAATTTCGAAAACGAAGTAAACGAAGCACCTCGGGTTCCACAGCTGTGGGCATCGGGGACTGTAAGCTCTGGTGAACCGTTAGAGAAACGTGACGCACGTGGCATTCCTAATAACGAGACACGAACACAGCCGACTCTGTACCCCGAGACTTCTGAATGTCTCTAGTGTCACTCAGTCTCACTCGAATCTCGCTACCGGTTGAGCCGCCCGGCGATAAATCGTGACACATACGGCGCGTGTACGTCAAAGTTTGGCCCGCGCGAACAGCGCAGCCCAGATATGAGTTGATGAAATATACGGGAGAGAAAATAAAAAAAAAAAGGAAACACGACTTATGAGACACATAACGCGGCCCTGGGTACGTAGAGTACGGAGCGGTGCAGACCACCGAGTACGTTGATCCCAGATCGCTAGTTTTGATTTTTCCACGGGGGCCTCCACGAGGCGCGAGCGTGACTCGATGTGCCACTTTCACAATCAATGCCAGCCCTCCCCGCGCACGGGAGAATGAACGCGGCTTTTTTATTCGTGAATTACACGCACACGACGCTGGATACACTCGGCAATTTTCCTTAATAACTAAATTTTCAATCAATGCTCGCGGGAAAGAGGATAGGAAAAAAAAATATCTGCGAGGAGTCGATGGGAAGCGAGATAAGTGATTTTCTTCGGCTGGGAAAAAGTTACGAAAATTGCGTTTACTTTGTTAGGTTAGGTTAGGGTAGGTTTTGTTAGGTTAGTCAAAGATTTTTTTAGGTTGGAAAAATATTTTTCTAGGCTAATAAAATATTCTTTATGTTAGAAAAATATTCTTTATGTTGGAAAAATATTCTTTATGTTAGAAAAATATTCTTTATGTTAGAAAAATATTCTTTATGTCAGAAAAATATTTTTTTAGGTTAGCAAAATATTCCTTATGTTAGAAAGATATTTTTTTAGGTTAGCAAAATGATTTGAGAATTCAGCAAAACGTTTTGCTAGCCTCAGAAATAAACGCATTTCTCGTCACTTTTTTGTTAGCCTAACAATAATATTTTTCTCCGTGTTGGAATGCATACATATTGAATGCATGCATATTGAAAAAAATCATAACCAGAAAAACCTACTGAGGCAGGTTTAAAAATAAACGTAATCTCCGGCAAAAATCTTCTTTGTCCGGAAGACAACACGTGCAGCATCTCTGGAAAAAAATGATTTTTCTCCGATGCCTCACATAATAAGTCCGCTCCGCGATGATCGATCATTCGCTCCGCTTTAAATTCCATCCAGCGTGCGTGATGCGAACGACGCAATATCTCGGTATAAATATAAGAAGAAAAAAAAATAATATACGGCATAGAAGAAATCGTGCTAGCACGTAGGGACCATGAGAAGCCGGAACTGCGCGGGGCGCACGTGGTTCCCAAGGAAGCGACGACGTTTTACTCATCCGCGATGACTCATCGTGCATAACAATTCGTATTTGCAATTTAGCCGCGCGCGCGATTCAGAGCAGTTTTATGTGAATCACTTTGTCTCGATTTTTTAACCAATTAACGATCCCGGCAAATCGGTTTCTCCCGCACGAGACACGTAACAAAAAAAATAAATAAAAGAAATTATCCTAATGATAAAAAAATCACATCATGGACAATACAACCTTACATAATTTATCGCAACTAATTAAACTCTACCGCCCGATCAAAAAGCTAAAAAAAATCCAACACCAAGATTCCCCACATGGAAATATTTATATGTGAAATATATGTCGACGAAAAGTTCTATATGTCGCATATATGTTGCATATATTTTTATATACAACATATATGTTGCATATACAACTTTTTGGTGACATATATTTTACATATAAACATTTCCATGTGGGTCGCACGAAGCATTTTTACGTTTCCTTCCAAGAACAAAATCGTCACGCAACTTTCGTTCATTCCAAGAATAACATCACCCACGATAATGAATGACCGGACATCCGAAATCAAAGACGCACATTTTTCGTATTTTAAACAATCAACTATCTCAGCAAATCGGTTCCTTTCGCACGAAACACGTAACAAAAAAATACTAACGCAACCAAAAAGTGTCTCCACGACAAAAAATCGCATTACAAAAATTCCACAGCACTACAAACTATTTTACCAACTAATGAAAATCTTACCGATCGAAGAGCCAAAAAATCAAATCCCAAAATTCGCGCGAAGCGTTTCCACATTCCCCTCAATCCCAAGATCAAAATCACCCAAAATTCACAACCTCGCGGATCCAAAAAATCAGCGCGTTTCTCCCCAGAAAAAAATATTAGCGAAGCGACAACAAAATTTCCACTACATCAGCTAAGAATTTCCAGTGGCAGCTAAAACATTTCGCAGTGACAACAACAAAATTCGTCAACACCCCGAAAGATTTGTCACCACTCCCCGATTATTTTTCTCCGTGAATCGGTCCGCACCTGACGTCCTAACACGACGAAACTGGATCAGTCGTCGACCCCGCGCGCAGCGTCTTCATTTTCTCCCGGGGCCTCTTCAATTTAGTCGAGGGGGGGGGGGGGGGGGGGCGTGTGCACCTCGAGCGCGCTGGTCGGGCTCGGTCGGGGTCCTTGGAGACCTGGTTCGGGCGATGATGATGATCGCTCACCGAGAACCGGAACCGTTCCACACCGGGACGTGAGGAGCCCGCGTCGATTCATCTTCGGGGCCTTGACCATAATGAAAGGTTAACGCGCGCGCATCTCCCGCGGTTGCCACACAATATAAATTAGCTCCCTCGGTCCCACAGGCAGCGGGGGAAAATAAAGATCTTTCTTCGGAAAGAAAGAAAGACGAAGGCGAGCGAGTCTGTTCACATAAACACACATATATATATATATATATATTTTTGTATACATGTATATAAGAAGCCCTGTAATCGAACAGCCTGAACATCGAGCGTCGTTGTACATCTGCGCCATGGGCGAGCGCGGCGGAGGCCGCGATCGAGAACAAAGGCGCTGGTTGCATCGTCCTGGGACTCCTCGACGCCCGCTCGACGTGTCTGCCTCTCGCAGCCTCTCTGCTGCAAATGGAATTGCGTAATTCCGGCGGCGCGCCAGCTCACCCCGCAGGCCCGGAGTCTTCGCTCTTGTGCATCAATTGGAATAGGTATACGAGAGATCGATCGGCGCTGATCCTGCCATTGGGTACCCCAGTCACAGTCCCGGTCCCGTTGAACCCGTGGAATATCGCGCGTAATTGCCACGCGATGGCCTACGCGAAAGTGGAAGATAATATATCGGGGTCTGTGTCGAGACCGCGCCGACGGTTTTGCTGCTTTGTTTTTTTTTTTTTTTTTTTTTTCTTCAGCTGTTGGATATTTGCACGTGCTCGAGATGATGTGTTGCACAAGTCCGATGATTGCTGGACGATGGGGAAGAGAAGGAGGATTTGTTTATGGGGATTTGGACACTTGAGATGTAATTTTTTTATGATGAAAATATTGTAGCGTAGGTGAAGAAAAATTGACTTACTTTTTGGTGACAGCAAATGGTGACTTGGGAAAATTTGGCTTGAATAAAGTTAGTCCTGACTGACAATAGAAAGAATTTCGCTGAATAAAGAATCGTAGGTGAAGAAAAATTGACTTACTTTTTGGTGACAGCAAATGTTGACTTGGGAAAATTTGGCTTTAAAAAAGTTAGTCCTGACTGACAATAGAAAAAATTTCGCTCAATGAGGAATCAATTTCTAAACAATTGTCATGAATATTTAAGTATGACTGACTCGTCAATCAATGCTCAGTCGTTGAAACCACTTTTTTCGTTAAATAGAAATTCATAAAAGGTGATCGTAGGCAGGTTCCAAACTTCCCGTAAACAGCTTCATTTAGTTTTTTTCTGACTTGAAACAGAAGGAGGATTTGTTTATGGGGATTTTATACACTTCAGCTGTCAGTTTTTTCGAAAAACAAATAAATTGTTTACTACATGGGTGAACGAAAATTGATTTACTTTTTACCCCATATTAAGAGGTTAAGACTGATTTAAAAAGATGTTGACTTGCAAAAATTTGTCTTAAAAAAAGATTTAGCACTCGGCCGACAATGGAAAAAAATTGCTTTCAATACATACTCAATTTCAAAAAAGTCATCGTGACTATTTTGGCACGCCTGACTCGTCAATCATCGCTCAGCAGTCGTCGAATCCACAATTTGTTTTTTTTTTTCTTTAAATAGAAATTCATAAAAGCTGGTCGTATAGACAGGTTCCAAAATTCAACCGCCCGTCTCTAGTGGGTTTAACGGTACAAAGATCCATTCGGTGCTGCAGTACCGTGAAACAGATTGATTTCTGTCGGAAATCAATTAAAGTCAAGCGCAGTTGACGGATCGTCGATGATGTATCGAACGCTGCGCTCGCGTCCGCCGCGCGCACACAGCGATAAATCACACGCGCTGATGGACGGAGTAAACCCGCTATTTACGGCTGGACGTTTCGTTTTTTTTATATATTCATAAATATCGGCATCGAAGCGGACCGGAACTTCGGACGCTAGAAAACACAGTAAAAATTGGATTATGCAAACGAAACGCCGCAATTTCACCTCACTCCGATTACCATCGAAATCACATTTGTCAGACGTGTATATAGCCTACAATATTTTCAACCGCGAGCGCGAAGATACGCTAATTGCGTGTCCTCCTATCCACGGATCGTGACTAATCTCGCCCGACTCCACGAGTGCCGAACTCGAGCCTCGTAATTGGTATTTAACGAGTCTCGTCAGCCCCGCCGAGAAATTTCGTGTTTTCTCGCGGGGTAATCCACGAAATCGTCATCGTCGACCTTCGACCACCGCGAGAAACTCCAAACGGAAACCGGAGAATATCCCTCGCGGCCGCATAATTACACCTCGAAATATGTCCATCACATTCGGCGCCCGCGTAAAACCGCAAAAAAATATATTTTGCTCCACTCGCCGAGCAACATGGAAAAAAATAATTAGTTGACACAACCAAGAAATTAATTGGTATAACCAATGGATTATTCTAATTCCCTTACAACTCGGATTAGTTGTGACAACCAAAAGGAATTGGTTGCGCGAATAAAGTTTCGTTGGTAGATGCCCTGTTAGTTGCGGCAACCAAACGAATGGTTGATACAACTGTTCGAGTAGGCACTCTGTTAAAAATATACGGTGTCAAATGCTGCTGGTGTGGACTTTTTCCTGGTGTCACTTATTACAGTGTTAATAGTAACACTTTTTACGGTGTATAATTAACACCAACCGTTTCGTTATATTTATTCCTGTGTTACCGACGAAACATTCTAACACTTTTCGCTTTAAAGGCATGAATGCACGCTTCATGTGTGATTTTTTATTATCTCGTGAATGAATTGGTCGTTTTTCTCAGTTTTCATCGAAAAATTGAAAAAAAAAATCGAATTTTTCATTACAGATTTCCTCTACGGGTAATTGATCTGTATTTTTTTTCTTTCGAAAATCAAAATTCTGATTAATTCATTAAAGAGATTCATATTACTGGCGCCTGTATTTCAATTTTCGCTTCGATCCGTTCATAATTCGCGAAAAACGGCAGTTCCGAACTTTTGAGGTGCAAAGTAGGTATTTCACACTCCCTTAACACCGCTCGTTATCACCGTTGATAGGTGTGGACCTATATAGATACCGTCTTGGTGTAGTTTTTAACACCACATTTTTAACAGTGCAGTAGCACAAGTTCCGGTTACTTGTCCATACCAACCGTGTCATTGCTTTTCGAAATAGAATTGTACCACTTGTACTATCCTTATGTCAAATTAACGCAAATCGCTTCACGAACGGCACAATTAAAGCTTTAATAATATCGTCTTTAGGTTATGTACAGATGCGACTCGCGCCCTGAGCGGCACAATCGTAACTTTAATAATATCGTTTTTAGGTTATGTAAAACAAATCGTGAATAGTTACCACAACCATTCGAAGTGGTTTCGGCAATTAATGTGTAAGTTGCTGCAACTAATCGCAAAAAAAACTGAGGTACAGCAATGTGAATGATTAGTTGGCACAACCAAACTTTTTTTTCCGTGCAGATGCGATTCGCGCCCTGAGCGGCATAATCGTAACTTTAATAATATCGTTTTTAGGTTATGTAAAACAAATTGTGAATAGTTACCACAACCATTCGAAGTGGTTTTGGCAATAAATGCGTAAGTTGCTGCAACTAATCGCAAAAAACTGAGGTACAGCAATGTGAATGATTAGTTGGTACAACCAAACTTTTTTTTCCGTGAAACTATCGCGTCTTTCGTCGCGTCCGCGACGACGAGAGGCGGAATAATAAGTCCGACGATCGACGGGCGATAAGAGAAAAAAAAATGGATATTTCTCAAGTGCTATTATAAACACGAGAGTCGAGACGCGAGTTTTACGTATAGAAATAGAAAATACGTCCTAGGTCGAGCACGGCGCGCGTCGGCTGCTCGGTTTGCGTGCGATCGCGCGCTGCACCACCGGCAGAAATATTCTAATTGGCTAAAATTCCTGATGTCCACAAGTCCGCGACCGTGATGCGCGGCATTAATTAGCATCGGAATCATAGTGGTAACAGGCTATACGCGATAGCTGATAGACACGGGGGATATACGTGGTTATCGGCGCTGTGCCGCCGTGGCTGCCACACTGGCCACTGCTACGCAATTTTCTGTGGTTCTGCGTCCGTAACGGGGTCACACCGAAACTGCGTATACGGCGCTCGTGTTGTGGCCGCGGGAGAGACACCATTTGATACACCGCGTTGCCTGCAAAACGCCGATCGAACGGACGGAAAATTTTTTTCCAATCGGGAGAGGGAAGATAAAATCGCTTTTTTATTTTTTAAATCGCATGGTTGGCTAAGGGGTTAAGTGTTTCACGAGTTTTAGTGCTTTCCGAGTTCACACTGAACCGGTGAACTCGCAGTGTGTGCGGGATTTTATTAATATTACGGAGCAGAAATAAAATTTAACGTCTGCTTTCCTAGCCGTGAATTGGTGACGATCACAGAATTCAGTAAATTTCCACTTTTTATTGCTTAGTTTATATGGAATTGTAGACTCAGTTTTAGAGATTTTTCTTTGCAAAGATGTTTTTCTTAAGTTTTTATTTTCAAAGATTTTTTTTTGCGTCATTTTATTAATATTATGGAGCAGAAATAAAATTTAGCGTCTGCTTTCCTAGCGGTGAATTGGTGACGACCACAGAATTCAGTAATTTTCAAGTTTTTATTGCTTAGCTTATATGGAATTGTAGGCTCATTTTTAGATCTTTTTCTTTCCAAAGATTTTTTTCTCAAGTCACATGACCGTAGCATAATTTAATTATTTTAATTCACAATTGCTTGATTTATTAAAAGTAAATAAATAAAATATCAAGCTAAATCGAAAGCTGCATTCAGAATTCTCAGTGTTTAGTTTCAAGTTCGACCACCGAGCGACCACGTTGAAGAAATATCGAAATGTCGTTAAATAAACTTTAAATTCGTTTGAACCTATCTTCGCGTATAGACGCGGACATTACTGGTTTGTCGATAAGAGAGTAGGTGGTCGTCTCGCTTCAATTATTATACCCCAGGCAGCGCGGCAAGATGGCAGCGGGGGAAAAAAACGTTAACCAAGCAATTTGCATAGGTATCCAGGCATACGATCGAAATATATGTTGCTTCGTTCGACGATATATTGCAACTGTGGCGAGCGCACGAGAGTCTTTTATGCACATGTTGGAGAGTCTTGTGTATATCGCGTGGCGATCGATTTCATCGAAGCGGGATCCGAAACTCGCGAGCGGCGTATGCGATGCGTAAATCGGATACCGTATTAACGGCCGCCGTGAGAGCCGTGTTTGCTTTCCCAGCCGAACGGTCGCGCTCGCGTTGATAAGACATTTTCGTCGCGTCAAAACAATTTATCCCGGCTGAAAGTGCCTTTTCGCTATCTCGAGGGAAAGGAAAAAACAAAACGCTTAAAAAAGCAAACGTGAATTCCTAATGTCCCTCGGATCCCCGTCTCGCATTCCTCCCGGTATCGTCGCCAGTTCCTGGGTAAAGACGCCGAAAATAAAATTAAAGAACTAGACAAAAACGCGAAAAAAGAAACGTCCCGGCGTCGGCAAAAAACTGGTCGTCCGGGTTTTCGTGCCAGAACGACCGCAACCTCCGATTTTTAGCACAAAACTCAAAAGAAATCCTCCACTGCGGTTCACTTTATTATACCATTTGGGGATATATTATGACTTAAACCGACGACGTTATTTTTTTGTGTCCCCCAGTCACGGCTACCGCTGTGCATCACCGAATATCTTCGGAAATATTTCTCGCATTTGGCTTCTGGGGTCAAGTCTTGATTTTAGTCGCTCGATGACTGTCCCACGATGAAATTTAAGAAATTCTGTTGTTTCGCACTTGTCCGAGTAGGTCAGAGCCATTGCTGACCGTTGCCAACGGCCCACGTCAATCCTGCCAGTCATTTATGACAACCAAACAACAACAAAAAAGGCGATACAACCTGTCGCGTGTATCAATCCTGCGGGTCAACAGGAAAAAAATTGGTATCCAAAATTTTCCTTGTTTCGTACCTGTCCGAATAGGTCAGAGGCGTCGCTAACTGTTGCTACCAGCCCACGCTAATCTCGCACGGTATTTATATCGTCTAAAATTAAGGCTAAACCAGCCGCACACGAGTTTTAATCCCAGAGGCCACGGCCTCGTCCCCTATGTGTCTTCCTATCAAAATATCTCCTAACCATAAAATGGCCCAGCTCTGACGCATCCTCAAACGTCAGACTCATCATGATATCCAACATTTAGCTCCCAGCACCGATTCCTGACTTCAATCTTCTTCCCCGATCAACGTTAATTCTCCCAATCGATGAAACAAATCGCAATCCAAAATTCCGCCCGTTTCGTACCTGTCCGAATAGGTCAGAGCCGTTGATGACCGTTGCCAAAGGACCACGTCAATCCTGCCAGACATTTATGACAACCAAACAACAACAAAAACGGCGATACAACCTGTCGCGTGTATCAATCCTGCGGGGCAACAGGAAAAAAATTGGTATCCAAAATTTTCCTTGTTTCGTACCTGTCCGAATAGGTCAGAGGCGTCGTTAACCGTTGCTACCAGCCCACGCTAATCTCGCACGGTATTTATATCATCTAAAATTAAGGCTAAACCAGCCGCACACGAGTATCAATCCCAGAGGCCACGGCCTCGTCCCCTATGTGTCTTCCTATCAAAAAATCTCCCAACCATAAAATGGCCCAGCTCTGACGCATCCTCAAACGTCAGACTCATCATGATCTCCAACATTTACCTCCCGGCATCGATTCCTGACTTCAACCTTCCTCCCCGATCAACGTTATTTCTCCCAATCGATGAAACAAATCGCAATGCAAAATTCCGCCCGTTTCGTACCTGTCCGAATAGGTCAGAGGCGTCGCCAACCGTTGCTGCCAGCCCACGCCAACCCCGCAAGGCGTTTACACCTTCCAAAAAGAGACTTCTCAGCCGTACACACAAGTATCAATAATCCCAGAGGCCACGGCCTCGCCTCCTGTGTGTCTTCCTGTCAAAAGATCCTCCTAGCCATAATAGCCCGACTCTCTGACGCATCCTTCGTCTCGTCTCGGCTCGTCCGAGGCGCGTTTAACTATCGCGCGCGCCATATTTACAACACGTACAGTATAAACATAACGTGATATCTCGCGAGGAAGTAGCCTACACCGAGGCAGGGGGCACCCACGCCGCAAAGACTCGTGCACGAGTTATAGTGGAATTATAACCTGTTCGGGGGGGTCCAGCTGAGTCCGCGAGCCGGCTGCGGTTCGGCGCGAGCGCGTAAGGTACGTTAGCCTCCGATGTTGGGGCTGCGCACACAGATCGCACGGCCACAGGCAAAACAGGCCTGTCGGAATATCAGCTAGCGAGTCGCTTTCCGGCGCTGGTGTTGGTGATGCATGTATCGCGGCTGCACACTTTGCGGGCTATAGGTGAACCACTCCGGCTATCAACCTGGCAAATGTCAGAGTATCTAGCCGGCGTATAGCAGTCCCGGTGTATAGACACGGACCGCGTTGTCCATCTATATATATATATGTTCTGGCGCAGCGCGGATCGGCCACGGTGGAGAGATCCGAGCGACGAGAGAACCTGTCTTACCCGTATACTCCGTGTGTGTCGAATGGCCACGCTAGCCGAGCTCTCGGCTCTTGAGACTCGGGAGAGAGAAATATTAGACGCTAATCCGCGTAGGAGCAACGTGCGCATCGGTGGCTCGATGCACCGGGGCCTCGAGGGGATGCGAGCGAAACACGTCGGACGAGGCTAAAGACCCTCGCGCCACTCTTGTTTGTCATGTTCGTCGGGACGAGGCTTTCAAAACATTCGGAGACGTTTTTTGAGAAATTTGCGGGGAGAGAATCGAAGAAAGGTTTTTTTTGCGGGAAGTTGATTTGTTGAATATGGTAAGTGGTAAATAATGAGAAAATTAGGACTTTTTTGGTTTAAAGTTGAGTTACTGATATTTGGGCTTATTTTATTTGAGAAAATGTCGATAAATTTTGAAAATAGATTGGGAGAAATAATATTAAAATTAGCACTTTTTATGTTTCGGTTAACTTACTGGTATTTGGGCTTATTTTCTTTATCAAAACAGCGATAAATTTTGAAAATAAATAGGAGGAAATAATAATGAAATTAGCACTGTTTATGTTTTAGTTAACTTACTGGTATTTGGGCTTATTTTATTTATCAAAACATCGATAAATTTTGAAAATAAATAGGGGCAATAATAACAGATTAGCACTTTTTATTTTCCAATTAAGTCACTGGTAATTGGGTTTATTTTATTTATCAAAACGTCAATGCATTAGAAAAACGAACAGGGACAAAACAGGGACCAATAATAATCAAATTAGCACTTTATTATTTTCCAGTTGATTCACTTCCATTTAAGTCTTATCTCACGGAAGTGCAGTCAACGCACTTTATTACGTCGAGTCGCTGCAGTAGTTTTCCGAGAACCACCATCGTGTGATATCGCGGCAATTTTTTTTCTTTTTTTTTTGCAAAGCAAAGTCTGGTTCTCGTCTACTTTTCGTCGCTGCGCGTTCCAGTCGTGCGAGCTTATTAGAAGACTTCGGAACACTCGGCAGGTACGATAAACACGGCGAGACCCGATGTAATCGACTCGATACACCGAAGTGCATTACGCAAGACAGTTTATCGGCCGAATTTGTTACGGTCAGTGGCTCCGGTTTTCCTGGAGGATCGCGCCGCAAGCATCCGGCAAGTGTCCGGGACTGAGCAGCCGTCGTCACAGCCTGTGCAATGCTCGTAATGCTGACGAGAAAAAAATATTATATTTCTAACCACCATCAACACGTACTGAGGACGATAAAAAAAATGTATCGGCCACTCTTTCCTTAATTTTTTAAAGAAATGCATATGTATCTCGCAAAATAAAATAAACAAATAAAGAATTCACTGAATAAAGTAAATAAATGAAATAATTCGCCGAAGAAAATAAACAAATAAAATACTCTGCCGAATAAAATAAACAAATAAAATACTTCGCCGAATAAAGTAAACAAATAAAATAATTCACCGAATAAAGTAAATAAAAAAAATAATTCACCGAATAAAGTAAACAAATAAAATAATTCACCGAATAAAGTAAACAAATAAAATAATTCACCGAATAAAGAAAATAAATAAAATAATTCACCAAATAAAGTAAATAAGTAAAACAATTCACCGAATAAAGTAAATAAATAAAACAATCCACCGAATAAAATAACTAAATAAAATAATTCCCCGAATAAAATAAATAAATAAAATAATTCCCCGTATAAACTAAATAACTAAAATAATTCGCTAAACAAATCGTGAAAAAATGACCCAAATTCCCCGACCCAACGACCAACAGCGTAGAAAGCTCCCGTAAAATCGGCCATACAATTTCGTACACAATAAACGATCGATCATCGTAAAACAGATATTCACTGTTGGCTCATGACGCGACCGGGTAAACCTGTGCGGCCAGGCCGAAGGTTCCAATCTCTCTCTCCCGTTGACTCTCGCGGCTTATCGTGTGGCGTGGCGCATAGTATACTATATAACACTTTATGCTCGTAGCGCCGCGGAGATCCCACGCTGTGACGGCAGCCTCGAGAGAGAGAGACGAGAGAACCCAAGAGAAGATGATGCTTATCTCCGGCTCCTTTGGTAGTTTGGTAGTTTCCTTTGTTTTGGCCGCGTGGTTCTCGCGGGGCCCACGGCGCGCGGCATATCGACCGACTTCCTGCCATTTTCTACATCTCCATCGAGGTCGCCGAGCCAACTGTAGAATAGATACTGCGTGCACGATACAACGCGCGGTACACGGCTCGCTGTTTAGTGTCTGGTGGCCACTTTAGTATAGTCGCGCGCTGATCGCCACGAAAAACGAAGCCAACACGACGCGAGACCCGAGGAGACAGCGCATAGCGAGCCAGGGGCGACGAAATGAGGAAGCAAAGGAAAGAGGCGAGGAGGAGGAGGAAGAGAGAAGAAGCGACAATTATTTTCGCAATGCATTAACAGTATTTCTCTATTTTTTCAATAAGATTACCATCAAGTGTTACGGGAAATTAATATTTCTTGCCTTTATTTAAAAGTTTACACATCTTATTATAATCATTATGAGTTAGTGTTATCAAAACATAATTACAAAGCCAATCGTACCATCAATTTTAGTAGTAGTAATTGTTTTTATTGGCAATGTTACAATTTTTTTCCACAGTAGTTATAATAAATAATTACATTGTCTTTGCCAATGGGCCATCGACCGTGGTCCTTCAGCCCCCATCAATTTTATTTCTATACAAATTTAGGGTTTACAACTCAACTTATTAGGATATGTGTCAACTTGAATTACTCATGGGGTGAACCAAGAATAAAGTTATGCTGGTTCGAGGCATTTTATTTTATGTTATTTTGTTTTTATTTATTTTTACTTATTTTTATTTCCTGCCATTTTCTACGTCTCCATCGAGGTCGCCGCGGCAACTGTAGAATAGATACTGCGTGCACGATACAACGCGCGGTACACGGCTCGCTGTTTAGTGTCTGGTGGCCACTTTAGTATAGTCGCGCGCTGATCGCCACGAAAAACGAAGCCAACACGACGCGAGACCCGAGGAGACACAGCGCATAGCGAGCCAGGGGCGACGAAATGAGGAAGCAAAGGAAAGAGGCGAGGAGGAGGAGGAAGAGAGAAGAAGCGACAATTATTTTCGCAATGCATTAACAGTATTTCTCTATTTTTTCAATAACATTACCATCAAGTGTTACGGGAAATTAATATTTCTTGCCTATTTAAAAGTTTACACATCTTATTATAATCATTATGAGTTAGTATTATAAAAGCATCATTACAAAGCCAATCGTACCATCAATTTTATTTCTATAAAAATATAGGATTTACAACTCTACTTATTAGGAAATGTGTCAACTTGAATTACTCATGGGGTGAACCAAGAATAAATTTATGCTGGTTCGAGGCATTTTATTTTATGTTATTTTGTTTTTATTTATTTTTACTTATTTTTATTTCCTGCCATTTTCTACATCTCCATCGAGGTCGCCGAGGCAACTGTAGAATAGATACTGCGTGCACGATACAACGCGCGGTACACGGCTCGCTGTTTAGTGTCTGGTGGCCACTTTAGTAGTCGCGCGCTGATCGCCACGAAAAACGAAGCCAAGACGACGAGACCCGAGGAGACACAGCGCATAGCGAGCCAGGGGCGACGAAATGAGGAAGCAAAGGAAAGATGCGAGGAGGAGGAGGAAGAGAGAAGAAGCGACAATTATTTTCGCAATGCATCAACAGTATTTCTCTATTTTTTCAATAACATTACCATCAAGTGTTACGGGAAATTAATATTTCTTGCCTATTTAAAAGTTTACACATCTTATTATAATCATTATGAGTTAGTATTATAAAAGCATCATTACAAAGCCAATCGTACCATCAATTTTATTTCTATAAAAATATAGGATTTACAACTCTACTTATTAGGAAATGTGTCAACTTGAATTACTCATGGGGGTGAACCAAGAATAAATTTATGCTGGTTCGAAGCATTTTATTTTACGTTATTTTGTTTTTATTTATTTTTACTTATTTTTATTTCCTGCCATTTTCTACGTCTCCATCGAGGTCGCCGCGGCAACTGTAGAATAGATACTGCGTGCACGATACAACGCGGGGTACACGGCTCGCTGTTTAGTGTCTGGTGGCCACTTTAGTATAGTCGCGCGCTGATCGCCACGAAAAACGAAGCCAACACGACGCGAGACCCGAGGAGACACAGCGCATAGCGAGCCAGGGGCGACGAAATGAGGAAGCAAAGGAAAGAGGCGAGGAGGAGGAGAAAGAGAGAAGAAGCGACAACGTGGAAGAAAAAAAAAAAAAAAAAAGAAAAAGAACAAGCGGAAAGAATCAGCGTGGCGGAGTGAAGGAAAAAAAAGGAGAGGAAAAAGAATAAGATGGAAGGAAGCGAGAACCGTTACGAACGTTGTGGAACTCTCGTTCGAGCCGGAGATCCGCGAATTCCGAGGAATTTAAGGGAACAGAGCGCGGGATCTCGCAGGATGTGGATCGGGGCTCGATTCACCCAAATAACTTCTTCCCATTCCCCTCGATACCTCGCGACTCTGTGAGAAATCAGTTTCCTTTAACGGTTTAAAGAATGCCATTTCAACCGTTACCCCGGAGGGGGCTTTCTATTTTTTTCGATTTTATCGCCGCGCGCGCGCCACGGGCCGCGCGCTGCGCTATCGCCGAGCGAGAAACATTTTTCCCCGATCCGCGCGGGGCGAGATGAGTTGGAAAAATGTTTTCCACTCGCGAGACCGTCGCGGAATTTTCCGCGGGCTTTCACTTAAAAAAAAATAAAAAAAAAACGACGAAGAAAAAAAGAAAGGAGACCTATATAGCGTTAATTCGATTGCTTTCACAGTAACAATTCGTCAATATCGGGAAACCGTAGCGAGCAACCACGTAAAATCTCGATGGCACTTAGAAAAAAAAATTGGAGACCTACATAACGTTAATTCAAATGCTTTCACGATAATAATTCGTCGACATTGGTAAACAGTAAACAGTTTACCAACTGTTACTGTTTACTGTTTACTGTCGTCGGTCTATAGACTGACCACATAAAATCTAAAAACTTTGGTAAAAAAGGAGAAAGATTTAAAAAAAAACCGCGTAACATTAATTCAATCGCTTTCGCAAAAATAATTCCTCGATATTGGCAAACCGAACGCATAAAATTTCAAACGAACTTTACGACTCGACCCACAATTTTTTTTTTTTTTTTTTTTTTTTTTTTTCGTCCCCAATAAATACCCCCTTAAAATTCGCATATTTGCGAAAAACCGTGATACTAAATTGCGTAAAATGATCGTAAAACGAGACTACGATTTTCGCTGTCTCTTTCTTTTTCTCTGTGTCCCAAACTGAATTTCCCCGCCGGTTGTTTAACGTCGTGTCGATATTCAGTAACGTATTACGGAATCCCGTACGCCCGGAATCCAAGTGCGCGTCGTGTCGGCCGCGCGTTGGCCGCGTGTATATAGTCAGGTATATAAATGCAGCGTCTACGCGGCCCGTGAGAGATCCATGTGCGTCGTGCTTTCTACGTAGCGCGAGAGATACTCACGCGGTTGTAGCGCGGCAGCGTCCCATTTCTCTTATTTCACCAGCGCCCGTGGCACCGCGGCGACGTCGTCGTCGTCGTCGTCGCGCTCGGCGTGGTATACTGGAGTGCTCGTCGTCGACAGCGACAAGAAATAAAGTTTCGAGCTGGATAGACTCGCGCGGACTACGGGGGGACAGGATAGACGTGTTGCCTCCGGGCCCTCGGGCGTTTATCTGATCAAGCTATTATTCCCCCGCAATGTTCGCCAGCCCCGCTTAAAGCGGGAACACATAAGTACCACAATACACATAACTGCACCTTTGGCGCGCGTAAATACAACGCCGATATACATTTCGCGGCTTCAATACTTACCCGCCGCACGTAATCGTCGGCTTTGCGGAAATTCTGACGACTTCGCGGGTATTTCTGACGTCACCGTAAACGCTTCGTAAACATTTTTTTATTGTGGTGTATTTTTTCAGTAATTGTTTGTATCTTTGAATATGAATAACGTGAGATTCGGTATAGTATCGAAGAAATTGGGAAAATAAATAATATATGTTTTTTAAAAGAATTTTTTGTTGAATTCTTACAGGTATTTCTGACGTCATCACAAACATCATAATTTTTTTTAAGATATATTTTTTTGACTAATTTTGTACTGTTAAACGTAAATAATGTAATATGTGATTCAATATAAACAAAATACGTGAAATAAATATGCATTTTTTAAGAAGAATTTGTTGTTGTTTTTTTAAGAAGAAATTCGGAAAATCAATAATATATGTTTTTCAAAAATAATTTTTGTTGAATTTTTACGGGTATTTCTGACGTCATCACAAACATCATCATTTTTTTTAAAGATATCTTTTTTTTACTAATTTTGTACTGTTAAACGTAAATAATGTAATATGTGATTCAATATTAACAAAATACGTGAAATAAATATGCATTTTTAAGAAGAATTTGTTGTTGTTTTTTAAGAAGAAATTCGGAAAATCAATAATATATGTTTATCAACAATAATTTTTGTTGAATTTTTACGGATATTTCTGACGTCATTACAAACATCATCATTTTTTTAAAGATATCTTTTTTGACTAATTTTGTACTGTTAAACGTAAATAATGTAATATGTGATTCAATATAAACAAAATACGTGAAATAAATATGCATCCTTTTTTAAAGAATTTGTTGTTGTAATGCCTATTGGATATGAATGTGTATGTATTACCGAATGTGAGCGCTTCGGTGCTATAAAATTCCATTAGTAACGCCACCGCGATCGGACCAATTACTATTATTAAATATCATTTTGTTACACTCCTCGCCGTATGAAATCTGGAACACACAACGGCGGGCTCCGTGCGCGCGGGATAATTCGTGAGGCGCCGCGCGCACACATCGTCGTCGTGCGAATTATCATAATTCTCGTGGTCGCGTTATTTAGCTTCCGGTCGTTAACCGGAACGCGGGGATCTCTGCGCGAGTTGCATGCAAATATAGCGAGCGAAATTTCAAGGATACCCGGGACTTTTTTTTTTTTTTTTTTTTTTTTTTTTTTTCATGCGAATTGTAGCTGTGGGTTAACCTTGACCGAGTTGAATATATTTTTTTTTCCTTATTGGCGTCCGAGTAAAAAAATCGTAGCACGAAAACAAAACGACCGAAGTTTGTGGCGAATAAAAATGATTTTTTTCTCTCGAGCAAAAATATTTTTACTCCAAGACAAAATTGCGGTCTGGAATGGCGCTCGAGCGATTTCTCGTAGATCCTCCGCGCGAGCATTTCCAACATAGTTGCGAGTGCGAGAGCGTTCACGAACTGTTGCGCAAGTAGAATCGAGATCGCGCCAGTGCGCTCGGAGCACCGTTCGGGCTCTCTCGGTTCGACGAACTCTTTCGATAGTGTCAACGAGAGTCACGAGATGCCTAATGGCCGGGGCGAGCTTTTATTGTGTCGCGCTTTGCGGTCTACGGTCAGGACCTCTGGGGAATCGGATTAAGTGCACACCACACTGGAGTCTGTGAGACTAGCATTTTAGTCCCGGTATTCGTGGTCCCGGTATCTACGGGCATTTCCAAGCCAAACGGTCACGACGACTTGATTAATTTTTATCAAAAAATCATCCAGCCAGGAGAAACAAAAAAATACAAAAATACTATCACAAAAAAATGCCATTAAAAATAGACACAAGTTCAGTATTTTTGCTACCTGCAAATTCTCCACCGATTCCCGCATATCACGGGGAATCCCAAGCCAAAGGGTCACGACGACTTGATTAATTTTTATCAAAAAATCATCCAGCCAGGAGCAACAAAAAAATACAAAAACACTATCCCAAAAAAATGTCCATTCAAAGTAGACACAAGTTCAGTATTTTTGCTACCTGAAAATTCCCCACCGATTCCCGCATATCCACAACCGGCAAAACAGCGAAATTCCGCTTTTTCACTTTATACCCGTCTAAGTGAAAATTCAATATCCTGTTTATGCAAATGTCAAATTATATCCCGGCGCGGCGTAAGCGCGTAAAACTTTAACGACCGCGGAATAATTACCGCAATAAAAGGCCTTTGAAGTTGGAAGAAGAAAAAAAAACAGAAAAAGGAAACAAAAGTTAAAGGCTGACCACACCTGGTAACATCAACGACAACCCGAGGCAATCTTTTTTTTTTGTTGTTTTTTTTTTTTTTTTCATTTTCTCCTCCTCGCGATCCCGAATAAACAAAACAAGAACAAATCGGCGCCGCGTTGGCCTGAAACGGCCCGTATATATACAGCGCCGGCCGGCGTCTCACGCGCCTAATTCGATTCCACGCCCGGAGCTGGTCCGGGGCTCACGCCCGAATGAGATCGGGTCGCGCGGGTTCTCCGGGAGATTTTCAGTCGCGCCGGCGAGTTTTGTGCACCGCGCATACCCGAGGGGCAGGTTTGCGCCGCCGAGTGATCTAGCGCGTGCTCGCGAATCGAGAGAAATTTTGCGGTTGTTAGCCTCTACACACCACCCGAGGTGAATATACAGCCGCTGTCTATATCTGTATATATATACGTACAGTAGATATATATATATATATACATATATATATATATAAATGCGACGAGGTTGCCTGGATGCCAGCTAAGACTCCGCGAGCCTGAGCCGAAGAGAGTAGAGACCGAAGAACCGGACCGCGGCCCATTACTGGATGGGATATATAGCGGTGGCAGTAGATCCAGCCGAGCCGGCTCGGCGGCTGACTACGACGCGCCGTATCTACTGCCCGACGCCGCCGTTGCAATACTGACCCAGTGTGGAGCCCCCGGCCGCGCGAGACGTGCTGCACCGCAATATAACGTGCAGCGCTGAGAGTTTCTGACTCTCGCAGCCTCCACTCCGCCGTCTACGCATTTATTTGTATATATATGTGTATTTTTTTCTTCTTCTTGTTTTTATATACTTATGTATATACAGGTATAGATGCGTCTGTATGACGGTGATTTACAGCGTGTGGAGGCGATTTGCGCCGAGTCATCATCAGCTCGCCTGATGCCAGCGTCTGGTCTATGGGGTCTATCTACTCTCGCCGGGACGCTTTGCGTATTTCGCTCGGCAGCGAAATTCTAACTGCGCAGTTAGGGGACTCGGTTTGCTTTATTTTGCGAGGGAAAAAGGAGACGGGGCTGCTAGGGTTTTTTTTTTGTGGAGTATTTTGTTCTTGGTTTTTTAATTTGTTGGAAGATGGAGTAAAATAATTATTTGAGGCTTTTCCGGGATGTTACGAGTGTTAACCTTATTAGCAGTGTTGTAAGTCCTCATTACTTTAAGAATTAACATTTATTTTCCAGTAGCGATTTTAGAAAGATGACCTGTAGCGATTATAAAATTATATGTGAAGTTTTGAGTAGCCGTAAGAAAAACCTAATTTTCATTAAATTTTTCATTAAATTTTGGGGTCTATCTACTCTCCCCGGGACGATTTGCGTATTTCGCTTGACAGCGAAATTCTAACTGCGCAACGCGGGAACTCGGTTTGCTTTATTTCGCGAGGGAAAAAGGAGACGGTGGCTGCGAGGGTTTTTTTTGTGGAGTATTTTGTTCTTGGTTTTTTAATTTGTTGGAAGATGGAGTAAAATAATTACTTGAGGCTTTTCCGGGATGTTACGAGTGTTAACCTTATTAGCAGTGTTGTAAGTCCACATTACTTTAAGGATTAATGTTTACACAACCGTTTATTTTTCAGTTGCGATTTTAGAAAGATGACCTGTAGCGATTATAAAATTATATGTGAACTTTTGAATAGCCGTAAGAAAATCCAAATTTTTCAATAAATTTTGGGAGAAATTGTGAGAAAAATGGACAAGCACAGTCCTCCATTATTTTCGCAATGCATTAACAGTATTTCTCCATTTTTTCAATCAGATTACCATCAAGTGTTATGGGAAATTAATATTTCTTGCCTCTATTTAAAAGTTTACACATCGTATTATAATCATTAGGAGTTATTGTTATCAAAACATAATTACAAAGCCAATCGTACCATCAACTTTATTTCTATAAAAATTTAGGATTTACAACTCTGCTTATTAGGATATATGTCAACTTGAATTAATCGTGGGTTGAACTAAGAATAAATTCGTGCTGGTTCGAAGCATTTTATTCATCTTATTTTATTCTATGTTGTTTTGTTTTTATTTATTTTTATTTATTTTTATTTTACTTCATTTTATTTTATTTAAATTTGTTTTATTTTATTTTATTTCGTGGATACGACCGCACTATAATCCTGTAAACCTGTAAAAGGAGGGTTAGGTAGTCTTCGGGCTGAGTGCTGGTGTACACGATTTCTCGCGTCTGAACGTGTGTTGCTCGTTGAGGCGCATGCCAAGCGCATCCTACGCACGTCTAACTCGTCCCGAACGAGTCGTGCATAAAGAGTTTTCACCGGCTTCGCGTACCGCTGCAATGATTCGTCCGGTGTACAAGAAACGGCTCGCCTCCAGGCAACCAGCGTGGATATAAGGATATGAAGACGGTAGTGCGCTTGGGGGTTACAGCATTTGAGGTTTTTATTGAAACGTCAGCCTGTCTTGTCCCAGGTGAAACTTAAGTCCCGGCGCGTCTTGTCTCGGATTTGTCCGAATCGTCGAACCTGCTCGAGGCTAAAGCCGACTTGAGTGTTTGTAGGAAAATTCTCACTGATTGATTGAGACACTAAAATATTTAACGCATGTTGTGGCTGGTTATTTATTTAATTGTATTAAACATTTGATACATATTCGATATCAAATTACAGGCGAAACTCGAGTGTTTATTGGAAAATTCTGAATAATTTATTGAAACAATAAAATGTTTCCTTCGGGGTGGCTGGAAATACATTTAATTGTACAAATTGCCCGAAAGTTTGATCAACATTTGATACGAAATCACAGGCGAATCTCGAGTGTTTATTGGAAAGTGCTTAATAAATAATTGAGGCACTAAAACGTTTCGCTCGAAGTGGCTGGTAATTTATTTAATTGCACAGATCGCCCGAACGTTTGATCAAAATTTGATGCGAAATCACAGATGAAACACGTGTGTTTATTGGAAAATACTTAATAATTAATTGAGGCACTAAAATGTTTCGCTCGGAGTGGCTGGTAATTTATTTAATTGCACAAATCGCCCGAACGTTTGATCAACATTTGATGCGAAATCACAGACGAAACCCGAGTGTTCATGGAAAATTCCAAATAATTAATTGAGACACGAAATTGGCTGGTAATTTATTCAATTGTGCCCGAACACGTTGATCGAAATTCGATAGGAAATTATAGCGGTCGATAACAATAATATTTTATGGCGCAAGAATTTATCACGGCTTGAAGCACGCGCGATGATGTCGTTAAATGTCGAACTACAATTCGATAACGAGCTTAGCGCACCGGGTAATTTACTGCTCTCTGTGCCGCCCGCCGCCGCCGCCGCCGCCGTCGCCATTTACGAGGCTATTTTGTTCGCACGCCTTCGATTATCGCGCCGAGGGTTTATCGAGCGCCCGCGAGAAAGAGCAACGCAACCGATTTAATTTATGCGACGCAAGGTACGCGTGTGACTCAATTACCGGCGTCGATTGCCAAGGGCGAATTCCCCGGAATGACAAACGTCGCTCCGAGGGCGCTAAACGACGAGTTTACATGCCGCTCGGATCGATCGAACATTATTCTACCTTTTGGAATTTTTTTTATCCTTCGGGCCTCCCAGGAGACTCGAAGGTGATAAAAAAATTACATCTTGTTTGGAGCTTTAATTGTAAAACAAGGTGAAAATCACTGAGCGGTAAAACGACTTATTAGTCATTGTTATTAATTAAATTAAACCGACATTAGAATGAACTAAAATAGAATTAACTTAATTTGTTTATGGTCAAAATAAATTAATTGCACTGCCAAACAAAATAATCAATTTAAAAATAAAATTGACTGACTCTAAAATTGACTGACTCTAAAATTAGACTCTAAAATTATTTTACCGTAAAATTTGTTTACGGTAAAATAAATTAATTACACTGCTAAAAAAAGTAACCAATTTTTAAATAAAATTGACTGACTCTAAAGTTCAGTTTTATTCCGACAATTTATATCAATTCACAGAAAATACGTTTATCGGGGCAATAGGAAAAATTACGTAATACATTGCAGCAATCATTCTTTTTTTTTTTTGTTTTTTTTCAATGACTACAAAAATAATGGCCCGAACCAGCAATCGATAGTCGTCAACTTCCGGCTCCCCGTTCGCGTTCTTATCGATTTAGGGTGCGTTTGTCCGCGCGAGCGTTACCATTGATTCGCGGCGGGACGCATATTTCACAATGTCTCGGGTTTTCATCTATATATTACGCCGTTAGCGACTGTAACGGACAGCGAACAGCGTCGTTCGGGCCGGCTCGGATCGCGGCGCGAACAGTCGGCACCGCCGCCACCATCGTCGTCGTCGGCGCGCAGCAATGCTGCATATAATAGCCTCCTACATAAAATTAGCTCGGGAACTGCGGCGAATTTTTACGGCGTTACGAAAGAGACGGCCGTACACGACGATTATCTAAGCGTCGTAAAAGAGTCTCTCCGGCCGTTGGAAAATGGTTGCGGGTGCTCCGGCGCGCACGCTCGCAGATGCTGGACACTGGCGACCGCCGAACGGCCACCAGGATACGTATACAGCTGTACCCCGCTTTATTTATAAGTACCTATGGAAAACTGCGAGTGTATCCCGCGGCCGTCGTCGTCGTCGTCGTCGTCGTCGTCGCGAGATTCTCGATAATCGTCGCTGCGCCGCTGTTGTTATTATCGCGCGTACCGAGAATCTCGCTCGCGAAATGGAGCCTATTGCCAATTACGAATTATACGCGCGTGGCGATCGTGGATGGCGGCCAAGTGTTTACGGCTCTTTTCTGGTGCGCCGCGAGGTTCGCGAATTCTTTTTAGCCATAAGGTGGATGCGCCAGACGCGCGCGGAGCGCAACGCGGTGCGACTGAAACGACGTGACTGTTTCAATGGCCTGAAGCGACATTTTTTTTGCGACTTCATAAATTTTTCGATTTTCTTCGACTGTTAATAAATCGTTTAATTTTTAATGTATTTTTATTTATTTATTAAACTAATTGCCAATTTAGCAATATTATATTTATTATTTATTATTATTTTTTTTATTTATATATTTTTTTTTTGGCGCCTTCATAAATTGTTTGCTTTTCTTCGATCGTTAATAAATCGTTTAATTTTTAATGTGTTTTATTTATTTATTAAACTAATTGCCAATTTAACATTAAATTAATTATCAATTTAGTTCCCAAATGAATGATTGATTGTATATTAATTTACTTGTCATTGGTTCTTTCGAAATAAATACTTGAATTAATTTAAACTTCACGGTAACCAAGTCCTTATTTTTCCCTAAGAAAAAAAAACCCACGTGACTGTAACATCCGCCTTAAAAAAAAAAAAGCACTCGCATACCTCGAAGTTCCAACGCGACAAAAACGATGACAGCCGTAACGGAAAAATATGAAAAATATATACGCAACGCTAAGTGAAGACTCCGCTTAGGTCTATCCGCGTCTGTGTGTAGCGACAGAAAATTGCCGGAAATCCCACGCTCGCAATCCGAGCGTGTACGAAAGAAGTCGATGGTCGAGCAGAAGGGGGACGAGTGGTGGAGAGGGGGGAGGGGGGGGGGCTCAGGCGATCTTTGGGGGGCGAATGTCCCCGGGGTGTCCGCAGCGCCAACAGAGCAAACACCGCGGCAGCAGCGAGATCGAGTTCGACCTAGATTTTTACTTTTTGCCTTCGTTCGCCCGGCAAACGAGATTGCCGATAATGATTAGACCCCGGGCGAGCTGAGTTTTATCCCAACTCCGCGCTGTTCGGTTTTGCACCGGTTCGCCTGTAGCGAGTCGATTCTTCATTTCATGCACGACGAGGACTTGGAGGACGACGCTGCGCTTTTCCTCCTATGGAGCGGTTGAATTATCCTCCTTATATACCCGTTGAGGCTGCCTCGACAATTGGTCCATTCGTTTCTTCGAACCGTCGGGGAATTATTTTCTTCCCTCCTGACGCTTCGATGAGTCTGTTATTATATTTAGAAGGGTGATCGATACGGTAATCGATACACACAACGTGGATCTCGTTGGCAATGGGTTTGAATGAACCTCGAGGCTGGGTTAAATTCTGCCTGTCACATATACAATCGACGACGTCAAATAAAATAATTTTATTACAATGGGAGGCTTCATAAAAGTCAGCCACGAGAGATGAAATAATCCCACTTCTGTTTGTACATTGTAATCAGCGGTGGACGGTGGAGAATAACTTAACTGGCATTTTAACAATAGTCGGTTGCTGCATGCGAAGATATTTTTTTTTTGTTTTGTTTTTTTGTGCAATTTATTTTATTAAATACACTTGGCTCGTTAACCGCTAACCGAGAGTTATAGACAGGCATGACAAAGTAATTTTAGTAATTGAGAAATTTAGGTAAGTGGAGTTGAATTGTTTCGCCGAGTTGTTCATTGCAATTCTGCGACTGCGTCGGTCGTACCGAGCTGCAGGTGGATGGATGCCGATTGTTGGCGGAACGTGAATCGCGAAAATTCGTTTTTATGGTTTAGCGAGATGGACAGTTAATTATTTGCAACTTAGTGGCTACCCGCAAATCTCCGCACGATTTATTTAAACATTTATAAACATTAAATCTTAGTCTGAAAAAATGTTTCGTATTTTTGTAGGCGAAAGCGGAAATTTTACGGCTAATTTTTTTTTTTTTTTTTTTTTTTTTTTTCCAGAACCAAATAAAAATTAGATTGAAATCAAAGTTTTTGGGGGTAGAATATGCGATTTGACACCAATGGTATAGGTAAGAAGTAGATATTCTGAAAAGAAACTTTTCGCAAGGTCAATTTTTTAAATTTTCCGGCGAAAAAAACGCCAAAAAAATAATTTCTTCAAAATTAAGTTAAAAAAACGACGACTTGGAAACAACTTGAGAACGTTACTGTAGGCCAAAAATCGCTATCCCAAAAAAAAAATTCAGATTAATCCCACTTGTTCCCAGCGCCTAAAACCTTCAATTACAAAAAAAATTATTCACGGTAGCGCAAAAGCATTACACAATTTTTCTCCCACTTAGAATCACCATTTGCACCGCATTAAGCCCCAATTAACACACTCGTTCCCATGATGGCCCTCAATTTTCCTTCCGACTCTCCGGCCTGAGCGCATCCACTCGATAAAATGATCGCCTCATTAGCTAATTACGTTCCTCGCACCTGACTCCACTCTCCACCTCTTAACATCCCATTCCCATTAAATCACCCATCACAAAATCCCCCGAGAAATCCCCATCCTCAACACCATCCACAAAAAGCCCCTAAAAAAAATCTGCAACCCGAGCCCGCAATTACGCAAAGCCCATCAAGCTGTCTCCTTAAATCTCGGCTTCACCGCTCGGGACAAAACCAAAGCGATGTATCTCGCTTAGTCTCGCATTAAGTGCACCCCCCACGAAGCCAAAATAGGTCATGTCTACCTACACCCATTACCCACTTCTTCTTCATCACTTTATATTCTCTCATTCAACGGGATTGATAGCCTCTCGTGTCTCTCGAGATCCCAGCACAACGTCTCCCTCTGCATACATATATATATACATATACATATATATATATAACACACATACAGGTAAACGCACACTTTTCAGGGCTAAATTGTGTACGTGAGGCTTAACTGCCTAACGATAGTCGCGGACACACGCGACTCGGGATGCAAGTCCCTCGCCTCTCCGGACTCCACACAATACCTTCGTGAATATGCGCTCTCCGTGCGCGCAACGATCACGAAACAAGCATCGCAAGCCATCCGAGGGGGGGCTATAAGGGAGCTCACGACTCTCTGGGCGCTGGTGATGCCGATGCCGAGGCTCCGGGCGATGTAGGCGGGCTGCTTCGCTGCTGCTGCAGCAGCAGCAGCAGCAGCAGCGGAACCATAGGAGAGACCTAGGCGAGCGGGTGTTGCGCAAGGCGACGGCGTCGTCAGCAGCAGCAGCAGCAGCAGCCTCCGTGCAGCTCCAGCAGTCGCTGTACCCTACCTACCTACCTATAACAACCTCGAGCACCCGGAGAATCGTTTCGTTACTCGCTGTCCGACGTCTGGTAAATAGGCTAAAGGCATCGAGCTCCACTGCTGCCGCTGCTAAGTTGTAACCCGCTTGCATTGCAAGCCGCATGCATCGAATCCACTCCCGGGTGCACGTAGGAAAAACATATATAGACACCGCAAATATACACAGTAGGTATGTACCTGACACGTTACTCTCGCGGGCTGCCATCGCGCGGCGCGGCCGACCGCATTTCAATAGACTCTGACGACGAGGGGCAGCGATCGCCCGCCCGCGAGAGACAACTACGATCGCGCGCGGAGAGCAGAGAACGCGGAGTAATGCCGAGACCGGCGATTCCCCGCGCGCGAGCGCGCGGGCGCACGCCTTGTCCCATTTGTATCGGAGCGCGGAACTTGAGGACACTCGATATCGCGTCTGGCTCGATATACGTGGTTTTGCAATGGTGCTGTTACGCTGAGGGTAATGATGGATCGGTATATTGTGTCGTGGAATTTCATTTTTTTTCGGGGGGAATGTAGGTTGGTTCGGTGGTTAGTGCTGTTGGTTCGGCGAGGAAAAAATATTAACTATGGGAGATTTGAGGATTTTTTTGGTTACTGGGATTTACTGGGATTCGGGTTACGGATTTTTTTTTATGACAATTGATTCGATGATGATCAGGGTGGTTTGATGTTGAAACGAAATTGCGACTGTTGTTTTGGAAGAAAAAAGAGAATGGGATTTTTTTTGTACCCTTTAAGGCAATTTTGTTTATTTTTTTCGTTAAAAAAACATTCATTTTATATATTTTTTGGAAAGTTGTTTGTCTGTTTGTCTGTCCCAGCGCCCTTGCATTTTTTACAGGATGTTAAAGTCAGACCCTTAATAATCGCAAATTTTTAGAAGGGCCTTTTGTTTTTTGCGATTTTTGTGGATCTGACTTTAATATCCTGTAAATTCTCTTCGTTATAGAGTTTTCTCTCGAACGCAAAAAGAAAACCCAGGTTTGGTCGATCGAAAAAAAAGTAACCTCGATTTTAGCAAAGTGACGAAATTTCGAAAAATGTGAAAAAACATTTTTTGCATTTTTTTCATCGAATTTTACGTTTTTCGGGCAGACGACGGTGCTTTTCAGAATCAGCGCGAAATTTCCCATCGGATAGGGTCTTCAAACTTTACGAAATAAAAAAAAAAATTCTCGATTTCGTACAGTTTGGCGAGGTTAATTTCATGTTAATTTACTTAACGATCTAATTTTGATTCGAGCATATAGCGAACGCGTGAAACGCGCGAGCCACTACGACCTGCTTGTAACTGATAAAATAATCATTGTTACAGAACCACATTTAACGAGACTTAATTTCCGGAAAAAAAAAAAAATCGCGAAACTGATCGAATAAAAGTAAATTCGTCAGTGTCCGACAACACGAAAACCGGATGTGGGTGTCGTTAACTTCGTTCACCACGCCTAGACTTCCGGGGCAGAATTTTTTCTTTGCACATTTTTTTCGCGCTTATCCCGCCTGGAGAACGACGAGACCATGGAACGTCCTTCGGGAGGTCGGAAGTCACGATTATTCGTGGTCCGAAGGGGCAGCAGCGGCGGCAGCTGTGACTCACCGCGAGTCCTCCGAGCCCTCCGCGTGTCGTAAGAGGCATGAAATGAAATTTTCGTGGCTGGCTACCCGCGGCCGTGTTCACCGTTAGCCGGCCGACTTCCTCGTTGCCGCGTGGTCGTCGAGAGCCGCGCGCGTGGATATTCCAGAACTGGGTCTTACCATATTTTATTCCGAAATTTTGTGACGTTTGATTTACGACGAGCGTCCGGTGATTCGACACGATGAGCTACCGTCGTGGCCGTCCCTCTCGCTCTCCCTCGACGGTCCGCCGTCGCCCTCGGCGGTGACGCCGCGCGACGGGCGCGGATGAATTCGTCGCCGCCGATTAAACGCGAAGCCGCTCGACGCGCGCGAGGCTATCATCTCGTTGGCGAAAGTGTTGACCGTCGAGATTCTCCGATATCGAGAAGATTGACGAAGCCCTCCGCGAATTTATTGGGTGTTTCAATAAACGCCTTCTGGCTCGCGGACGAAAAAGGTACTGAAGAAAAGTGTCAATCTCATTAAAATATTGCAAAATGTTAATATTAAAATATTAAAAGTACTAAATTTAATAAACGTGTGTAGAGAAATTACAAATTTATATGTAAAAATACCGCAATTTTTATGATTTGTTTTTGAGATACAAAAAATGGTATATCTATAGATATACAATCTATATCTATATCTATAGATATACAATTTTATAAAAATTATAAAATTAAAAAAATAAAAATAAAAATTGTATATCTATAGATATACAATTTTTATATTAAATATTTATATTAAATATGTTAAATCTATTTACATCTGGTATATTAAATTAAATTTCTCAGTTTACGTAAAAGAACTTCGGCTGCCTGTAATGGAAACTTACAACAATTTTTTTTCTAACACTACGATCGCCGCTCCGTTTCGTTATCGATCATAATCGATCATATTCTATTTACGATTCAAAACCGACGACGAATGCCTCCAGGCCAAATCGTGATTCCGCGCTTGTATTATCGCCGCGTGAATTGTGAAACCCAAAGACCGCTGTGAATTCACCCAATTCGGTTGCATAATCTAATCTTTTAAAAACGTTTTTTTTTTTCACTCTATACGCTGGTCACGATAGGCGTGGCGCTGACCGAAAACCCATTTGATTTTCATCGAGCCAAAAGCCGTCTGCGCTGTCTCTAAATCGGTTAACCCGAATACCGTTGCCTGTGATCGATCGGAAACGCTCCCGCTGTTAGCCTCCAGTTTGCGGTGAACGAAACACACGATCTGCGACTTTAGATTTATCGTGTTATGACTTTTTTTAAATCTGCATTGAGGCTCACGACACCGGTGAACGTGAAGCATTTGCCGATTTTTTTTACCCCGCAATAACTATAAACGTTTTGTATTTAAATCCATCCCAAAAATAGTCTAATTTTCGGTGTCTCCTCCAATTTTGGCCACACCTAAACTGCCAGATTTAATTGGTGGCAAAAAATGTATTCGACGTTCAAAAAAATAAAATCCAATTTTTATTGTTTTTGACTCCGGTCAACCCGAACCAATAATTTTTTTTTTCAATGTTAGAAATTAATAGACCAATTGAATTGTTATTTTATTTTCATGAATCTCCGCATGCAGCCGCTCGATAAAATCATAATTTATATTAAATATCGTTCAAATATCGAATATCGTGAGTGCAGACTACATATCACTTTATTTTCTCAGGGCTTCTTGTGTTTCCATTGGGTGTACGTTACGACTATGTCGGGAAGATCGATTGAAATGGCGAAGTTATTTCGCGCAGTGCCTCGGACATGCTCGCTCTGGGCGAGCAAAGACACCTGGCACCTTTTCCCGAGCATCTCGCGAACACGATGTACGCCGCACAATGTACAATAAACGAGGCAATAAACTCCCGTCGTACACGATGCGCATGATTCACTGGAGCGACGCGAATGCATCGATTCTGCGTGGCCGATATATCGGCCTCTTCAGCTTCGACGAACCTGACCGCGGCAGTAAAAACAAGTCGTACCGTGTCGTTGAATTTTTTATTTATTTTTATACTCGAACCCTAAAGTATTTAAAGCTTCGGGGTAAAATTTTTTTTACGACCTTATATATCAAGGTATTGAACCCACAGCAGTCGGTGTCGAAACTTTATTATAAATCGAAGCGAATCTCACAAATTTACAACCGTGATTTCCAAATTTCTCGTCCCTAAAAAATTCCGCGTATAACTCGATTATCTCAGAATTTTTTTTTTTTTTTTTTTTGTAAAAATTTGAATTCGAATTCTTCCTATAAATCGAAAAAAAAATTCAGAACGACGATTTCTAAACTCCTCCCATAAAAAAATTAATGCATAACGCGACGACCTCAAAATTTTTATTCCAAAAATTAATTTTTCCGGTAAATCGAAGAAAATATCAGAAATTGATAACGATTTACAAATTTCTCGGTTAAAAAATCATGTGTGAAGCGATTATCTGAAAATTCTCCCTCGAAAAAGTTGGTGTCTCACGGTTATTTTATTGCATACCCAGGTTTATCGATGCCACGGATAAAATTGTCAAACTTCAATCGCCCTGTACAGGCGAACGAGAACGCCCGTCCTTCGCGTGGGCGGTCTGGTTTGGCCCAGATAGTCGTGGCCGGGAGTCGCAGGATCGCCGACTGACTCCACCTGTTGCCAGCCCCGGCGTCCGGGTTCCGTTAATTCTTTAATTAATTAGCGACTAACGAGTCGGGTAGAACGGTAGCTGTGTTTCGCATCTCGGTGGCAATTTCCGCGGCACCGTATTTCCACGTCGAACGTCTGGCTACGACGCGCGCACACACGCGCGTCGTCCGTATCCACGCACGGAGAATGAGTCATTAGCGGTGACAGCCGAGCGATAGTATGGAGCAAGCAAGAAATAAAAAAGAGAGAAAAAAAATAAATATAAAAAGATAGCCCGGTGGCGATAAATCTGTTCTCGATCGAGCCGAGTGGACGAGGGCCACATAGGATCCTTTGACGTCTCCGCGAGGCTGCTGAGAAGTCGCTTCTCCGGTCTCGCCATCCGCATCGGCGTTCCACACACTTAAGGTGGTCGCTTGCGTAACCATAACACAACGGTAATTTTTTTTTTCGATTAATGCCACTCGATTTATCTATTTGTTTATCGATTTCGAATTTATATAACCAACGTCGTCGTGAAAATTTTAATTAAAACACATCTTGTTGTTAATGTTAATCGTAATTTTAATCACCAAAACAGGGTCCTACGATATTCGGAGGAATAATAGATACTTTTAAAATTACTATTTTTACAACAATTTTTATAAATGCAATATTTTTACAACTATTTTGTATAAATGCAATATTTTTACAACTATTTTTTATAAATGCAATATTTTTACAACGATTTTTTATAAATGCAATATTTTTACAACTATTTTTTATAAATGTAATATTTTTACAACGATTTTTTATAAATGCAATATTTTTACAACTATTGCTCACTATTTAACACTATTTTTACAACAATTTTTTATAAATGCAATATTTTCACAACCATTTTTTGTAAAAGTAATATTTTTACAACTATTTTTTATAAATGCAATATTTTGACAACTATTTTTTTATAAATGCAATATTTCTACAACTGTTTTTTATAAATGCAATATTTTTCCAACTATTTTTTATAAATGCAATATTTTTCCAACTATTTTTATAAATGCAATATTTTTCCAACTATTTTTTATGAATGCAATATTTTTTCAACTATTTTTTATAAATACAATATTTTTCCAACTATTCTTTGTGATTACACTATTTTCACAACTATCTATTATAATTCCAGTAACTATGTTACAACTACGTCAACTATCGCATAGTCACCACATAAATAACAAAATAATGACTGCGACTCCAAAAAAAAATTATGTTTACTCCGCAATTACCATCTCTCTTCTCCCATCCACGTTTTTTTTTCATCGATACCATTTTTATTTTTCGCGATCGCGAGACGCGCTCGCGTCCAGATGCCTCTGGGGGCCGCCAGCGCGCGATTTATCGCCGCGGCACGAGCGTTCAACTTCAATAGCAGGAAGTTGCTCGAAGACGCTTTCCCCGCAATGATGAAGGTAGAGCCCGCGATCGCCGGGGCAACGCACGTGTGGATCACACGCTGCGCACTATTCTTCCTCCTCGCCTCCTCGGTGCCTTCCTTTTCTTTTTTTTCTTTCCTCGCTTTCCCAATTTTTTTTCATTCATTTTTTTTTTCGCTTCATCCTTCTCGTGCGGCGTCGCTGGGATTTCGCGTTTAGCACGAGTGCGCATCACGTGTGTGCGTAAAGCCGACGTGGTCGGTCGCCGCTGATGCTGCTGCGGAGCCTTAAAGAGAAGACGCATACGCGAGGCGAAAATAAACAAAATCTTTCGAGCGCCGAGAGCGATAAATATTCATGAGAGGGGGCAGGGGGGGGAGGGAGGGGGGCAGGGGGAGGGGGGCAGGGGGAGGGGGACCCGCACCGGGTACTCCGAGCGGGGCCGCGGCGATAAATCGACCTCGCGAAGTCAACGGGTCGTCGCAGTCGTTGCCGCGCGCAGCGACTCCGAGCCCCGAGACTCCGACGCTGTTGCGGTGAACCCGCGCGCGATCCTTCGACCCGGCGAGCTCGACGCGCCGAGTTTCCAAAGAGGAGTCGTCGATGCGAGCGCGGGCAAACATTTCCGGAGTCCGCGCGGGGAGCATCGAAGGCGGCCGCGCGATCATGAAGATACGCAACTTTTCTCCGATTCGCATGCACGGCCTGTGTGATCGAATATCGCGCGGCGCAGAAAAATGCGGACCCTTCGCGGACATTGAACGACCTAAAAATACTCAGGGAGAAAAAACGTTGGCTGTTTTTAGACGAAAATTCTTGGATCAATTTAAAATCAAATGAAAATCATTTGTAGAAAATTCACGTTTACTCGATTTTTTTATCGTTGGCTATTTTTATTTGTTGTCACGTTTACGAGTTTCCGCATTTTTATTTTCGTACAGACGTTTTATTAATTCAAATATATTTGAATTAATAAAAAATTAAATATGTTTGAAATAAAAATGTATTCGAATATTTTTATTTAAATATATTTGAATTATTAGTATTTTTATTTAAATATATTTGAATTATTAGTATTTTTATTTTGTATACAAAATATTTAAAATATGTTTTTATATAGAAACTTTTGGACTAAATAATAAATCAATGTTAGAAATCTTGAAAAGTCATTCCCGAAAAATCCACATGTGAAGACGTCATCATTATCTGTAATCTTACAAAAAAAAATACCGCCAAAGGTCTCCGAAAGAAATGACACATGGTGCTCGGAGGAGCCAGGGGCCATTTGAAGATAACTCGCCCGATCCTCGTAAGTCATTAAGAGCCGCTCGGTTATCAATTTGATCGTTCGACCGTCGACTTACTCTCATTATAGCCTTGACAAGAATATTAAGACCACTGCGTGCACATTATCGTACACACACACACGGACATAATTCACAGGACGAGGAAATAACTGTACGTCTCGTTCCTCTCGGACGAGTCTCGGCTCATCCGAATATCGGGGCTCCCAGTGTAGCGCAGTTCAGTCTATACAGAATAACTACGAATAATACGCGGCAATGCATTAAATATACGCAAAGGTGGATATAATGACCGCGGATACGTGAGGCCATATGGACGTCCGGATAAATAAATAGTTAGAGTCCCCCTCCTCCCCCCCCCCCTTCCGCTTCTGAAACTGCGTTTATATAAACATACACCGAGTGTACAAAACTCGGCAACGAGTAACGACCGATGATGCGTGCGAGTTATTCGCTCGCCGGATGATGAACCGTTACAGCTCGGCTGTAACTACGAGCAGACAATGTGGCTCCCCCCCCCCCCCCCCCCCCCCCCCCCGACCAGAAACTTTCACGACATTAGCTTGCACTTTTATTTTCACAGCATCCTCGCGGCGCGCGAGCGAACGAGACGCGCGTCGTGTTCTGGATGAAACCGACAATGATTGGCAAACTGTTAACGTCGATTGGTCGTGGCTCGGGATCCGGCGGAGTCGAATCAATTTTTCGTTGGCGCAACAATAGTTGTGATCGTCGGGAATTTTTTTTGTGCGGCTGAGTTGCATGACTGGAAATTTAGGCAGAGATGAATATTCTTGGAATATTCTTGGAGTATTTTTGGAATATTCTTGGAATATTCTTGGAATATTTTTGGAATATTCTTGGAATATTTTTGGAATATCCTTGGAATATTCTTGGAGTATCTTTGGAATATTTTTGGAATATTTTTGGAATATTCTTGGAATATCCTTGGAATATTCTTGGAATATCCTTGGAATATTCTTGGAATATCCTTGGAATATTCTTGGAATATTCTTGGGACATTCTTGGAATATTCTTGGAATACTCTTGAAATATTCTCGGAATATTCTTGGAATGTTCTTGGGATATTTCTGGTGTTTAACGTTTAAATCGACTGGAAAAAATATGATTATGGTATAATTTAATTGGCAGCAGAATTAGTGGAATTTTTCTTTCTCTATTTTATACATTTTATTTATATTATATTGCGGATCAAGTGAAATTTATTGAGGAAAGAAAGAATAAGCCTACACAGCCGACATTGATTGGCGAACTGTGGACTAGAAAAACAAATTGGCCGGTTCGACTAGATCCGGCAGCGACAAATAAATTTTTTTGTCGGCACAACATTTTTTGCGGACCTTAAACATGTTTTGCTGGGTCCGTCGATCCGAACGACTGTTCAAGGAAATTGACACGGAGAAAAATATTATTTGTTCGGCCGGAACAAATCCTAGTATAATTTTATTGACAGCGGGATTTTGTTGAAGAGACCAATTTATTTTCTCAGTACACAGTGAAAAGTGTGTGGAATTTATTGAGGATAAAAAAACATAATGCCGATAACTCGACATTGGCTGATTTCTCGAAGAGGCCAACGACTGTATCGTCGTTCGTGTTTTTCGTCCTGAGCCAATCAAAGCGCCACTCGACGAAACTCGTGGGTCCACTTGACGGGGTCCTCGGTGATTGGGACACTCGTGTCGGTGCCGCGTCTCAATCATCCGCTATGACTGCGCGCTACTCGGGCCTCTTAAATCTCAAAAATAACACGGGAGGCGGCGAGGCGCTCGATGAGAATTCACCGGGAGTTTACGGCGTTTTGTTGGTCTCGTTAGCGGCTTTCTTCGCGTTTGTAGGCTTCGCGGGTATCATCAACTCGGTCATCATAGTTAGACTGCGAAGTTATATTCCCAGCCTTTTATCTGTTACGACGGTTTTCACGCGGAACGGCCAACTAACAGTGACTTAAAAATATTTTACGATGTAAACAAAATAAACAGGAAATTGTGCAACGATGTTTTTGAAACATAAAAAAATATCATTCACACTTGGCAACCTATTAAATAAAAAAATGTAATCAATCGATTATAATCGAAACGAAAAATTAAAACACTAATGAACTTGAAATAAAAAATAAGTCCAACTTACAAAAAAAAATCGTAATTGGCACACTTGACGTTTATTCTCAATAATGACAACGTCCATCATCCCGAGACTTTCGAAGTGCCGCAAAGCAAAACAAATACCGCGAAAATAAAGTCGCGTAATTGAAAGCTTAACGTTCCATAATTAATTTTGCTTTTATTCCCCGTCACGATAATTATGTTTCAACGATTTTCTTGAAACATAAAAAATATCATTCACACTTGGAAACCTATTAAATAAAAAAAATGTAATGAATCGATTATAATCGAAACGAAAAATTAAAACACTAATGAATTAGAAATAAAAAAATAAGTCCAACTTACAAAAAAAAATCGTAATTGGCACACCTGACGTTTATTCTCAATAATAACAACGTCCATCATTCCGAGACTTTCGAATTGCCGCAAAGCAAAACAAATATCGCGAAAATAAAGTCGCGTAATTGAAAGCTTAACGTTCCATAATTAATTTTGCTTTTATTCCCGGGTGCGACGATATACCCAATGCAGGTTGTGTCAGTCCCGCGCCGAGCGAGGATCCCACTGGAATATCGAACCCATCGATCAAGATGCGATCGAGTCGACCGGCATCTCACGCCTGGGAATAAAAAACAAAATAAAAAAAAAACGACAAATTTTACGAGCGCGCCGATAAATCGAATACGTGTAACATAGGAAGCGTAAATCAATTAACCAGCTCGGCTTGTAACCCCCGCGTATTCCGTGCACCAGGATGATAATTGGTGGGCACGCTCGTGCGGATTGCGCACTTAACCGTTGCGCTCGCCGCGCGCGCGGGTCCCGAGGAGCGAGGCGTAATAATAATTATTCATGAAGGATACTTTGATTGCTCTCGGGCGCGCAATTATTCCGGGATAATTAAAACTCCGCGAGATCCCGTACGGCGTGGGTAAGAGAGGAGAAAAATTCTCAATGAAGACTCAATGCGTCTACGATATTATCGGACGCGTAGTGCGACACGAGATTCGCGCGTCTGGGAGCCGCAAGCGACTGCGCAACTTCGACCCCAGCTGGGCCGATCGACGTGTCCCGGATTAAGGATGTAGGAGCGCGAAGTATTCAATTCGCATAAATTCGAGAAAAGTGCGAGAGAATTGTAAACACTTCTCGATGGACTGAAAATCTGAAAAAATTCATGCACACTAAAGGTACTGAAAAGATTAATTTTGCATAATAATAATTCCAAAATGTTATTGACAAATTGATTTAAAAAAAATTTGTTTAACAAATATTTCGTTGAACAAATTTTTTTTGCGTGAAAATGATTCCTTTATTTTTCTGTATACGTATGAATTTTTTCAGATTTTTATCTAATCTTTGAAATTTGTACATATTTTTCATACAAAAAAACACAAATTTCAGAGATTAGATAAAAATAAAAAATGCATACGTATACAGGAAAATAAAGAAATCATCTTCATGCAAAACTAAACTTGGTTCAACGAAATATTTGTTAAACAATTTTTTTTATCAATTTGTTAATAACATTTTGGAATTATTAATATGCAAAATTAATCTTTTCAGTACCTTTAGTGTACATTAACTTTTTCAGATTTTCAGATCATCGAGAAGTGTTAGCAATTCTCTCGCACTTTTCTCGAATTTATGCGAATTCAACACTTCGCGCTCCTACATCCTTAACACACGCGTCTGGTACGCGCAATATCGATCGTCTATTTTTTTTTCTCACTCTCCGTCGATACTTCGATCGCGCTCTCTCGACATCGAACGTTGTCTTCGTCGTCGTCGTCGTCGTCGTCGTCGCCTCCCAGTGATTTACGAGCCGCGTACGACTTACGAGGTGACCGGAATCGTCGATCGATTCTCGTGCCTCGATTATTCAAGCCACGAGATTATAAAAAAAAATAGTATATGTGTATGTATGAATATATGCGGCATGCGTCGAGGGAAGACAATAAGAAGGAGAGGAAGACGAAGAGGTGGAAGAGGAAAAAACGAATCCGGTTCTCCCGGAAGTGGGTCAATCGAGCCCCGAGCGCGGCCGTGTTCGCGTCATCGTCGATGGTACCGTCCACGCGGCCCTGATGCCTCGGCAAGCCTCGGAGTGCGTGGCCGCCGCGTCTCGTCTATTCACTCTCCTCGAATCATAACGCCGGCCGTATCTCGCCCCGAGCGTTTTACACTCGTGGGCGAGACTGCGACGCCGACCGCCGAGAAGCGATGACCACGGCGCAACGACGCCGACATTCACGCTCTCCTCATTTTTCATCCCGAGCGCGGCTCTTTGCGCGGGAGAAGTCGAGATGAAATAAACGCGAGCCTAACGGCCTCGACGTCGTCGCGATTGAAGAGAGAAAAACCGGAATTACGCGAGGCGCGAGGTTCTTCATTTTCTACGGTGGTTAAATTTATTGTTTTTCTAGACTTTTAATCGTGTGGAAATGGCGGCTGGGGAGAGGGAATTTTTTGCGATGCTTCGCTTATGTTGCGATAAGCAGATTTGATTTTCGTAAGGAGAAGAATTTTTGGAGGCTGTATTTTTGGGAACAATATTTTCGGTGGGAGAAAAAAATCAATGACCTAAGGAAGATTAAAAAAAAAATAACGCTGAGATGAAATAAACGCGAGCCTAATCGCCTCGACGTCGTCGCGTTTGAAGAGAGAAAAACCGGGATTACGCGAGGCGCGAGGTTCTTCATTTTCTACGGTGGTTAAATTTATTGTTTTTCTACACTTTTAATCGTGTGGAAACGGCGGCTGGCGTGAGGGAATTTTTTGTTATATTTTGCTTATGCTGCGACAAGCAGATTTGATTTTCATAAGGAGAAACATTTTTGGAGGCTGTATTTTTGGGATTTTTATTGGGATTTTTGTGAATCATATTTTCGGTGGAAGAAAAAAATCAATGACCTAAGGAAGATTAAAAAAAAATAACGCTGAGATGAAATAAACGCGAGCCTAACGGCCTCGACGTCGTCGCGATTGAAACGAAAAACCGGAATTACGCGAGGCGCGAGGTTCTTCATTTTCTACGGTGGTTAAATTTATTGTTTTTCTAGACTTTTAATCGTGTAACGGCGGCTGGCGAGAGGGCATTTTTTGTTATATTTTGCTTATGCTGCGAGAAGAGGATTTGATTTTCATAAGGAGAAGAATTTTTGGAGGCTGTATTTTTGGGATTTTTATTGGGATTTTTGTGAATAATATTTTCGGTGGGAGAAAAAAATCAATGACCTAAGGAAGATTAAAAAAAATAAGGCTGAGATGAAATAAACGCGAGCCTAATCGCCTCGACGTCGTCGCGATTGAAGAGAGAAAAACCGGAATTACGCGAGGCGCGAGGTTCTTCATTTTCTACGGTGGTTAAATTTATTGTTTTTCTAGACTTTTAATCGTGTGGAAATGGCGACTGGGGTGAGGGAATTTTTTGCGATGTTTTGCTTATGTTGCGATAAGCAGATTTGATTTTCATAAGGAGAAGAATTTTTGGAGGCTGTATTTTTGGGATTTTTATTGGGATTTTTGGGAACAATATTTTCGGTGGAAGAAAAAAATCAATGACCTAAGGAAGATTAAAAAAAAATAACGCTGAGATGAAATAAACGCGAGCCTAATCGCCTCGACGTCGTCGCGATTGAAGAGAGAAAAACCGGGATTACGCGAGGCGCGAGGTTCTTCATTTTCTACGGTGGTTAAATTTATTGTTTTTCTACACTTTTAATCGTGTGGAAACGGCGGCTGGCGAGAAGGAATTTTTTGTTATATTTTGCTTATGCTGCGACAAGAGGATTTGATTTTCATAAGGAGAAGAATTTTTGGAGGCTGTATTTTTGGGATTTTTATTGCGATTTTTGTGAACAATATTTTCGGTGGGAGAAAAAAATCAATTACCTACGGAAGATTTTTGGGCTTTTTATTGGGATTTTTGTGAACAATATTCTCAGTGGAAGAAAAAAATTAATGACCTATAAGGATGATTTTTGAAAAAAAAAAAAAAAAAAGTCTTGCAATGTAATGTCCGAATTGTATCAAGCCGAAATGATGCAGCAGTTTCGTGACAAATTGCACAAAGGCTTTTCGGGAGGCCCGAAACTCGCCGCGCGCACGAAATGGTCCCAATTCGAGTCATTGAAGCGCGAAGTGACCGAAGGACAGACCGCCAGAAAGGTCTTCGAGGAGCCTTGATGTCACTTCTTATTGCAGCCTCGTTCCTCACCTTCTCCGCATTGATCGCGAACAATGCCCCACGCGAACAAAGCTCGCAATCCTCTCCCGTCCGAGTCTAACAGTAAAAATAGAGATAAAAATAAAAATGAAATCCATCGTCCCAAGAATAATCCGGCAATGCAGCCGACTAAAAATGATCCCTCGTTAAAAGTGACCGTGGGAACCTCTCGCAATCAGTCACGACGTCAACAGCCTCATATCCCACTTAGACCCCATAAAGTACTAAACCACGTATTACGAGTCTCTCTCGCGTTTTGTGTCCACCGCAAAAAAAAAAATTATCGGACCTAATGCTTAGCGCTAAATGTTCTACTTTAACGCCAAAGTACTAAACCACATTGCGAGTCTCTCGTGATCCGAGTCCCTCGCCTCGTTAATTTCCAAATTAGCCTCTTATCTCGCTGCCTCGAGCGTCCAATATGCACCGAGTTTATAACCAGCCACAAAACCCGCGGACACCGAAGTCTTATCGGCAAAGCGTTGTGCTCTACACGACGAGACTTTATCGGCGCATTTATTGAGAGTCCAATCGACGGCTGCATGTTGGCTATGGGTGTGCCAATGAAACGTGTGTTCCTGGTTGCCAGCGCGTTGCGCTCGGTTCGCGTGACGCCAGGACACCGCACGAGTCCTGAACAGCTCGATGTGCCCCGGACTGCTGTGCATTGGAAACGCTGTGTTACTGAACTGCGGATGCTGGACGCTGGATGGTATTAGAGGTGTCGATTAACGCGGCCGATCGGGTGGGTGTGGACCGCTCGTGCCTGAACGATCCCTGAACCATCTGTGGGATTTACGCGATTGAGAAACTCGAGATTGGTGGAGCAACGTCGCTCCGCTCGCGCGTTGCACGTTGGTCTTCCACTCGAGGATCCTTAACCGCTGTATACACGGTGGAAAATAAGCGGGCGACGAGGCGAGAGTCAGGGATACCGGCGAGAACAAGTCCGAAGAAGTCACTGCGAGGCAGCAACGCAGGGGCTTCGAGCCTTTTTCCAAGTAATTTTGAAAAAAAAATTGGCGTTTTTCGATGTAGGAATTTGTAGACTCGCCTTTTGGTCGAAAAGTGCCTAAATTGAATCTCGGAAATCTTTTGTATTTTTTATTAAATTCTCGTACACCAAAAAACGCGGATTTGTTATAAATCCGTGTTTTCTGTCCCTTTTCTCCTCCTCTTTCTTGAATTAAAAAAATAGCCCCCACGGAAAAGAAGTATTTACGAAAATGTATCTAAAATATACAAATTTTCGGACGATAAAATAATAAAAATACAGTTTGAAGATACCTTAGATCTATTTTTGCTCGCATAGATTTCGTATACATCCTAAAATAGATCCGACATAAACAATTTTTCAGAAAAACAGATCTTTTATATCTGGAATAGATTTTTCATATATCTCACATATACTTTATTTCCATATGGTCGAAAAAATAATGAGGAACCAATCTGCAAACTTCCACGTTGCAACTTTTTTTAAAATCCTACGAATTCAAAATTCCTGCAAGAAGAATTCGTAATTTGCTGTAAAAACCTGTAAAAAAAAATCAGCAAACGCACCGATCGAGTGGGTGTGTGCAGCTCGTGGGGCTCCCAGCTCTATCCGCGAGACTAGCGTGATTGAGAATCGGCGCTCGGAGGTGGTGGAGCAACAGCGTCGCTCGCCGTGTACCGGTCTCCCGTTCGAGGATCTTTAATAGCCGTGCTCGCCGCGTAGCAGGAGACGAGCCGCGAGAGACTGGGATACCGTATGGTAGCCTAGTGCGGCGAGAATAAGTCCCTCAGTGGAGGCTGCAAACCGGGGGCTGGAGTGTGAGTAAGAGTTGCGAGTTTAAAGCACTCACACACAAATATATATATATATATATTTATATATCTATATATGTGCTACAAACACGACATAGGAAAATATGTATATATAAAGTATACAAGCCGTATATATATGTGGATTAGGGATGTATTTGTGAGCCCCGGGATACCACAAGGACGTCAGGCCTCGGAGGCAGACACACTGTGTAGATTTATGGGATTTATCGATCGACTTGTACCAGCGGCTGTAGATAGGCATCTAGATCCTATGTCCTAGCAACGTGGCCGTATCTACAGGCTACGCCTGTAGTGCAATATGTAAAGACATATATATATATATATATATATATATATATATATATATATATATGTACGTGTACGCACGCCTTTAGCACACTAACGCGCGACGAGAACACGGAACTCTTACATCATCGATATACCACTCTACTAGGGGACTATAAATGCGTGACAGTGTGCACGGCGTCTGAGGAGTCCGCGGCGATCGTATTCACCCACGCTTCGCGCACGGATCCCGCGGGATTGCGCTACAGTCGAGACTCGCGGTACGTGACAGAATTCGTGATTCGGGCTCTCACGTTGATGCACGTTGCGCGCAATCGTTTGGTGGTTTTTGGCTTGTTTGGGATGCACGAAATTTGGGGTGGTTTGAGACAAATTTCGAGGGTTTTATTCAATTTTTGTCCTTGCGACTATTTTTTTTTTTTTGTTGTATCTGCAGAATGGACGAGGTTATTGTGAGGTACACTGGGAGAAAAACATATGGTTGAAACAACAATACTATATTTTTACTATACAGTATAATTCCCAGGGGGAACGTTTATATTTTATAGTTACGACAATGAGAAAAAAATAATTGCCGTAAACGTAATAATATATATAATAATATGTATAATAATAATAGCTGAACTAATCAAATACAAAGTATCCAGTACCAATCGATATGATCGTTCCTCCTGCGAATTATATCGGTATAGTTCGACCAACTATTCTACTATATTTTTCTCTGAGTGTAATTTTTGCTTTGGGTAAGAAAATAGAAGTGAGGAGTAAAAATTTACAGTCGTCGGTTTGAAAATGTTTCCTGCTGCACGCGAGAAAATAAAAAAAGAATTATTTCGAAGCCAGGATACGGGATGGAATTGCAAAAAATTAAAAATCGTTTACCGATATGACGTAATTATTGTTACTGTTATTGTCAACGTAAAAAATTGTGTGGGTGATAAAATATCGCTGTAATGACGTACTTTTTTTTCAACGTGCGCACGTAACGACTTTTTAAATTTCCTTCTTTTTTCGCGGCTAGAATGCGCGGCATTGTCGTCGCTGTAATTCGTAGCGAGCCGTCGGTGCCCGATAGAAATGACCGAGTCACAATGTTAATTAACGGAGATTAAAGTAAAAACGCGGCGAGGATAAGAGCGCGTCAGGCGTGTCCTGGTGTGGTGCGCGATCGCAGCGCTCCAGTGGGTTGGGAAAAAAAAATATCGTGGCAATTAATAGTCTCGCAGCGCGGAAAAGCCTTGACCACGAGAGGCGATCGTTTCGCCGATATTTATTGCCACGTAAACAATCGATTGTCCACCGCGAGTGCCACGTGGCCGACGCGCACGAAATTTCCCAAGCTCGCCGAGCGCGTAAAACTATATATCTCTGAAAATAACATAACAGGGTTCATTAATGTCACGCAGCGGAATTTTTATAGCGTCGACATCGTTAACGCGGCTGCACGCGGCGCGCACTTTGTGAACGGCCGTTTACGCGCCGGGGACTTCACGCTCAAAGGAAGAACTATTCATTCCGACGTTGCGTACAGGACGCAGGTGAAGATAAGAGTTTAAAAAAATTCTCAAGCCCGCCGAGAGTCTACAAATTTTTCAGCCTCGGTGGTGTAATAAATAAACAATAAAATTAATGTCGAGCAAAAAATAAATACGTTAAAAAAATGGTTATCCCAAAAAAATGTGCACAGAATTTTTCTACCGTTACGGAATAACTGAAATTAAATTCATTTCACTGATTCGAAAAACGTAAGTAAATAAAAAGTGATAAAAAAGCAATTCTGATAAAAACTGATTATCATTTTTTTCAGTTCAATCGAGTAAAACTGTGAACCAAATTTTATTTCAATTTTTTTATTTTTGTGGTGTAATAAATAAACAATAAAATTAATGTCGAGCAAAACATAAATACGTTAAAAAAATTGTTATCCCAAAAAAATGCGCACGGAATTTTTCTACCGTTACGAAATAACTGAAATTAAATTGATTTCACTGATTCCAAAACCGTAAGTAAATAAAAAGTGATAAAAAATCAATTCTGATAAAAACTGATTATAATTTTTTTAGTTAAATCGAGTAAAACAGTCAACCAAATTTTATTCATATTTATCCATTTTTGCGTTCAACCAACAATTCCATTTTCCCAGCTTGCCGACAAAACAGCTTACAGAAATTCTTCGGCACGAGAAAGAAACAAGAAAGAAAAAAAAATGCAAAAAGTGAATAGAATGAAGTGGGCGGAGCCGGCGATACGCCGATAAAGGCCATATCGCTCTTAACTCGGTGGTCCCATCTTTGGAAAATGTGCCGACGACGATCTCGCTGCGCATACACTCTATCGGCGATATGTGCAAGCGGCGGCACATTGCGCGGTGCGCACCCGCGCGACACACGCAGCAGCCGGCTTTTGCATTTAAGCCTTCATTGTTTCTCGCAAACTATAAATTACAAAACCCCACCCCGCGTGTCGCCCCCCTCCGGCGGGCGCCCCCCCTATATACGCGAGTGTAATTGATGCAGATACGACGGCGAGATATCGCGTGTATGGTCAAGCCCGAGCCGTTGTCCCCGCTCGGAGAGCGTGCGAGAGCGAACGCGCTCGTGTCAAAAAAAAATCTGAAAATCCACAAGGCAGGCTGAACGCGCGAGGAGAGACGAAGGAATGGAAAATATGGCGGGAGGGGTCCGAAGGAGAGGGGGGGGGGTGAAGAGAGACGACGCGCGTTTGCACGTACGTCCAAAGATGGACGTTGCTAGTTAAGAACGAGGGAATTTCGTATGCCGAAGGGACGGCGAGGCCCCTCTTCCTCTGTCCCAACGTGAATCTTCACGTGCCGCACGACGGCCGCCGCGGAGCCGGGCGAGACCAGCGGCGAGGGCGGATGTTGAGCCGATGTTAAATGCGAAGCGAGTCCTCCACTTCTTCGTCTTTGTCTCCTTCCTTCCTTCGGCCATTCGACGACGCTACGACGTCTGCAATGATTCTTCGTCGACGAATTCATGAATACGAACCGTCGTGCACCCCGCGCTGTGTAACTTTGGCTTATACGGAACTTATGATTCTTTGACCCTGAGGTAAACATTTTTTTTGACAAAAATTGTTTTTGAAAAAACGCCTTTCTTGCAAAAAAAAATAAAAATAAAAAATGTTGGTAAAAAACTTTTTTTTACAAAAATTGTTTTTGAAAACATTTTTTTTTTACAAAAATTGTTTTTGAAAACATTTTTTTTTACAAAAATTATTTTTGAAAACATTTTTTTTACAAAAATTGTTTTTGAAAACATTTTTTTTTACAAAAATTGTTTTTGAAAAAACGTCTTTCTAGCAAAATGCGTATAGTACAATTCCGGGGGGAATACGGACCGTGCGCGTCGGCCCACACGTGGAAACCAAAAAAAAAAGTGTAACTGCGTACGCCAACGTGTTTTGTGGTCAGTGAGGTAATGTAAGCGTTAAAGCAAACTCATTATAAAATTGAACGAGTTACACGAGTTTCCACGTTTTTCAATTGTCACGTGCGCTCGCTTGGCTATTTAAAGAGGCGAAAAATCCAGATTTGAAACTCGTTTCTTGGACTCGCTATTCCTTGGACACTATCTGCGACTCACATTCACGTAGTGTGTGATATTCGATGAAGCTGCCGTAGTAAAATTCATCACTAGACGTAGGTGATATAGGCCAGAACAATTTAGTGATCCCTGAATCATATTAATTATTGCAATTTCTATAGTAATAATAATAATAATAATAATAATAATAATAACAATAATAATAATAATAATAATAATAATATCAAAATAAATGTATGTAGTAGAGATAATTTGCATCTGAAAAAAAAATGTACACGAAATAATACTTAATGAATACATTTTTTGTATGAAATATTTTCTGAAATAAATGAATACAGAAGATCTGGTTTACAACACTGTAGGTATTTTTTGTGTACTTTAATTTAATGAGGAATTTATTAAGCACGACGATTATTGCTATATTCATTCAATTACGTTAATTAAGCTGACGAAAAAAAGGCGGCTGGTATTTCGGGTCTGGTCTCGTTCGTGGCTGCACACGGAGGCTGCTCACGTAAGTCTCAGCTGCGCGCACCAAGTGCACGAGGATCGGACGTATACTAAAATACGTACTCCGGGTGCCGGTGCTCGTGAGTATTACCTGCGCTCCGACCTCTCTAATTAGCAATTAGGCGTCTGGGCTCGCGGCGGCGCAGCACGAACTTGCATACAGTCCCGGGAGCGCCGAGCTTCGAGCCTTAAGTTATGGTCTTTCTAGGCCAAACCGTACAGACACTTGAAAATCCTCGCGTTCCTGCCTAATCGTTAGCCGGCTGCGCACTCTAAAAATGTCACGCCCTCAACCGCAACCCGATAACGCTCCTCTATTATATTGCCTTTCATACCCGCACACACGATCTCGCCGCACTTTGCTCCGTAATTTCGCTTGGCTCGTGTCGGGATTTTACAGTTATTCGCGAAATTAAAAACGCGTTGCCTCTTTACGTCTTCTGCTTCAGGAGTTTAACCAGTTTGACTCGAAAATATCGTACGATCCGAATCTTTAATAAAAAATAATACGAAAGATGTTGCGATTTAATTTTTGTTAAGATAACGACTTTTGGCCTACGTCATCGTTCTCGCGTCATGTTGTATCCCGGAAGACACGAGTTTTTATTAGTTAAAATTAAAAAAATTAAAATATACATTTTCACGAGAATGCGTATTTTTCACCTCAAAGTTCCCTTGAAACGAAAAAAAATCGAGTATCAATCCATTAAAAAAAAATTGACCTCAATTTTAGCAAAGTCCCTAAGTTTCGAAAAAAAATCCAAAACCACTTTTAATGTAAAAAAAAACGCCTCACCCTTCTTCGATATATTTTTGTCCCTAGATCGCCAATCCATCATTACTTGTCTTTATAACCCAATCATTTTTACATATTTCTAGACCATTTTTTTCGACATTTTAGGTGATTCTGAGTATGTTAACATGAAAATCGAAAGAAAAAAAATTCACGAAAACAAAGCTTCCTCTATGACGAAGCAAAAATAAAAAAAATCGTTTTTTGTCTCAATTTTTTCGTCACGCATCGAATCCCCAATCCCGCAAGATCTTCTAACGCCGCGTTAAGGTCTCTCGCGCCTCGTCCCACAAATCATCCGCGGGATTGCAGAGTCCGGTATTTACGACTCGCGTCTAAGCACAGGAGGCAGCAACAAAGCCCGGGAGAAACGAGCAAGAGAGCAGATGCCCCGCACCTGATACCCCAATAAAGATGAATCCAAGCGGGATCTCGTTGCTGGCCATAGACCGCCGACAAATAGCCGGCTGTTTTATCAATGCCCAACGTATCCAGTACACCATAAAATATATATGTTACAGCATATACACACATATATATACAAACATCCATATATATACTATATATATATATAGGCGAGTAAACCGCAGAGGCCTCGGGGTAGTCCACCAATCTCGCGGCAAAATCGAGCCGTACGTATTCGCAACACGTATACCAGCTGCGTCTTGAGCGCGCGAGGCAATCCCGGGCTTTTTAGCCTCCGGTGCGCAAACCAAACTCTATCCCCGTATCGCGCTCTATCTCTGCGATTCGCATCCTCCACACCCGGCTTTTCCTCGGGCCACGAAGCGTTACGCGCGCCTCATATCCGACGTTTTGCTCGCTTTTTGGCGAAGACCGCGCGGGCGGCATGCGCGAGCCTCGTGCCCGGGATTTGCGCCGCCTAGATGGATATCCGCGTGCCGCACACGGGCCACGGGCTGGGCCGCTGGATGTACCAGCCGAGAGCTAACCGACCTCGCCGGCAACCCACTTATTCCAGCACGCCTGTTTTATTCCACCGTTAGACACATTTATTGGCCTCGTAGTTGGGAGACGAAAAAAAGACAGTTGTTGGCATACTTGCATGTTTTTTTTTTTTTTTGCAACGAGCAATCCACACCCATTGGGGCGATAGGGCAACGGCTGCATTGCTTTCCCTACGGAGCGCAGGAGGATCGGTGGTACAGTGGACTCTCCGATAAGTTAAGGTACGAAAAGTTAAGGCACTCCGATAAGTTAAGGATCAACGCTCTGGTAAGTTAAGACCCCCATGGAAAAAAGTATAGTGAAGAATATATTTTTCGTTATATTCAAAAATATGCACAAAATATACTTGAAATATATATTTTATACTTATTATACATTTTAACTACATGCTGAATACATGGGGAAGTATGTTTCAAGTATATGCGCCATAACATATACTTTTTAAGTACATCCAAAAATATACTCGACATAACTAATTTTTCGTAAAAAGTATATTTATTATACTCAAAAATATACTTTTTTTCCATTGGGGGATCGACCCTTTTCTGAGCTCTTTTCTACCTGCTGGCGGGGAAGCGAATTACCATTTCTACTTCACACTACCTGCGGTCGAACGCATTGCTTCTGCACACGGAGAGAAGGATCTGATAAAATTTACCGGACGCGGCAGTAAAAATTACCAAGACGCCTGGTATTGAAAAGCCATAACCGCCACCTGACGAACAGTACGAGAACTATGAGAATTTCTAACATATATATATAATATTTTTTACCATATTTCGTGGTAAAAATTCTCATCGTTTTAGTTGTTCTCGAAAGATGGCATTATATCTCCCCTCTACCGGAAATTTACAATACTTTTTACTAGAATTATGGTAAAAAGTATCAGATCCTTCTCTCCGTGTAATTTCGTGCGAGACAAGAACCGATGAAAGACCCCCACTGCACTTTCTTCCACTCTCGTCGTTTCGGGCTCCCGGAAACGGTTTGCGCAAGTAGTGGGGATCTTAACTTATTAGAATGCACTGAGAAAAAAAATTGGTTAAGCCAACCAAATGTGCGTTTGCGGGCCGCGAAGTAAATATTTCGTACCGTGAACGAAATAATAGATATTGTGAATTAAGAAAAATTTGATTCAACTAGGCGTTGGTTCGTTCAACCAAATATACAGTCCAATTCACCATATATTTACTTCGCGGCCCGCAAACCCACGTTTAGTTGACTCAACCAATTTTTTTTCTCAGTGTGGCCTAATCGGCTTTCGGTCCCGCGACCTTAACTTATCGGAGAGTCCACTGTAGGTGGAAAAGTAGCTGCACGAGGGAATCCCGGGATCGTACTACATAGTTGAGTCGTGAAGTTGTTTCGTTGCTTGTTTCTTCTCGGTTTGCATCTATAGTGACTGCGTTTTCTGTCGTGCCGGCTGCCAGGGTTTTGCCGGAGGCCGCGCGATCTGTAAAAGTGGTGAATATGGACCAGGCGTTCCCTGCATCACATACGTGCACTCGCGCAGGTGAATTAGGAGAGCAGAGCAATCTGTATGTATTAAGCGTGGACCGGCCGGGTTATCTATTGTAACGTCAAAGTGCACGAGTAATGAGGCACGTGTGCATAAACTACCTTCTATACTCCGACCTATCGTGCAACGCGCTGTACGACCGCGTACGCGCAACGAATACGAGCGACCGTTTCGCCGCCGCTACAACCACGTCGGCGGCTAGCGCTCGTGTAAATTTATTACGCGCACGTAGGTGCTGTTCCTGCGAAATGAGGAAGGGGGCACCGAGGATCGGTCGAAGGGTTCATCAGTTGATGTAAAACAAAACAAACATTTCTTGGTGCCTACACTTAGAAAAGAACGTTCGGTTGATAAATAATAAATAATATACTCAATTGAGTATAATATTTATTATTTATCAAACGTTTCTTATCTGAACGTTCTTTTCTCAGTGTAAGCATCAAGATTTTTTTGTAAACTAGGCTAATCACACGCGCTGGCGCGCGTGCCTGAAAAACTTTTCGTCAAAATCGACCTCAGACATTTTTTTTTAAATATCGACTTTTAACCTATACCATCGTTCTCAAGTCGCATATGCTACCCCTAAAAACACTGGTTATTAACCTTTTTTAATCGATTTTGAAAAAAATATTTTTTTGGCGACAAAATTTTTTTTTTCTGTCAGAAATCGTAGAATCGGCCCCGGGCCGAAAATCACCAAAATCGACCCCAATTTTTTTTCTTTTAAAAATATCGACTTGTAACCTATACCATTGTTCTCAAGTCGCATATGCTACCCCTAAAAACACTGGTTATTAACTTTTTTTAATCGATTTTGAAAAAAATATTTTTTTGGCGACAAAATTTTTTTTTTCTGTCAGAAATCGTAGAATCGGCCCCGGGCCGACAATCACCAAAATCGACCCCAATTTTTTTTCTTTTGAAAATATCGACTTGTAACCTATACCATTGTTCTCAAGTCGCATATGCTACCCCTAAAAACACTGGTTATTAACCTTTTTTAATCGATTTTGAAAAAAATATTTTTTTGGCGACAAAATTTTTTTTTTCTGTCAGAAATCGTAGAATCGGCCCCGGGCCGACAATCACCAAAATCGACCCCAATTTTTTTTCTTTTGAAAATATCGACTTGTAACCTATACCATTGTTCTCAAGTCGCATATGCTACCCCTAAAAACACTGGTTATTAACCTTTTTTAATCGATTTTGAAAAAAATATTTTTTTGGCGACAAAATTTTTTTTTTCTGTCAGAAATCGTAGAATCGGCCCCGGGCCGACAATCACCAAAATCGACCCCAATTTTTTTTCTTTTGAAAATATCGACTTGTAACCTATACCATTGTTCTCAAGTCGCATATGCTACCCCTAAAAACACTGGTTATTAACTTTTTTTAATCGATTTTGAAAAAAATTTTTTTTTTCTGTCAGAAATCGTAGAATCGGCCCCGGGCCGACAATCACCAAAATCGACCCCAATTTTTTTTCTTTTGAAAATATCGACTTGTAACCTATACCATTGTTCTCAAGTCGCATATGCTACCCCTAAAAACACTGGTTATTAACCTTTTTTAATCGATTTTGAAAAAAATATTTTTTTGGCGACAAAATTATTTTTTTTCTGTCAGAAATCGTAGAATCGGCCCCGGGCCGAAAATCACCAAAATCGACCCCAATTTTTTTTCTTTTGAAAATATCGACTTGTAACCTATACCATTGTTCTCAAGTCGCATATGCTACCCCTAAAAACACTGGTTATTAACCTTTTTTAATCGATTTTGAAACAAATATTTTTTTGGCGACAAAATTTTTTTTTTTCTGTCAGAAATCGTAGAATCGGCCCCGGGCCGAAAATCACCAAAGTCGACCCCAATTTTTTTTCTTTTGAAAATATCGACTTGTAACCTATACCATTGTTCTCAAGTCGCATATGCTACCCCTAAAAACACTGGTTATTAACCTTTTTTAATCGATTTTGAAAAAAATATTCTTTTGGCGACAAACCTTTTTTTTTTTCTGTCAGAAATCGTAGAATCGGCCCCGGGCCGAAAATCACCAAAATCGACCCCAATTTTTTTTCTTTTGAAAATATCGATTTGTAACCTATACCATTGTTCTCAAGTCGCATATGCTACCCCTAAAAACACTGGTTATTAACCTTTTTTAATCGATTTTGAAAAAAATATTTTTTTGGCGACAAAATTTTTTTTTTTCTGTCAGAACTCGTAGAATCGGCCCCGGGCCGAAAATCACCAAAATCGACCCCAATTTTTTTTCTTTTGAAAATATCGACTTGTAACCTATACCATTGTTCTCAAGTCGCATATGCTACCCCTAAAAACACTGGTTATTAACCTTTTTTAATCGATTTTGAAAAAAATATTTTTTTGGCGACAAAATTTTTTTTTTTCTGTCAGGAATCGTAGAATCGGCCCCGGGCCGAAAATCAGCAAAATCGACCCCAATTTTTTTTCTTTTGAAAATATCGACTTGTAACCTATACCATTGTTCTCAAGTCGCATATGCTACCCCTAAAAACACTGGTTATTTATCTTTTTTAATCGATTTTGAAAAAAATATTTTTTTGGCGACAAAATTTTTTTTTTCTGTCAGAAATCGTAGAATCGGCCCCGGGCCGAAAATCACCAAAATCGACCCCAATTTTTTTTCTTTTGAAAATATCGATTTGTAACCTATACCATTATTCTCAAGTCGCATATGCTACCCCTAAAAACACTGGTTATTAACCTTTTTTAATCGATTTTGAAAAAAATATTTTTTTGGCGACAAAATTTTTTTTTTCTGTCAGAAATCGTAGAATCGGCCCCGGGCCGAAAATCACCAAAATCGACCACGGAAATTTTTATTTCAAAATATCACCTATGATAGGTTAATCAATTTTGCGCTGCTGCGCTCTTATCGAGCTTTAAAAGGTACCGGTACTGCCCCGCCTGTCCTCTTATCAAATTTTTCGAATTTGACAGCATACTGATTTTGTTTATCACGGACTTTCCTGGCAACCAATCACAGCTCTAATAGTTTGCTAACAATGCTTTCCGTTACTCATGAACTTTTTAAAAGAAGGATAATAGTGTTTATTTTAATAAAGACTATTAAATAGTCTTAGTCTTATAATAGTCTTTATTTTAATAAAGACTATTTTTCATACGCGTTTGCGAATAATTACGGAAAATATCGTAAATTTTACTATGCGGTATCGTAGTAATTACGAAAAGAAAAAAATGCAAAATTTCTATGCTGACTAGCACTGAGCACACAAGTTCTGGCACAAATTGCTACAATCTAAGACCCTCATTTTCTTCGTGTACCAAAAATGACTTAATACATCAATGCACTGACTGTAAACTTGCACCCTTTCGTATTATTTTCGTCACCGTTCTCCGCCACTTTCAGCAACCACAACAACAATATATACAAAAGAATTATTTTACCGTTTTCATTTGAATATCAATAACACACCGGAGCAAAAAAAAAAAACAAAACCCCGGTCTACAATTTCAAGAATCTCCAATGCACATTCGTCCCTCATTATCCAATCCTCCCGAATCGTGTCTACCCAATCACGAGCGGGATTTTCATTCCGCGCAAGGAGCGCCGCGCACGTTTTTTGCCCCGGCGCAAAACACACACGTCCGCGCGGTTTTCTGCCGCGCGCGCTCCTTCGTTCAATAATCGTATGCACGATCGGCCCGCCGATCCACTTGCCGCGCGCTCGCAGCCACCGCTGCACCAGATCTCCGCGAATAATTGCATAATACTTTGTTAGCCGACGGGGGGAGATCGGGATGCGGGCGGGGGGTGGTTATACACGTTCCGTGGAGCCGGGCAAACCGGCGTTCGTCGATGCACTTATAATGCACGGTAAAACGGGCCGACACCGCGGCCCCTCTATACCTGTATGCACCGCGCTAACGCGGTTTTCTACGGCGTTTAACTGAAAGTGTACTGCCTGCGCATGCAGTTTCCAGGCGCAGCGCGGCTATAACGTCCGTGCGCGCGTTGCCGCACGTGAGATCCGCGGGTGCTTCACCTCGGATACACATTTCATCCGGCTGCGGCCGCGCACGGATTTCCATATTCGTATGGGAAAACCGTGCGAGCGGCTCCTCTCGGTCAGCCATATAGCCGGTGCACATAACGTGTACAGGGGAGACCGGGGTAAAACGGGCCTCTGGGGTAAAACGGCCACCCCCCCTTTTTTTGATCATCGAAAAAAAAAATTAGGGTAAAATGGTCTTCCGTCTCCGTCGTAAGTTTTGAAACTTCTTTCTTCGTCAAAACTTTCTTTTTCGCCGTCTTCCGTGATTATTTTTTTATTCGCGGGCTTCTTCGGCCACAGTTTTTTTCTCCGTCGATTCTGGCCTGTACGGCGATCTGTCATGACTAAAATATGCTTTTGTGTCACATTTTAGTAAAAGGCCCAAATAATCAACACTCGTGCCGATCGGTAGCGTTTTGTGTAGTAATTCATATTTGTGCCGGATTCTGAGGGGGGCTCGTTTTAGTCCGGAATTTTTTTTTTTGCAGACGGTCAAAATTGATGACTGATTTAGATTTTTTTTTAGTGAAAAGCAATAAAAAAAAACACTTTGGGTTTTGTCACAGAGCCATTTTTTGCTTAGGGGGCCCGTTTTACCCCGGTCTCCCCTATATATGTAACCATGTATATTGCTATATATATATATTCGCTCGGCGAGGAATTTTCTCGGTTTTTTTCTCCATCAATTCTTGCCTGTGCAGCGATCTGTCATGACTAAAATGTGCTGTTGTGTCACATTTCAGTAAAAGGCCCAAATAATCAACACTCGGGCCGATCGGTAGCGTTTTGTGTAGTAATTCATATTTGTGCCGGATTCTGAGGGGGGCCCTTTTTACTCCAGAATTTTTTTTTGCTGACGCTCAAAATTGAAGACTGATTTCGAATTTTTTAGTGAAAAGCAATAAAAAAAACACTTTGGGTTTTGTCACAGAGCCATTTTTTGCTTAGGGGGCCCGTTTTACCCCGGTCTCCCCTACATATGTAACCATGTATATTGCTATATATATATGCGCTCGACGAGGAATTTTCTCGGTTTTTTTCTTCATCAATTCTTGCCTGTGCGGCGATCTGTCATGACTAAAATGTGCTTTTGTGTCACATTTTAGTAAAAGACCAAAATAATCAACACTCATGCCGATTGGTAGGGTTTTGTGTAGTAATTCATATTTGTGCCGGATTCTGAGGGGGGCCCTTTTTACCCCAACATTTTTTTTTTGCCGACGCTCAAAATTCATGACTGATTTCGAATTTTTTAGTGAAAAGCAATAAAAAAAAACATTTTGCGTTTTATCATACAGCCATTTTTTGCTTAGGGGGCCCGTTTTACCCCGGTCTCCCCTATATATGTAACCATGTATATTGCTATATATATATATGCGCTCAGCGAGGAATTTTCTCGGGTTTGCACAGTGAAACCGGGCGATGGTGGAAGCCGAATGTCGTATAGTTTACATGAATACATGCATAGAGGCAGTTTGCATGTTTGCATGTTTACATGTTTACGTCCGTCTGTTTCTTTCTCTCTCTCTCCTTTTCCCTCTTATTTTCCGTCCTCGTCGACTTTTTATCCCATTCGCTCTCCTCCCGCCGGCTCGTTTTACTCGTTTGCGCCCGAGCGGTACACGCAACACGCGCATATACAGCGGGTGATACGATAAAGCTTTTTCCCGTAAATAAACCGCGGCTCGCGGATTCTCCGCGGGATATCGCGGCGATGGAATCTCGCGCCGTTGGGTCGGACGCGAAATTCTTCCGCATCTTCGTTTCCTCTCGGGGCCCCCCGCGCGCACTGCGGGGGGGAACTGGAAACGCGGTCTGAGGAAACGAGGTCGGGCCTCCGGTTTCGGGGGACATTTCGGGAGTAAAACGCGCCGCGCACGAGGGACACACACGGGCTGGTCGGGTTTCTTTTTCCAATTAGCGCGACTTTTCGGGACACCCAGTCGGGGTTTCTCGACTTGGGATTTTCTTCGGTGAATAAATTGCTATTTTGCGCGCCGCGGATTTCAGACGGTGGGACGAATAAAGCAATAGAGCGAGCGGGAAATTAATGGGATGTTTATAAGTCTCGTAAATCACGATTGTGTAATTAAATCCGTGCGGAACTTGTTGAGCGTGCGCGATTAATTTTATCCGCTTTTTTGGAATGCGAGAATGACTGGCTCGCGGAATGAAATCTCCGATCGTAAATATTTTTTCGAAAAGATTATTGATCTCCGTTTTCTCGGGGAAACGAGGTCAAAATTATTCTGGGGTGTCGATGGTGCGTGAAGGACATTTAGGCTCCTGCATCGCTTTTTCCAGTTCGCGGGTTTTAGGACGTCTCGAATTGTTATTCGACTCCAATGTCTGGACTCAGAATTTTCGACATCGATTTTTTTTTCCCGCAAACAAATTATTACTATTTTCGCGTTAGATTTCGCGAGCGCACAATTTTATGGAATAAATAAAGTAACGCGCCGAGTTCGAAAGTAATGGGATGTTTATAACTCTCGTAAATCACCGTTGTGTAATTAAATCTGAATGAATCTCGTTATATGCGTTTCATTTTCTATTTTTTTTTTTTTTTTTTTGCAATGTGAAAATTGCCGGTTTACGGAATAAAATCGCCGACCGTAAATATTAAAAATAAGAGAAAAAAAAACGATTGGTATTATTTCGCGGCGCCCGGCAACAACGCGCCAACTGGAATACGAGATTGAAAATGGCTGTGCAACGCTCCCGGGTCCGAACGCCGGTCCAGCACGCACCGCAATAATTGTCTCGTGGCGTATCCGCGACAATAATGACCGTCCGAGAAATATTTCGTAAGTCGCTGCCGGTTTTACGCCGGCGAAGTGTATGTCCACTGTACTTATGTACACGCGCACGTCGCGGTCACCGTCGTACAAATATAGTGTAAGTGTTTCAGTCCGTCGTTTACTCGCACATGAGTTATAGGAATTGGGACGTGCATCCGCTTCCTCCGTTCGAGCGGTCGCTACTTCCCCGAGAACTTTTCTCGCGCCGAGACTTTTTATCTTCTTTTTTTGCAGGAAACGCGAGAGTTTTCGTACAGTGGAGCCGATCGTACACTTTTTTTTTAAATGTATTTGTCAATCACGGGACGCGCCTTAAAATATAAATATAATGAAATATGATTGTCGATGAATTTTTGTCAAATTATAAAATATATGGTGAAGATAGTCCCGCGGCTTTTTAGACGGTTAATTATTGCCTAGGTGAACTTTTCTTTTATCGAGTCTTTTTAGCTTCTTTTTTTTTCAAGAAACACGAATTTTCGTATAGAGGCCGACCACTAATTTTTTTTATATGTATTTGTCAATCTCGGGACGCGCCTTCAATGAAAAATATAATGAAAGATGATTGGCGACGAATTTTTATCAAATTATAAAACAAATGCCGAAGATCGTCCGGCGGCTTTTGAGACGCTTAATTATTGCCTAGGTGACTACAGTTGCCTACGTGTTTATATACATTTCTCTATCTCTATATATATATTGTTGAGAAAATAATGGAAGCAACAATTTGTCCGGGGAAGATCGAGCGGTCCGGTGAACTTTAATGTCTTTCGACGAAACCCGAGCGACTCGCAAGAAATATATGTACAAGAAAAGAGGAGATATCCAGCGAGAAAGACCCCAAGTGACCGCGTAGTCCGTTCGTCTAATTGCACGCGACGGGCAAGTGGGTTAAGGGGTCTGCGCTTCAATTACGACCAGTTTCATAATTTTTTAATTGGCCAACCGGCCGACCGGTGCGCCAGTGGGTCCTCACCAGGACTTCACTGCGCACCGTCAGTGATTTCTTTAATTACAGACGACGACGACGACAACGATGGCGACGACGACGACGACAACGACCCGCTCACGCTTTCTCCCTCGTCGTCGTAGAGTAAAATGCACTAGGCCGGCGGGGTAAATCAGGGGGGGGGGGGCGTTGTGATCAGCGCCAAAAAAGGGTAGTTGCGCTTTTTACGGCCGTCAATCTTTAGTGCCATCGATAAAGCACAATTACAAAACACGACAACTGCGTCGTAAATGTCGTTTAAATTTCAGCCATCTGCAGACTCGAAGGTAAATTAAAGTGCAAAAAGAAAAGATCGTTAGCAACTTTTTTTTACAATACTGCTTTTAAACATAAATTTTTTTCTGAATCAAAATGCCAAAATGCCAAAAAACAGGTTTTCAATTTCCCGCCTAAATTCGTTTCTATCACGAAACAAAAAAAAACATTTTTTGTAAAAAAAAAAAGAAAGCGTATCAGTTTAAAAAGTCCGAAAGACGCGACGAATGTTAGTACAGTCTTCTTATATTATTATAGCATCGTTATTTCCGTGTGGACCGAAAACCGAGAGGTCCCCGCGATTTTCCCCGGGCAAAACGCATAGCGCAAGGTTACCGGCGTCTCAGTCGGCTCAGATCTCCCGGCGAGTGCAAGAAAACGTTCTCGCTTCGAGCCGATCGCGATTAGTCACCCCGTGCGCCGCCGGGTTCCAGGGACTCTGCACACACAGCGGCGGTATAAACAGAGACCGGCAGCAACCGGAGGCAGCAGAGATCGTACGGCGCTCGGCGCGGAGTAACGGCGATTCCTGAGCCCGGCCCGCGCAGCTCGCTCGCGCGCACGCGCGCGCGCGCGCGCAAGCAAAGTCCCTCGACCCTCGGAGAAAGTACCGAACGTCGGCGAACGGGTTCCCTTCCACTGGGTCAAGGCTGGCTAGCCGCTCGCGCGAGCGAGTAGCAGCTATACCCGAGAGTTCGCTCTACTCCACTCGCTGTTGGGGCGCGCGAACCGCAGGTATATACCCGACGTCCAGGCTAAATGCACCCTGCAGCCAAATCGATATATATAGACGGCTTTCGCAATGAAATAATTTAACATATTTTGCCGTGAAATATTCCAACTAATTTTCATTGACACGCAACGATGTCGTTTGAAATTTAAGGTATTCCGAACGTAACACCGTTGTCTAGTAAGATCGTGTTATAAAAATTTGAAACCCCATTACCGAGATTTTTATGGATAATCGTCATGTGAAAAAATAAAATATTAGTTTACAATTATTGTATTTTTTATATTTTTAATTGTAACAATATTAGTATACTATTATTGTATTTTACTATTATTGGCTCTTATGGAAAAAAAAACTCCAGTCTAAATTTCAATAGCAGATTTATCATGTTAGTCATCTTAAGATCTGAGACATAAACTAACCAATATGGAAGTGCAAAACCATGTGCAAAACATGATTCACTGAATTTCAGAGATTCCAGAGAGAGAAGACTGATTAATAGAAGAACGAACTTTGCGGTAATTTTTTTTTATGCAGGAAGACTGATCGGTGGCACGTATGTTATAGCTTATACTTATTTGTTCGCAAGGCCCCATTTTATTTTCTTTGTCTTCCGAACAGTAAACAGAGTGAAGTAGTCATTTAAGGATCCGGCAATTAGTGCACATGTTAACTGTAATGATCGGTTATTATGTTACCCTCGCCATTTCCCAAAAAAAAAAAATTAATGGATCGTAATTATTTATATACCGTCTAATTAGCCGATTCTTAAGGTGATACTTAACATCGTTTGTGTTGACGACTCGACGATGAAAGTTTTTCGTTTACAGTTATAGATACTTTTTTGCGTATAGTAAAATTACTCTCGTTCAGAGCAGTCGCCAATGGCTTCGAACGCGAAGTTCGGTTTTATACGAAGATGTAACGCCGCTTCGGGATCTCGTCCGCGGCTGCCCTTAAGACATACAATTACAAATTATTTTCGTAAACTTTCCTCTTTACATTTACACACCGGTGAATTATAATTTATCCTCGTCACGCGTCAATTTTCGAGGCGTGTAGGTCAAACAAAAAATTGGAACGGGCGTATTTAAGGAGCAGTCTTTAAGGAGACGCTCGCGATCGCCACGGGCGAGGCTTAATTGGTGAAAATTCCATCCTTCTGACGAGACGAGCCTCGTTCGTTTCGCCCCTGTTCGGCGCTCGCGTTAATACATAATTATATCTTACAGGCCGGAAACTTGTTTCGAGCAGCTCCCTGTACTTTTTTCTCAAAAAACACGAGGATCGCGGGGCGACGCTAAAAATCGCGAGTCTCGCGAAGCCGGCGAACCGAGCGAGGCTGGATTTCCCTCGAATTCCCGAGAAAATTCTTCGAATCGGAATTTCCACAGACCATGGAAGAATTCAGAGAGCTTGTCCTCCGGTTTTGTCTTTCGTTTTTCAATTCCTGACAATGTTTTTTTCACTCTCGGGCACCGAAGGTGATTTTCTAAACGGAAGAACGAGCGGAAAATGGGAAATGTCTTAGCACCTTTGAGATATTCTTAGAAAGATCGTTGCAGCAACAGCTAATATTTCCTTGAGCTACAAAAACAATATTTTATATCGTTTAAATAATCGTGGCTGTCGTGTCTACAATTTAATAGCAGCAATGCATTTTTACCAACGACTTTAATTAATCGTAACCATTAACGTATTCTCTGATCTTTTTTCATTTCAACATCCACATCAGGCTATTCTATAAATTCTATTCTTATACATAGATTTAATCTATTACCCCGCTGCTCAATACAAAATCCCGCTCGTACTTCGTTTCCACGTCCATTTGTTTGCCTTTCGAACGCTCGGAAGTCGGCACAAATAAAAAGATCAAGGCCTCCGATTCTGCGTTGCACTCGCGAGCCGATATTTCGCAGCCGTTGTCTCGGCGCTCGGCGCACTTGTTTAGTTCTCTTTCAGAGAAACGTAAAAGCGTCGGATGTGAAACAACACAAAAAAATCGTCAATGTGACTCGAAGAAGAAGAAACGACGGAGACGAGGATGAGAAATCGCGAGAGGGCAGGAGGGAATAATGTTTGGCGCGGCTCTCGGAAATTATCGTGCAAATGAAGCGATAAAGTCGAGCGGCAACCCATCATTAAGGCTTATAAAGCCGATCGTTAAATTTGACCAATTCCGTACCGTGTTCTCTTCTCTCTTGCTTGCGCTGTACATACGCAAGGTATTTATGTACATATATACACATACATGAGTACTGTACATACATATGTACACGAGAGCGACCTCGTATTTACGTATACCCCAGAGAGTCCACTCCTCAAGCGCTCGGACTCGCTCACGTACTCTGCCCGTCCAGTCGGCCCGGGAGATTCGCCGTCGAGCGAGAAGAGCAGGAATACCGCACCGTATACTCAGCTCGACTCTTCTGACACGGTGGCTGCCGAGCGTTGCCCGTGCTGATTGACTCGAATCACCCGGCTCCGGCGCGTAACTACCCACTACACCTCTGCGCAACGTAGTACCTGGCAGATCGTGCTGCGAGCGAGCATGATAGAGATCTATCAGCGGCAAAGGTCTGCATCCGAATGACGAACACAACGCATTTACATTTAATGTTTCGATTGCGCAGTTCTTTTTTTTTCCCCTCCTTCCCACCTTATGGTTGGGCTTTCTGTTTTCGGGCCAATGGAACGACCGAAAATGAGGGCCTTCCGACATTTGATTGCTCGCTTCTTCCTGTTTTTCTTCGTCTCGTGGAAAGCAGAACTTTCGGGTTGGGTATTTACGGAACTGAACTGTGTCGGGTGCAAAATGTTGCGCGTGTTATGTTACACGTTTCCTGCTTCGAGGTGCGACGATTAAGGTGCATCGCGGGTTTCGTTTGATGCACAGGAATTATCGAGATATGGGGGGAACCCCTAAATTTAATTGTCTTTTCCCTCGTTTTCGTTCGGCTCACCTCTTCCTGCTGGTTGCACTAATGACCTCATCACCGTCAAGCCGAGTTTCTCTACGTCGGCGACTCCTGCAACTGCGGGCAGCATTGTAACGGTAATGTTTGGATTCATTTCTGTGTTGGCGATTGCGCAATTTTCTTCAACGACTCTTGATTTCCGAGCGTGTGTAACGCGAGAGAAGCGATGCGACTTTAAGTACGAAATCATTTGAGTGTCTTCAGCACGACTTGAAGGTGGATTTATGGCCTGTTTAAATATTTGTTCATCAGAGACTTCGTTAGTGATCCATAAAACTGGACTTCAGATATGGTGATCTTAAGTGATACTGTCGGTTATTTCTAGTTTAAGTTAGAGGTTTACATTTTTGCTTAAGATCTAGTCACTTAGAACTTACGTTAGGACTTAAATTAAAACTTAGGTTAAAACCTAAGTTAGGACTTAAATTAAAACGTAGTGTAGGACCTATATTAGGACTTAAATTAGAACTTACCTTAGGACTTAAATTAGACCTTAAATGTAAATTTAATGAGTTCATACTTAGCTTTGAACTTGATTTCGAACTTGAAACTGTAAAGTCAAACGTTCCTTTAACCCATCACTTCTTTTTAACCGCCTCCAAAAAGTTAGTGTCGAATGCACAACTGTATCTGCCGTTACAGGGGTTAAAGGCTCCATCAACTGTACCGTTTACCACGCTGCGGTTCTGACTCACCGCAATGCAAATAAGCAAAAACGAAAGAAGGGTCCTCCGAAACTTCCTCGCCCTCATCGTCGTCTTTTTTCCATTCCCTTTATTGCCTCCCTTCCTTCGTTCACTTCGCTTCTGGCTACTGTTCCTCGGATCCCTGTTAGTGCCTCTGCCGCTGGGCCCCAAGAACATGACCCCCTTTCACGGTTCTCCACGCGCTCTGCTCCTCGGCTGTAGCGACCTGGTGTCCCTCTTTGGGGACACACACTCCTCCCAGAGTGCCAATCCAACCTCCATAACCCCATACACAGCTGCATCGTCTTTATCAGACACCGTACACGCCTCCGTTTACCCTTTTTTTTTTGGGCTTCACCAATTTCTCTCACGCCATTTCGGACGTGCTGAAAAATTATGCTTATCAGCCAATGTTGTACACTCCCGGAGCTACCCACTTCGACTTGTACTTCCTTCGTCTCGGCTCCTCGTCGAGACAGACCAGAAGCATCTGCAGTTGTACATGCACCGCGGGTATACACACCAAGCCAATTGGTATACGGGGAGAAACCCATTTGGAGAAACTACTGGATGCCGCCGTTGAGCTTCCTGCATTGCCTACAGCCAGGTCGAGCTCATTAAATTTTTCGGACTCTCAATGCGGTGCCCAAGCCGCCCCGAGTATTCCGGATGCTTTTTTTTTCTTGTTATTCCTCAGCCTTTTTATTCTCGTTGCCTCGGAGCCCGATCGTGACCATTATCCGATCCGGGACGGCGAATATCGGCTGTGGCACCGTCCCTCGCATCGATGCGCGCGTGCTGAAAGACCCGGACCGGCGCTGACAACGGCGACCAGAAGCAGCTGGACCGGACTCGCTCGCTCGCGCGCAGCCAGCCAGCCACCACGGGACGGCGATTATTTCGGCAGGGTCGTTTCTCTTCCGTGTTGCCGACGCTGTCCTCTACCACAAGTGTGTCCCTCAATGGGTATCTAAGAACTCGGTAATGGCACCACGACTCTCGCGTAATGACCGTCGACCAAAGAGAAGCGAGAGTACCCGACGCTGGACAAAGTCATAACAATTTGTTTTTTTCTCTCTCTCTCGCCCTCTTTCTCTCTCGTTCGTTCCGCTTTTATTCTGAGACGTGGGGCCACCCATTAGGTGAGTCGAATCCGGTTCTAAGTACGCTGCGGAATTATAGCGCTTTAATGGGACTCTGCGTAAGCCTCGATGTCTCGATCTGTAATAGAAAAATGTTTCTGAAAAACATAGGGAAAAAAGTTTGGTATGCCAAATAGAAAACAACGAATACGCGTGAAAAACTGGTACATAATTGAGAATGAATACTTACCGTCTTTACAACTCCCGACTGACCCTACGGTGCAAAAAGTCGTGAGTCGTACGTTTCACGGTGATCAGCCGGTTTGAGCGATTTCATTGTCCGGTATGTTCTCGAAATCTCTCGAAATCTCTCGATCGACGCTAGACATTTTTTTCTTTTTCTTCTTCATAAATCGAGGCACAAAATTGAACTCCTTATTCATTAATAACAATTTCGCAGACGCCAGGGTAAAAAGAACCTCTCACTTTTTTTTTACAACCAACAAATTCCTAGAACATATTCGAGAAGTGATTATATTCGACCCCTCGGAAATCCGGGTGTTCCGAGATGTCCTTTGCGATACCGCGAGCCATCGTGCATACCGCGAGGCTCAATTGTATAGTGGGCACAGACCATAGAGGCGAGAGAGCCGTACATATCAATTGTGATACCACCAGAGAGAACCCTGGCATTTACCATACAAGCTCGACGCTCGCCTCGTAGTCTCTCGGCACCGCAGCGGCAGCGGCCCAGCAGCCGCCGGAGCCCATGACTGCTCGTTTGAGAACTCCACGCAAAGTACTGCATACAGAGAGGCTCGCCTAGCCGGTTATATATGCCGCGGCATTAATTTAGTACAGTGCGTTATAGGATACCGCGCGCGCTCGATCGTCGTCGCCGATCGCTGCGACGTCGAGAGCTCGTCGCATCGAGGAGAGGATAGGATAGCGATGAGAATTGCGCAACCCGCGTCTCTCCGATCCACGGGCCTTCTCGGTTCGCCTAGCCTCGATATATCTCTCTTTCGTTACTTTGTCTGCTGGCTGGCTCGTACGGCTCAAGCCAGCCGGCAGAACCGTGGAGCCTGGGCCAGGCATCGCTGCCGCCGCTGTTATTGCACACTCCTCCTGCAGTCTCTCTCGCTCGATCTCTCGTGCGCCTAGCCACACACACACACACAGAGTCTCCCTCGGAGACGTCGAAGAGTGGTAGACTGCATGTACGTTGAATTTATACGCGAGCACGGTGCGTTCCCACGCCTGGGGAGTATGCGAGTCTGGTCTTCGGCCTAATGCCCGCTTGGTACCGATCCCCCCGGCCGCCCGTGCTCGCCGATCCTATTTCCCCGGCACCGCTCTGCTCTAGCCCACTCGCACACCGTGCACACCGCCGCTGCGCGGCGTGTATAAAATATGGAGCACGCTGCACCGCGAGTACACCCGGGTGAGCGTGTATGCATCGGTTTGTACGTGAGCCTCTGGCTTGGCTCGGGTACCCGAGGCGCGCGAAACGCGCTCTGCCGGACCCCGCTTCAAGGCTCGCGAGATCCTGCAGGCTTATCCCGGAGGTGGATTTTTACGGTGCAGGACATCGCGACTGGCAGAAATTTTGCTTTCAGCAATTTTTTTTTACACAATTTGTGCGCAAATTTCTCTGGTCTCGATACGAAAGAAATTCTTAATTTCGTTTTTAATAGGAGGTATAACAGTGTTCAAAGCGATGTTGTGGTGTAAGAGTTAAGGCCTCGAAGTATCTAAAGGCCGCGTTTCATTTTTTAGCTTGCTCTATCCCTATTCCCCCTCGCCGAGAAGGTTGAACACGTAGGAGGTGTTCATGGGTGAGAGAGAACAATGGCTAAGGTTCGTGATCTTCATATTTGTACTTCGAACGTATGGGCCACGATATCGCTTTGATCTTGTTCGAGCGGCTACGCGTTAGATCGATCTATGCATCTAGGAGCATGTAACTTCATATTAATCCGAGGTGTACAGTGGAACAGTTGAGCACGATGTCTTTGTACGAACCCCCTGGGAAACCGGTTTACTCTCGAGCTTCTCTCTCTCTCTCTCTCTCTATCCACTTTTTACAATCTATAATTATTTCCGTAAAACTCGTGAATTAATGCGTCTACGCATTGTAAATTACGAATTCATCGGGAAGATGCACAGAAATGTGGCTTTAACTCCATATTATTACGGTCTGATTTATGAGATTCGACAAGGAGGAATTCTCGAATGATTGATAGGAGAAGCGGAAAAGTTATTCAGCGAGGTGGGGAACGAGGATATTCTCGTTTCTGCTCGACTCGCACGCAACGGCGACGTGTTAAAATTTATTCAGGAGTCGAACAGGACACCGAGAGCGAGCCAGACAGGTCTGTTGAGGCTCTCCGATGGTTGCGCCAGCAGACAGCCACGCTCGAGACTCTTCCTCGTCCTCGTCTTATAACGATTAACTGTGCGTCCGCTACCACTGACTGGAGATAACTGTTTCGCGAGCGAGCGAAGCCTTGAAGCGATTCCGTGTCTTTCTTATTTTTAGCGCAGTCTATATAGCATAATATCCTCGTAGCGGACGCGAGATCTTCACTCTTTTGCCCATAATACACGCATCGATGAGCAGCGATCAATATACAACAGGCGTTACATTGAGAATCGGTAGTATCGGCGATAGTACCACGTAGATACCTGCGTTATCGATCCTCCCGCGAATAAATTGCAAGCAGGCCGAACCTCTTCGCCACTTTTACCGTATGTAATTACAGGCCTCAACTAATTCTCGATTTTTCTTTCATTCCAGAAGCGAGACCCCACTCGACTCAACGATGCCGTGGCCGATCGGGCGAGATTCCCGATTCGCTTGAGGGAAAACCACCTGAACCCCGGAACCGTCGAGTGAGCCAGTGGCTGCACCCTCCATCCACCAGTCTTCACCGGGTCTCCTCGAAAACCCCCGCAAAGACCACCAGTGCACCAGGCTGCACACTACCAGGCGCGACCTGGTGTCCCGACGCATCGTTCCTCAAGCCCAAAACCTCGGCCCTCGGATCACAAACACGACGTCTCCTTAGGGCGAGGGGCCTGAAGAAGCGAGCGTGATGGACCTCACCGAGGCGTTCGCGCCTGGTGCACCGGGCGAGGATCTCGCGAAAACGGATTTCTTCGACTTCGTCGTGTCGCCCCCGCCGCACTGCGCGAGCGGCGGTGGCGGCGGCGGCGGCGTGGGCGGCATATCCGACGAGGAGAGCTTCCTCCATCGAACGTGCGGCCGGGGCATGAGTTTCCTTCATCAGGACCCGCGGCACGACGATCACGACAGCCGGGACATTCACACGAGTTCCTCGACGTCCTTCATCAAGGAGACCAACAACAACACCCTGACGGCGCTGCCGCCGGTCTCGACGATCACGGGCGCGCTGAGTCATCACAACGCGATGCGCGGCCACGGCTGCAGCGTCCCGGGCTCGGACCAGGTGGCCATGGACCAGTCGGACTGCGACTACTGGGGCAGCGGCGACGACGGCAAGGAGCAGACGTGCAACATCCTCCTCGAGGATCTCAACAAGTACTGCTGGTCGACGCACACGAACAGCGGCGCGCACGGCGACACCGTCAATGTCCACGGCAACGAGACCACCCACCGAACCGGCACCGCCGGCACCTGCAATACCGGCGATCGGCATCAGAACACAGATGGCGCGATCTACACCCTCACCGTCCTCAACAACGAGGCCAACTCCATGGACGCCCTCGACTGCTGCAAGAGCCCCGCGGCGCCCTCCAACGACTCGTGGACGCTCCGGCCGAACCTCGACCTCGACGCCATCTTGAGCATGGAACCGAGCCCCGCGGATCAGGACCACGACGTCCAAAATTCCGTCGACGTCACGCGAACCGAGAGGTTCCACGTGATCCCCACACCCTCGTCGCAGTACACGACCGACGACAGCGGCTTCGTCGAGAGCAAAGAGCTCTGCGGCAGAGGCCCGAGCAACCCCCAGGGCGACAACAACAACGACTGGAAGCTCTCGGACCAGAATCACCTACAGGACGCGGTCGCGGCGGCCGCCGCAGCCGCCGCGGCGGCGGCAAACGACTCGGCCGAGAGCCTCCTGCGCAGCGCCCTCCAGGGAAAATTGTACTCGGGCCCCGCGCAAATCGCGTCACCCTCGTCCTCGCAATCCTCCACAATGTCACTTTCCGTCACTAACAGCACTTCCGGCAGTCTTCAGATGATGACGGATCACCAGCAGTCCCAGCAGCAGCAGCAGCAACAGCAGCAACAACAGCAGCAGCACCAAGACGAGTCGATGCACGCGTGCACCGAGGAGGATCTGCTGCTCTCGCAGCTCGAGACGACGACTTACCGACCGGGCGACTACGAGAAGCTCAAGAGCATCGCGAACGAGGTCGTCGAGTCGTACTGCAATCTCGAGCCCGTGTGCAACGTGTCCGCGACCACCACGGTAATGTACACCCTCGACACGACGAGCGGCAGCCTCGGGACTATCACGCTGCCCGCGGACCTCGGCCAGGTCGGCACTGTGACCGTCGTCACCGCGGCCCAGGAGCAACTCGTGCAGACCGCGAGCGCCGCCGAACTCGCGCCCGTCACACCAACCAGCACGAATCAGATACAGATGGCGCCTGCGCGCGCGGCCGGCACGAAGGCGCCGAAGAAGTACAGCAGAAAGCCGAAAGGGGCCGCTAGCGCGGCGAGCGCCAGCAGCAACGGATCGGCCGCGTGCGGCGGCAACGGCGGCGGCAGCAACGGGCAGTCGCAGGGCGGCAATGGCGGCTCGCCGGGCTCCGTGCCGCGCAAGGAACGCTCGCTTCATTATTGCAGCATCTGCAGCAAGGGATTCAAGGACAAGTACAGCGTTAACGTGCATATCAGGACGCACACCGGGGAGAAGCCCTTCGCGTGCTCGCTGTGCGGCAAGAGCTTCAGGCAGAAGGCGCATCTGGCGAAGCACTATCAGACCCACGTGGCGCAGAAGCCGAACGTCGGGAGCGTCGGTAGCGTCGCCAGCAGCGGCAGCAGCAACGCCAGCAACACGAGCCCCACGACCGACGTCACGGCGCCCCGACTCGCCGAGTCCGCGAGCTGCAATCCCGCCAGCTAGTTTCGCGGCTCGTTGGCTGTTTGTCCGTCGTATTTTTTTTTTTTTTTTTTTTTTTCGCGTTATTTCGCGTTCTCGCAACGCGAGACTCATTATTTTTCGATTTGTGTATATTTGTTGTTGTATAGTTTGCACCAATCTGTTGTCGACTTTGGCGCCTTCGGGGAGTGCACGGGAAATGTTTGCGGCTTGTTTGGTAAAAAAGTTTCACATGTGTTGTAAATATGTGTGTTTTTTTTTGTGAATATGCGATTCGTTGTTGAAAAATTGAGGGGGGCTTGTACGATTTTTTGTGAGACGCGAATATTTTCCGTGCATTCTTTCTTCTTCCTGGGGGTCGCCGCACGTTCGCATTCCACGAGTCCTGATCCGGGTAACCGTCTGTTTTGGTGTGATTTATTCAGTAGGTTCTGCGCGCTTTATCGCGCGGACACGGAACACCGAGCGGCAGGAATAATAACGTCCAAGACCGGCGGCGCAACTCGAGCATCATCGGACACGCGTGTCTCTCGGCCTTTGGTGATATCGCGAGCCAAGGGACATAACGACGCCACGGTGGATACGAGGATATCGCGCCCGCGCGCGTTGCGACACGAGCCGAGCGTGACTAATAACGATCGCACGTGGTGTGTGCAGAGATATATATATGTATGTATATGTGTGTGTCTATGTGTATGTATATAAGGTATACTGTAAAATGCTCGAGAGCTTCGTGGCGAAATGGCACTTGACTGCGTCGTCACACGAGATTGTTTGGTGAGATACGAACTCTCGTCGTAAATATATGTGTATATGTCTCTGGACCCTTCGTACACGTTGCGAGGAAAAACCTACGGTTGATCCGTACGTTTACTCTACTTTTCGGTCATTTATTTCGGTTTGAAGAAAATCGATTCAGGAATCGGACACTGGAGATAGATTTTATTTTAATCTTTATTTCGATTTAATATTCTATTTTTTTTTTTTTTTAATTTAGAAAAAGACGTTGAACACATTTATCAGCCGATAACATCGAGAAATAATCACCTGACAAGAAACGTGAACATGCCTCGTTTTAAAATTCAGGATGTCGGGATAAGGTGGAATTGGGAAAAAATGACACGTATTGAATTTCAACGACTGCGCCTCGCGCTAACCAATCTCCAACTCCGGGCGATCGGGTTGAGTCGATTTTTTTCTACACCGAGATAATAACTTTTGGAACACAGTCACATGGATTTGTCCGTCCACAGGCAGGGTTGGCTTGGAAGAAAAAGACGAAGGAGAACGAGGAGTCACGGGGACACGTTGCAATTTGATGAAATACCATATTGCCAATAGCCAATTAATTGTCGGGGTCTCGATCAAAGCGAAGCGTTTTATTCGAGGCCCCGAGGGGGCCACCAAGTGTTTTATAGTGCGTAAAGCCTGGTGTACTATAAATTTACGAAACCGCGAGAGGCAACATGGACGAAATTGCCTGTAGCGGAGAGATCGATGTCACGTGTCACTCTCGATACGCGCGTGTCCCACGTATCCAAACCATATATATATATATATATATACATCTCGTCTATATACGTATTTTAAAAAATGTACGTATAACTGTAGCATATTTATTTGAGCGACTTTTTGTCGACACTCTGCCCAGCAGCAAATTTGTTCTCGTTTAATTACGTTTTATAATTCAATTGTCGATCGACATCGCAACAAAGCGAAAGCATAAGTGAACTGTGGTAGATGGACGTTGTGAAATTTGTTTTTGTTCCTACGACGATGGTGATGATAATGACGATATAGAATCGCTACGACTGCGACGACGAGAGAAGCGAGAAAAGCACGAATGGCAACGACGATAATAATATATTTCAATCATGACAACACTCGACACAAACGATTAATATTGAATTAGATATATATATATATATACGTATATATTAATCTAACTCCTTTTTTTAACTACTTTACACATTGTTTTTTTATATTATTTTTAATTATAATGTTTTTTCTTTGAGTAAGTAATTAGTAGCATGAGCTGTGATTTAGATACATACTCAACGAGTGATTAGACGTCGAATGCGTTAATTATGCAATTGCTATATTAGGTAAAAAAAAAAGAAAAAGAAAATCGTATAAATGCTCTACTGTTTAATGTGTGTGTGGATATGTACGCACGTACGTAACCGATTGATCGTGAAAGGAAGCAAAACAAATTGAAAAACGACAAAAACGAGGCGTCCACGGACACGCGCGATATTTTTCAATCTATACGAAACACTCTTATCTATATTTCTCGCGTTCTCCCGTGAGAAAAGCGAGCGAAACGAATCGACTTTTAATTATTCAACGCCCTCAGACAAAAAAATATATAGGGAGACCAAAATATATATATTTCCAGATAAAAATACTCGAATGACCGAAACATTTATTCTTATTCGAGAGCTCGAAGAAACGCAATAATTTTCTGACCGGCGAGAAAGAAAGAAAAAAAAACGGGCTTCCAATTCGGCGATTCCCGATGCCTCGACCGTCGCGGTGCCGAATAACCGCGCGTAGTTTCCGACTGGCGTAGTTACCCAACTGATGGGCAGGGAGACAATTTTGACGTGCACTGTAATTTAGGGAAAGGTGGGAAGCCCTCTTGCCGCCTCTTGCACACGTGGGAACTGAAGCTCGCGTGTCCGTCCGGCTTCTTTTATTTTTTTCTTACGTTCCTTACATCTCTTTCTCGTTACCTTTTACGTATGCGCGGACCCGGGGCTCATCGGGAGTTTTCACTCTTCCCCCCCTCGTGTCTTCCGTTCGGCCGAATTATATCTTCCTCCACAGTCGACTCAGTAAAAAAAAAAAAAAAAAAAAAAAAAAAAAATTGAAATCGATGTAACGCGTGTTGTACTCGCATGTTCACTTGTCCACAGGCTGGATATGTACATAGCGGTGTAGGATAAAGGTGCGCTGGCACGCATGAACGAGCATGCATCGGAGGTCAAAGTTTTCGAAAGACTTCTCTCTGTCTTGTTCTTGATGTTGTTGTAACGTGCGGTATCGAGTGTAATTACACATTGGCCGACGTGTACGTGTTGCGTACACGCCGAGATCGTGCATTACCGCCCTAGCCTATTGCGTAGGTATATAATATGCCCGCCGAGCGCCGCGTGTATGCACAGACCGCTAAATCTCGTGCGAAGTATCTCGTCGTTTTCTTCTTTCTTTGCCATTTTTCTTTTTTCTCTCTCTCTCGTTTTTTCTCTCCTCAATTCTTCACACCGCGCGAATTATCACCTTCCACGATCACGAGGCGATTACCGACGAAAAAAAAAGGATGTTCAAACATCTTTTTTTTTTCTCTCGCCAATCGCGTTACATCTGTTCCGCAATTAATTTTTTTTATCAGATCGGAGAAACCCGTATCAATTATAAATATATTAATAACTTAATGGTGAAATTTCTGTATATTTTTTATTTTTTATTCACAAGTCACAGTTAGGTTGACCTTCAGGAAAAAAATCGTTATGCGTGCCTAAAAATTCTTCTTTGACACGACCTCCGATTGCCCTTTGAAAATCCCAGTACATTCACCAAAATTTCCAATTAAATTAAATGACTTTCGATTGACCAAATCCGTCATTGCCGAATAATCCCAAAAAATGACCAATAACGAAATATTTCCGTCCCAAAGCCACGGACACTTTTTTTTCCGAATCTTTGGTGCAGGCGAAGATAAAAATGACGCAGGTGTATATTTACCGCGAGTGTCCTCAATAATGAGCCGTCTCGCGTAGGTCATTAGATCTAATTTTGTCTCGGGAATTCCTCGGCGGTCGTCTCACGCGGGGCGCGCGAGCGCTCGCGTTGTCCACTCTCGGGAATACCGGGCCGCAAGACCATTGACCATCCTCCACGAAATTGGTCCCGATTCTCGTACCGGTTGATCCCCTCGAACCGCCACGTCACGCTATACACGCCGGCTCGTCAGTCGCTATACGTATAGCGACGCGGCGTCTCGCTCTTGTACGATTCACGGTTAAACCGAGTTAAGCCCCCGGAGACTTTCTCCAATTTAAAGACGGATTACGGTATACTACACGCCGCGCGCCTCGTATCCTTCCTCAAAGATCGCGTCCAATCTCAACGTTTGGAGAAGAGGCGAACCGGCCTCTTCCGCGCGGTAATCGCTCCCCCGGTCCCGTCGCTGCAATCACGCGCCCTTCTCCCTCGTCCTCTTCGGTTCTTCGGTTCGTTCTCCGTGCTTCTTTTTTTTTCCTCTTCCAACATTTTTTTTTTTTTTTTCGTTCCTCCTTTCCTCTCCCTCATCTTCTTTCCTATTGATGATCGAAAGAAAACGGTATCCAGGGTAATAGGCCGATCGACCCCGGGCACGTATCACGACCACCGTAAAATCCCGAGCAACGTGCGGCCGCGTATGCGGCGTTTATTCGCGGGTTTCTCCTCCCCCCCACGCGCGGCCCCCGCCGCGATATCCTATGCAGCGGGGGCTATCCGGAGTCCCAATTACTGACCACCTTCAGCGCGCTCTCGCCGCTGTGCTCGGTCGATAAGTGGTCGTAAACCTTTGAGCGCGGCGATGGTTAATCCCAAATCAATTTAGCTCGCGGGACTCGCGGGATACGCGAACGCGGCGTATTACTCCCGAAAATACACCGAGAAACCGGAGGATTGACCTTTGAGACCGGCTCGAGTCGACGGGGAACTCTTATTTTTAAACTTCGCTTCCACCGGGATCGTCTTTTTAATGCATTCTTATACCTCTCGCCGAATTTCATATGTCGATTGCAGGAATGGTGAAGTTTGAATAAAAAAACAATTTTTCAAATACTTTTGATTTGTTGCATAAGAATAATTTTAAAAACCTGAAAATTGCCTCATTTTCGATAACTAATCAATTATTTGGTCACCCCCATACAAAAATGCCGGCTATTGAAAAATAATTGGAATTGAAAAATAATTGGAATTGAAAAATAATTGAAATTGAAAAATAATTGAAATTGAAAAATAATTGAAATTGAAAAATAATTGAAATTGAAAAATAATTGGAATTGGAAAATAATTGAAATTGAAAAATAATTGGAATTGGAAAATAATTGAAATTGAAAAATAATTGAAATTGAAAAATAATTGAAATTGAAAAATAATTGGAATTGGAAAATAATTGAAATTGAAAAGTAATTGAAATTGAAAAATAATTGAAAATAAAAAATAACTGAAATTGAAAAATAATTGAAGTTGACAAATAATTGAAAAAATAAAAAATAATTGAAATTGAAAAATAATTGAAAAAATGAAAAATAATTGAAATTGAAATTAAATTGAAAAAATGAAAAATAATTGAAATTGAAATTAAATTGAAAAAATGAAAAATAAATGAAATTGAAATTAAATTGAATAATTGAAATTGTAATTAAATTGAAAAATACTTTCCCGTTTCCTATTTCTGGCCAACGAGAAGGAATTTTCTGCAACAGACGTTGAAAAATAAACAATCGTCGAGTCACGGTGGGCGATATGTGGAAGAACCGTCTCGTAATGCAACGTAGTCGAGTTAGAAATGCGCTGCACATGAACACGCGGCGTGTATAGCGATCCTTTCGTGTGCGGAGCGTAGCCTATTAACCTTCTAAAGGTAGCCTAGGTGTGGCGGCTACCCCCTATATCGGCACGTTACCGTGAGTACCTCGCGCTCCTCGCTCCTCGCCAACGGATCGCGCGAGTCGAAAGCCCGGCGAGTGAGGGATATAAGAGATAAAGATCGGGACGAAAACCGCGCGGCGAAGATAGCGAAGCGCGCGGCCGGTACCCCCCGCACCGGAAACTATATATCTCGGATAAAGCGCTAAGCGCGGGTTTTCCAGCGCGAACGATAAACCAGCCTGACGCGATAAAACTGGCGGTGTACCCAATACCGTAAATTATCGGAATATTACGGTGCCACCGGTCACATAAAATAATTTATTGTCGATCGTTTCGCTCTGGCTTTCGTCTCTCGCTTCACGCGGAAGTCGCGTCGCGCCTCGTTTTGCAAAGACACTTTTTTGTTGTTTTATCAGCATTTTACGATTTGAATGATGAAAAAAAAATGTAAACAAAATCACTGCTAGGTATTTGAAGAAATTACGAATTATCCGTCCAACGATTATAATACTCGATTATATATTTTCTCGCCTGTCCACTTCTTTTTAATTGATCCGTGTAGATTAAGGTCGGTGTCCCACTTGTTGACCGCACGAACGTCTTCAACTATTTATTGCCGTCCTCACGTCATGTTGTGTTAGGAAATTTGTAATTTTTTTTCGCGAATGATGAAAAGTGAAAAATCGAAATGCGAGTGATCATTTTTATAAGCCACATTGAAAGGTGTGAAAGAAGCGCCGTAAAGTTACATTTATAAGACGATTTTCTGAGGGTCAATTACTGCGACATCGACCTCACAGTTACACCATTCAGGCCCACACGAAGACGTAAAAAAAAACAACGTTAGAGATTACGAACATTATAACAATACGACGACAGGGTTTGATCGGCAACCAAGTTACCATGGTAACGAATTGTATCTAATTTATAAGAAAAATAAATAAAAAATATTGTTACTCGATTCTGCATAGCTCTCTATCGAAAATACGATAATACTCAGAAGCCTTAAAGAATAAAGAACCCGAGCGAAAACGAAGCCAAACGGCTGCAAACTATAAGTGAAGAAAAAAAAATATAGTAGTGCCTGAAGTGTTGTATGAGGAAGAAAAAAAAAGATACGAACTAAGAAAAAGTCTCAAGTGTCTACTATAATTCGCCGGCCTATCCAGTACAAAACCAGATCGTTATAATGAATACTAGAGCACGGATATTATGTTATGTGAATAATATTACATTTTATTTTGTTGACGAAGTCGTAATATATATATATACACATCACCACCAATTATATGAATTTTATACATAGATATCACATATTTTACATATTATATTATACAAGATTCATCTATCTACTGTACACGAATACGTATGTGCATAATTATTCGTATGAAAGTTCCGTCCATTCGAAAGACAACGCGAGCCAAAACATGACATGAAATCTCGAGACAAACGAACAAACAAAGACATTTGCGAATTACGCGGATGTTCGTAGTGATAAGGAAAAAAAAGTGACAATAAACATCTACGTCGGACGCCACGGAGCCGACGAAATAACTAACAATTACCCTGGGTGTACAGTGTTCGATGTCGATGCACGGATAGTGCACGTTTGTTATTTGATTTTATTAACGAATACGTACGCGTTGATTATTAACCAACTGTTAGCCTGTACTTACCACATAGACAGAACGTTGTTGCGTGCAAAGCGCAGGACCCTTGTGGGTCTGGTAGATGTTTGCCAAGTACTATGTATTTGTAGATAATTGGAAGAAAAAATTATTTAATTGTGTTATAGTTTAGTAATATTATTGATATAAATATATATAAATATATATATATATATGTCTACTGTGAAACGTTTAGGCGTACGTCGAAAGCTCGACACGTTGATTCGTGGGAGTTGAAGTTGATTTTCTTTTAATCTCGTCTGCGCATCGATTCCAACGGGTTGGAACTGTGTGTTCTTCGCGACTGTCCGATCATTCCCAATGGAATGTTCGTTGCTAAAGCCTACATTATTCTACAAGAAACTGTGCAGCCGGCAATTGAAGTGAAATTGAATTTTGTTTTTTTCGGAGTCGGCCAGTCGCGATACTATGGAAAACAAAATTGGAATACTTTATTATCATTATCGATAGGACGTACACGAGCCATCGACGAACTTTGTTTTACACGTAACGTTTAGCAATAGATCTTAATCATTTTTAACAAATTTTTTCTTTAGTCCTGATCTCAGGCTCGATAAGCACGTATTCTTCGCTCTTTCTCTCTGTCTTTCTCTCTCTCTCTCTCTCTGTCCATTAGATGTACCATTGATTCGTACTCGCACAGCTGGAGTACAGCGAATTACTCGTGCATTCGTGTAAATGTTCGTAAACGATGATTTTCAACGACGAACACGCACGGACTTTCATCTTACGTACAGACACGGCGATGCGCAACGCTGTCGCATAATTTAAAAGTGATATTTTCATTCGAACTAATGAATTAGAAAATGTGATATACTTCGAGGAGTATTCTAAAGCTTGTATCTAGATTTCTGTCGAAGATTGTAATCATCTTTCCTTCAATATGATTTGTCGAAAAAAAATAAAAATAAAATAAAGAAATAAAAGTTAATAAACGTAAATAATTTGTAACGGTACGCGTAACGTATTGATCCAATCCTCGTGACGTGAACGAGATCAGTCGCAGGATTTCCACGTGAGCTTGTCGATCGCGAACCAGCTGGGATAGGAACATAATTTAGACGAAAACGAAAACGAAATGTACCTACTATTTTTGTACCTAGTTGTAATAAAAGTTTGTATGCTTTTTTTATTTAAAAAAACAAAATGAGACACTTTGATATCCTGAACTGTTCCTCCATAATTAATGCCAATTAGCTCTACTATTAAATGTACAATCGTTGAGACGCACACGCGAGGAAAACGCCGCCAGAATTCATTAACCGTACGTCAACGACCCGACAAACGCAGCAGAAGAAACCACAAATCTCGTCTTTGCGTTTGATGAAATAATTTATTTACCAATAAAGTACAGGGAGATTATACAGCGGCAGCGCAGACATCGTTGAACACGACAGACGCGGTAATTCGATAATTCGTATCTTACAGACAATAATAAACGCGTCCGCAAACTAACGGACGACGCGTTGTTCGAGGCTGGACAGAATAGAGACTTTTTTCGTTTTTTTTTTCTTTACACCACCGAGTTATTAATAGTATAATTCCACACATAAGTACACGTTCAACAATTATATCGTGTAATTTGGATAAGCAAGCGACGCGCAGTCTGTCACAGCATGCAGTTTTACTGCTGAAATTTTAGAATAGAAAATATCTTCTTTTTTTTCTCCATCCGAGAATCCTTAGTCGACTCGGACTCTTTAAATCTAAGATCATCTTGTCTGTTTGTCTGTTATTATGTCCGTATATATTCTTCTTTTTTTTCTTCATATAATATGTGTTCTGTGTGTCTGTGTGTTGTGTGTGATCGCAGTATTAGAAAGAATATATATTTATATATTGTCGGAGGACGGGAATACCTCTCAGGCGCTAATTACCGTGCACATCCATGCCAATATTTACCGATAAGCGACATCGATCAATCCTCGACAGTTGTTTGTTTTTTTCTTCCTCTAGGAATGGGAGGGAATCGTTATTCTCCGCGGCAAGCACGATTATTCGTTATTCAATCCACTCGATTCTCTCGATTGGGGCTCGCGCGAGTCACACTTCGCAGTATCCGAAAAACATCGACGAAGATTTTATAGTTGGGCGTCGTTCGAATTGGACAAATCGCACGCGGTTCATTGATTACTCACGTTATTCGTCATTCGCATCGTATTGCTGTGGCAGTTCACATTTTCGTCAGCTGTCGATGATCGCCGCGTTTTCGCGAAAATTCAGTAAAACACCCTCGCTCGTCGTCAGTCTCCGTTCAAAACCGATCGTAATTTCTTTTTCTTTGAACAAAAATAGTCGAACCGCGCGTCACGCGCGTCCACATTTTGATAAACGTTACGGATGTAAAAAAGTACAAACGACGAATCGCCGTGGTAATCAATAAAACGCGCGACTACCGTCGAAATTCCCGATGAAAATGAATCCGAGCCCAACTCGGTTGATAAATTAGACCCGTTAGACCGGACGTAAGAAAAGTCATTGGACCCTTCCGGCCGCGATATCCGCGAACCGAGAGCGTTGATGGGCGATGGGGATTGTCGGTCGATCGAGGATCAATTCGAAGAACTCGAATGGGGACAGATTGCGAGGACCTTGAGGATTCGAAGCGGAGCTGATGGAAGTCGTTCTCTAAGATAGATGTTTCTCCTCGGGAATGGTCGGGCTGGTTGCCATCGGCGCCGCCGACGCGCGTCTCGTTGCCTCGGCTTCTCGCAACGCCTCGTCGAAGCTCTGGGTGGAATTGGACCTTGACGGCACCACCTTTGTCTGCGGAAGGAAGTCAGCGCGGCGATTATTAACGAGGGGGTCAGCTCGTCGGACGGCGACGTTAACGATTCGTAACGCAAGACGCTTCTCACCTTGACGTTCTCGTAAGCGGAGCCCACGCGCTCCTCCAGGGAACGGAAACTGTCCGAATTGCGCATCTGGCCGAGTTTCATCGAGATACCGCTACCCAGTCCGCCCAGAATGCTGGTCGTCACCTCGGCGGTGTTCTTGAAAACCGACTCTGTCTTCTGGAATCTAATTGTCATCGATCCATTAGCGATACCCATCAAATCGCGCGTACGTTTCATTCGAGAAAGTCGTCGATCGTTGGTTATACACCAGGAAAAAAACGCCGCCGCAGGTCGATGACTCGAACAAGCCACGCGACTTGTTCGAGTCGATTCATAGCGATTCGAAATTTTTTCAAAAGTAGAATTACAAATTAATTAATTAAATCACGAGGAACGTAAAAAAAATCCATCAAGAGCACTAATTGGTTCGCCCGGCGTGCGTCCTGGAGTGATAATCATAGTGTGCAGGATTAGCGAAGCGCAATGTTGATTAGAAAAATGTGGTTATTCAACGTGTCTACCAGCGTATTTACAGTGCTTTACTGCTGACAAATGATACGTATGCGGTGAACTCAAGGAAGGCCGCACTGCAATCGGGCGCTCCACGCGCTGCTCTCTTTTTTTCTCTCTCTCTTTCTCCATGCTCGTCATGCCGCACGGACCAGAAGCGCAGTCGGCGGGGGCGATCGTTAAGCGGCGACGACTGCACGACAATGCTCGAGACGCGAGACAATAAACTCGAGTGCGTTATTGCATGATACTTACAAACTGTTCTCGGAGACTGCCCTGGTGACCCGACCGAGTTTCTCACCGACGTTCTGATAACTAAACGAGAACCCAACCAAAAAAAGTAAGAGAACAAAAAAAAAATATGACGTTGCCGATGAGAAGCCGAGGAAGAGGGGGAAAAGCCGCCACCGTATCGCGAATCTCCCGCAGAGAATCCGTCTGCCCGTCTCAAGTTAAACCAGATCCAAAATATTTTCGGGGGTTCGCGAGGCTAGAGGAATGATTTTCTTTTCGTGTCGCTACGTGAGAAAAAAAAACGTCACGTGTGCGCCATCCACAATGGGTCACAGACGATTCGTGCAATGAGTGCGATAATTGCGCGGAGGTGAATCTTATCAACACGTACACCTGGCTTTCCTTGACGGTGCGAAGACCTTGGTTCACGTCGTCCGTGAGTTCCCTCCAGACGCTGATTCCCAGCTTTCGTTTGAGCTCGTGCGACACCCGGATCTTGCTCGCCACCACGTGTCGCAGAGTTTGGATCTCCTCCTCGACCTGAAAAACAATGTTTTTTTTATTTTATTTATTTTACGCTCTTCAAGGATCAGCCGATTCTTTTGACAGAGTATCGAACGTTTGGTAAGAAAGATAAAAATGCTTACATGGGCGAGTTCAGCTGCCCATTCCGCTTTCTGGCGCTCCTGCTCCTCCAGCGTCATACCCTGAAGCTCGTTCGCCACGTTGTCCGCCGACGGGGACAGCGAACCCGAATGGAGGAAGGCATCCTCGCCTGGCAAAGAATAAACGTCTATTTGAAAAATGTGAATACGCTGTTCTAATCGAGATACTACGATCTAATGGTTTACACCTATCGCTGTCGTCGCTGCGTCAGATTTCACGATTCGTTCGCGTATAATTATTATTTTTATCTCAAATTGTAATCGAGTTATTGCTTAGAACTAAAATATTTCATTCTCGTCTGCTCGTAAATAAAAAATTGTAGTGAACTATTTAATTCCTAACCACGTGACATACGCGTTAGAAAATGTTCTTTGTGCTATTTATCAATGCTGAAGAACGTGTAGAAGATAACGTCAGGCGGTGCAACGAGCCCACTATCGATCCCTCACGATACCGCAACTTCGTCGCTCGGTGCTTCACCGTATTGTGAAGCACGAGGGTAAAGCACGAAGCCACGTTTCAATATTTCAGCGGACTATATATAGCCGGGAAATGGTGCGTGGTCGTTCCGGACATTCGCTCGCAATTCGTGCAACTTCACGACTATCAGCCCGTCTCCGTATTCCTACCATGACTCATCCCCGTGTGTATCACTGTAAATCGCTTGCAAAATCGGTCTCCCGATGTTTCGCGCATGGTCACCGGATTACACGTTGACTTTTCCGCACGCGACAGCGTTGAATAATAACACACTCAAAATATTGCGCAACGCGTCCATAAACAAAAGCACATTCCACGTTTCGTCGGTACGCTCAATGTAAACCACTGCACGGATAAAACGGTTTTGCTGTGCCAGCAAATATTTTGTTAAAATAGTGACAACATTTGCGTTATCTGCCGGGCTAACAATTTTTTTTTTTGCTCGGCTAACATATTTTTTTGCTGGACAAACAAATTTTTTTCGCTAGTACAAGAATCTTTTTTGCTAGTTTAGCAAATAACGCAATGTTGTCACTATTTTAACAAAAGATTTGCTGGCATAGAAAAATCGTTTTCTAAGTGTGGTTTTGCGGAACAAGGCGCACTGCGAACGACTGCGTAATTCAACCCGGCGATATTGCGAGACTAACGGGACGCGTTTCAGACGGCGAGCTGAAGAAACGCGAGAATCAAGATTGCGGCGGTGAGTGTGATGCACCTGCGGCGGATCCCCGCGAATCGCGCCGCATAACGGTGCAACCGATTCTTCTCCTTCGTGGAAAATTCGCGTATCGTCGGCTCCGGTAATAAAAAAAAACGCCCGAGACTCTTAAGGAGATTTCCGCTCTACCGTACAACGCTGCGTCCTCGTTTTGTCCAGCGTTTGATTTCTCAGCGACATTGAGACGAATTTCAGTGCCACGAAAAATGCGGAGGGCTTGGCTCGCCGCTCGAACATTACTAATTTTGTCTTCCAAACCCAAAGTACAATACCACTTTCTTCTCGGACAAAGAGGCCAAACATTGCGCGCCCATTAACCGCTATCTATTATTAACGCTCGCGGCGAACTCGGCACGCGCCACCGCCGCGCCGTATCCTTTCACTCCAACCCCACCGGTAAAAAAAAAAAAAAGAAAAAAAATGAGTCAGCGCTATCAAAAAAGCGTGATCAACCTTTCACGAGTTCCATTAACTTCTTGTAGTTCTGACTGTTGCTGATTTTCGCGAGATAAGGTTTCGAAAATTCTTGAAAGACAACGCGAACGGATTTTCGCTTTCTCCGCCCGCTCTTGAGATTGCCATCGGGTCCCGCGAGAAAATCCCCGTCGACGCAGAGATCCGAGTCGTCCACGACGATCTCGTCGAGGTCGCCGTTCGAGTCGCGCCAGCAGTGAACGATTATCTCCTCGCTGCCGCTGAGCTCGTCGATGTCGTCGAAGCTCGGGGTCGCCGCCAGGTTCGAGTAGTAAACGTCCTCCTCGTACTCGAGCGACTCGAACTCCCGTTCGTTCTCGCTCGGGCAGTCCGCGCCATGCTCGTGGCACGATTTCTTCTCGACGACCCTCGACGCGGGCTCGGGCGTCGAGCGTCTGTCCGTCGCACTTTTGCCGCTCGAATCGCCGGCGTCGTCTTTCATGATCCTGGGTGAGGATGCGAGATGCGAGTGTCACACGTTCGCTGATGAAGCCGCGACGAAATCACGCCGCATTGTTCTCCACACGGTCGATTTATCGATCCTCGAGACTCTGCACTGTCTGCTCCAAAGTGCACTTCTTCTCCTTCTTCTTCTTCTTCTCCTTCTTCCTCGACAAATCGGTCAAGCTCCTTGAACGCGTTTCCAGGGTGACGAACCGCCGACTCTTTTCTTCTGTACCTGCCAACCAAGAACAAGAGAGGATTACAATGACTTCGCGTTGACGGACGTCTAAATTGTACAGCGACTGTAAACGTCGAGTTCCGTTAGAGTCGCGAGTGAAGAAAGCGGACACGAAACTTACGTTGCGATAAGCCACGTGCGAAGGTGGTCGACGCTGGTGCCGATCGCAGACGACGGTGTCACTATAACAGCTGGCCCCAGCGTACCTCACGATCGTCGACGAGTGACGCGCGATCGCGACTCCGGGCCTCGATAGTTCTCGGTGTTGGTTAACGATGGCGCCGGTTTCGTTCCTCGGGCCACGTCTCAGGTGGGAAACGCGCGGCGGAGTCGCGGTTAGGCGAGTCGCGATGGTAGGGAGGCTGCGATGAAATAACGAAAGAGAGAGGGAGACGGGGACTGGGAATGGGAGGAGAATATGGTCGTGGGTGGAAGGGGAGAAGGCGATGAGCCAGGATCTCGACTCCCCGCACCTCGAGGAATGCCACTCGGTGCGTTTCTCGCTCGGGCGACTCTTGATCTTCTGCGGTGGCGATGATGCCTGGCATGATGGATCTTCGTGTTTGGATTGTACTTTGATGCCTTCTGACGTTAGATTGTATTCTGATGAGCGCGTCTCGGTGGGGTCAGAATGTGGGACGCAGATTGGATCAACGTTGCGACGTTGATTGCGTTGGGGTCGAGGGAGTTTTTATAGTTAAAGTTGATAGCGTGACTTTTGGGTTTGGAAGACCGTTTTAGCGTTTTTTTTTACGCATTGTAAACATTTTTGTACTAAATATTCCTGATACTGTGAATACTAAAAATTGTATTTCTTTGCAAATATCGCTCGACGGTGGGACAATTTATTTGCTGCAGTCAATATCGCCTATTATTATTTATATTCATCTACATGAATAAAATAAAAAATATACATTCGTGCAAATTATTATCTAACAATTCTCTCTTATTGTGGTAAATCCTGTTTTCAGTGACTTAACAATTTACGATTCATTCTTCGAATCCACATAAATTGCATAAACTTTAAGACCTCGTGAAATATTTTCCAATCACCATTGAGGTCGAAGGAGTTTAATAGTTAAAGTTGATAGCGTGACTTTTGGATTTGGAAGACTGTTTTAGCGTTTTTTTTTACGCATTCTAAACATTTTTGTACTAAATATTCCTGATACTGTGAATACTAAGAATTGTTGGTAAAAAAATAGTTTAGTGTCCTTTGCAAATATCGCTCGACGGTGGGACAATTTATTTGCTGCAGTCAATATCGCCTATTATTATTTATATTCATCTACATGAATAAAATAAAAAATGTACATTTGTGTAAATTATTATCTAACAATTCCCTGTTATTGTGGTAAATCCTGTTTTCAGTGACCTAACAATTTACGATTCATTCTTCGAATCCACATAAATTGCATAAACTTTTAAGACCTCGTGAAATATTTTCCAATTACCATTGGGTTACGTTACATGTTAATAAGACTCACCAAAGAGAACACCTTCGTCTTCGTCCAATCCTTGACAGCAGCGCAAAAAATTAGATCATTAGAGTTAACAGCCAACCGTATATCTCATGCAGTCTTCGATAGAAGAGAAATGTACAGCGAACGGCGAGAGCCATTGAAAATTTTACTCGGGGCAAATGGAGGCAAAATCACGCGGCCGCATCCACGTTCAATCAGAGCCGTCGATGGGCGATCAATCTGTTGACCACAAATCGATCACCCGGTCTCGGCTGACCCGACACGAGGCTCTGCCGATGCTATTGAATCGTCCACGTGGGGAAAGCTCCTGATAATAAAAGTCCGCACTTTCTCCTCGCGCGGAGAGTAACAACGTTCGCCGATTATGGCCGAGGAAAATTCGCTATAAACCACCAATTAATGGAAACACAAACGTGCAATAAAAAAAACTCCAATAAACGATGAAAGTTCATCGACCCCAGGAACTTTCCCGCTCGCTCGTTTCTTTTTCGCCTTTTTTAAACTCTGCATGCGGGTGTTTCGTGCGGTAAAGAATAATTTTTCTACAGATACTGGGAAATTCTACGGGTGTTCGCAATTATCGTCGCCGTCGTCGGCGTCCCGAGAGACTCGAAACTCGGACGGCTGACTCGGTGCGTCGTAAACGGTTCTTAGAAAATGCAGACTAGTAAAATATCCATCGATCGACGCGCGAATTTCACGACAGCCACGAATTTCTCGCGAGTCGCGATTCTCATTGTTTTCTCGCGGGTATCAGCGACGAAGAACTCGGCGCGGAAACCGGTTTCGCAGTGCGAACGCCCGAGCGGCCGAGCAATTTGACGCCGGGGATCCTATGATGCGGATTCCATTCTGGTTATCACGTGGAACCGGAAGTTCAAGGTCGGCAGTGGTTCTCGATCGTAACACGTATTGTCCTTCAGGGAAGGTTCTTCGTTCATATAAAATTATTGCTCAGGGAATATTTAAATAATCGAATTATTTTTCTGGCAAAAAAAGCTGTGGAGTTGCATCCATAGCGTTTCGACAAAAAAAAATTAGATGAAAAGTTACATTGGTCCGCTTGGTGCTCTCGTGAATTTGTGTTTCAGGATTTTCCGAATTTTTTTTTTAGTACTTTGCAATCAAACTTCGCGCTTTTTATAGTTGTAAAATATCATCAGAGCTTCCAGATGACCAATAAAATAATAATAAAATTCCAATTTTCATGAAATCTAGGATACAAAGAAATAGTTTTCGTAAACTGTTGAATCTCTGGTGACCTCGCCCCAGTTTTAACCAATCAGCACAATTTTATTCAAATGAAAATAAATAAAAAATAAAAAATGAAAGTTTAAACGTTTTTTTATTTAATTTTCTTAGCTTGGAATTTAGTAACTAAATAACCGAGGGCAAACTGCTAACTCTGGTTGCAAAGGAAAATCGATAAAAAAACACGACGAGTTCAAGGCTGACTCCAAAGTCATTTTGCGAAACTCTGAAATTCTTGCACCCCCGTTCGATGCATCGAAAATTCATAGCCGTGGGAAGTTCGCGAGTGCGATAATCCGCGAGTCCGAGTGTCGACCGCGGGAGCAATCGATCAGCTCCACAGCCGAGCGGGGCCTCCCGAAGGTTATTACAACGAGCCGGAAAATACAGCGCGAGCAGCAGAGGTTAATTCGCGCGGCATGACGCGTACGAAACTACATATAATCGATGGTATTTTCTCATTGCACGACGACAGCTCTGCCGGAAATTGAGACGGACGAATGCGCGTTCCGGCGTCTTCGAAATTAAATCCACCGGGCGGAAATTCCATTATCGGAAGCGGATTCTTCCCCTCCACCCCGTGACCCATAAAACGATCGAGTTCTGCGCGCTCGGTCGCGGCTCGGCTTTATGGAAAAATAATGAATATCGCCCTTTTCCCTCGATGAATTCGCGCGGCGAATAAATCGAGGAATGGAAACGTGATCTTTTATATACTTTTTTTCTCTTATTTTTTACTCTTAATTTTTTTTTTCAAATCCTTTCAATTAAATTTTATTTTTTTTCTGAACTCTTGAAAGTGACACTACTCCTTTTCATGATGTTGAAGTTTGCATCGTTGGAATGCAACGAAATTCAGAAAAAAAAAAATTAATTCTAATCAACCCAAATGATGAAATTACGTATAAAAAATCATCATATGAACTAATCGATATGATGAATTTTTATACCAAATGATGAAATTACGTATAAAAAATCATCATATGAACTAATTGATATGATTAATTTTTATACCAACTGATAAAATTACGTATAAAAAATCATCATATGAACTATGATGATTAACTTTTATACCTAATTTCGTCATTTGCGTTAACTATATAATTAATTTTTTTCTGCATTTCGTTGCATTCTAACGATGCAAACTTCAACATCACTCCTTTTCCTTAATTAACAGATAGCGGCGGCTGGTGTCACCTGCTTCGTACTTCACTATAGACCGAGTTCTACTCTTGGCTGTTATCCCCACAGGGCATAAGCAAGTTAATTAACTTTGTACTCTCAATTAATTAAGGCTCGGGGCAATCTCGGCGTGTTTTTTCCGCCTTTTTTTCTCCTCGCACAACCTCTGACCGTCGCAGGGGTCGGTATCGCGAACCGTGATTTCAATCAGAAATCCAATCCAGGTTTACAACTCGTTTTTTTGTGCCGCAGCACACAACACACCACCAGGGTGTATCGATCATTTCTCCTGGGATGGTTTTCCTGCTCTCGTGTCTAGACTCCGGGGCACCTTGAATTTCTTGACGAAACCCAACGACACCATAACACGCGACATCGATTCCCAGACCAAACGGGCTTTGAGATTCCAAACTGGGATCACGGAAGAAAAATGTTTTACGGCCATAAGACGTGAAATTATTGCTTGTAACTAGCTTCCATGACATAAAAAGAAATTGTTTTTTTTTAACCGATTCTCGTCGGCTGTTTCGGCCAAAAAATCAAGTATGTTTTATAAGCTCCGACACGAATAAAAATTTAGGCTGAGTCGACCGTGAAATTATATTCGAATATTAATTTTTATATTTTTGTAATCTGCAATTTTCTTCGTGTAAAAAGTTCATGACGAAAGTTAATTTTATTAAGTTCAATACGAAATCCATTCTTAACTATCCATTCGTGCTTTGATTGGAAGTCGATGTCGTCAGACAAACTGGGATCGGAATCAAGTTCGTTCATTCAAATTTGTGTCAAATGTCAAAATTGATATAAAGGAACCCGGGCGCTTAATTGTAAAAAAAAATGGTGTTAAAAATGATGAAAAATCCGTTAACTGAATTAAAAATAATTTGAGTTCAATAATTTGAATTAAAAATAATGTGAATACAAAATAATTTGAATTCAATTAAATTTTACTAGAGATAACACAACAAATTTTTTTCAATATCAGTTTTTGTCATGAATAAAAAAAGAAAAATTCAGAGTGAAAGTATATCGACACCTAAATATTGACAAAAGAACTCGAATATTCTACAGCAAATTTTGCCTGCAAGAAAATATCAATCTCGAAGCTATTGTGCTCGTTGGGCGGCATCCATTTTGATCAAGTTTAAAAAAACTGGACTTTCTCTTTTACCACCGCAGCGCCAGCTCCGTGGTAACAGACGCTGATCACCGCAGCACGAGATATTACGAAATACGCCTCGGTATACCTGTGTATATATAATACAAACTAGCCTAGCAGAACGACCGGCGCTCGCAGCTTCTGATAGTCGATGAGTCACCCGATCGCCGGTTCTGCCGTCCATCGAAGCTGCGAGTCGCCCACCTACAAAGCGCAAATTTTCTCCTACAACTCGCGTGCACGAAATTTCCTCGATTCCGCCTCGTGGCTCCTCGTCCTGCGAAGGCTTCGCGTTTCCGCAACGATAACGACCACCGAGGCGAAGCCGACGCGAGACTGCACGACCGGAATACCAACGGAAGGAGAAAAAAAAATCGAGGAAATTAATTGGGCTGTGCAAACACCGCTGCGACCGGGACAAGCAGCACTGCTTATTGAAATAACAGGCAGTGTTTGCGTTGGGCATGATATTTTCGCGGCGACGTTTTCCGAGGGGGCAAACAAATTGTTTTAGGCTAATTTCAGCCCGGAGAATCTAAATGCGTTGAGGCAATAACAGAAATCGCCACGAATTATTAGCGAGGTATTATCAATCGTTTTTTTGTGCGACTATTTTTTTATGATTAATCAGAGGATTTTTTATTTGACGCGAGAAAAAATGGATTAAATAACTATCATCATTAAAATCATATTTTGTGATGTTATTTTTATAATTACAATTTGTGAAAATTGTGTACTGATTATTTCGATGTTACGTGGCTTTAAAAAAATTATAATTAGAGTTAATATAACAACGATTTTTTTTACGATTTCAGAATAAAATAGCAAAAAAAAGATTTTTTTATTAACGCCACTTATAATTTTTTTAAATTCATGTAATAACATGGAAATTATCACTGTGAGTTTTCTGGTTAATATCTCGCGCTACTGAGACGCGAAAATGGCCTCGAAATTTTCTGTCATTTGCATCACTCGGTGGTGCATAACGAATAATCTGCGAATGAGCGGCGGCAACGCTCGGGGTCTGTGACAGGGAATAAAATTGCTGGTCTGAACTAACGACAGTGCCGATAACAGGCATCTAGCTGCGGCCGATTTCCATCCGCGTGATATCGATTACTGGATCTCGACTAGACTCCTCGAGCGCCGCAGCCCAGTTCACTCGGTTTCGTATTAGTCTCGTCGACGATGGATTTCCCCGCGATTCCGTGCAATTCGTACGCTCGCTCCGCATGCATGTTTCATTGAATCAGTCACGCTATCGCCGTACAATGTAATCGCACTTCCAGCTGTGCCCTCCGAGAAAGATAAAAGTAATATTGCGTTATTTACGCCTCTAGTCCGTTCGCACCGAGATCATCAATTTTTCATAGCAATAAATGTCAGAATTTATGATATTGGAGTTTGCATCGTTGGAATGCAACGAAATTCAGAAAAAAAAGAATTCTAATTAAGCCAAATTATGAAATTACGTATAAAAAATCATCATATGAACTAATTGATGTGATGACTTTTTATACCTAATTTCATCATTTGGATTAATCATAATTCATTTTTTGTCTGGATTTCGTTGCATTTCAACGATGCAAACCTCAACATCATCAGAATTTCTACGCGTTGGTCAAGTTTACCCTGGAACGTAAAAAAAAAATTCTGATTAAAACATCGACAATTTCAAGCCTTCAATTTTTCATTATATATTCATTAAAAAATGCTAAAAAAAAGTTCCGTCAGCTTCTTCACTGTTTTATTAATTATACTTTATCGACGAATGTTTATAATTACTCGTTTTAATTGACCCATCGAACCTTTACTTAATTATTAGTAATTAAAAAAATAATACTCTAATAAATAAATAAATTCTCAAAGCCCGACTAAGCCGGCGATTAGCGCACGATCCGCGAGCCAAGCGATTCTACGCCAGCGCTAAGCCCGCGAAACGAGCGCGCCGATCGGTTACGCGTGGGCAATTTCTAATTACGATAATCTAATTAACGTCCGGCCGGCCGCGGGGAAAGGAAGCTACGCTAAGGGGGTCTCGGGAGCGACGAGACTCGCGGACGAACAACGGAAACCCGTCGCGATATACGCACACAATGTCGCTCATTGAACCGCGTAATTGCGTATCGAAATTCCGCCTCGACTGTGATGGACAACGCGACGCTCGTCCGTTTCGATTGTTATCATTGATTTTCGCCTCGTCGACGTGGATCACCGCGAAACGAGTCGCAGACAGATATCCCACATTTCGGCTGATGGCTGCGGGTTGTACAAAACGATACGGCTTTTTTTTTCAAACTAATTCCAATTTTTTCGATTGTTATCATTGATTTTTGCCTCGTCGACGTGGATCGCAGCGAAACGAGTCGCAGACAGATATCCCACATTTCGGCTGATGGCTGCGGGTTGTACAAAACGATACGGCTTTTTTTTCAAACTTATTCCAATTTGCATATTTTTCAACATGCAAAGATTAAAAGTACCGAAGAGATAAGAAAACAGACGAATTATCGCCAGCCGAATGTTGAGAGCTCAATGAAGCGCGTAATGACATTAAAAAAAACTTTTCCCCAATTCATGCACAACGCGACGCGCGTCTGTTTCGATTGTTATCGTCGATATTCGCGTGCTTGACTCCGGCGATCACATCGAAATGAGTCACGGTCAAATCTCAGAGTTCGCCTGACGGTCGGAGAATCCACGACTGAGCCGCGACAAGTTTGCGTTAAAAACTTATTGCGAATTTGCGTGCGGTTCTCGAAACACACGTCGAACGGCTGCGCTGGAGATAACGCGGAGATAAGAAATCGGAAAGACGCAATTGATCGCCGAGTTTCGAGGCTGGATCGTTTTTTGTAGGTTAACAAATAGCTCGGGTGATAAACAAAAAAGACCCGAGCGCGAAGCCGTGACGCGCGGCGTAACGTTCGGTGTGCATCACGGGAAATCGCTGCTCGAGCAGCGAACGGGCGAAGCTGTCAAGTGACAGAGCGATTAGAATGGGAGAGAAAAATTAATAGCAGGACGTTACTACACACTCAGCGAGCGAAGCTCACCTGTTGGTACGGTGCTCATCTCGGCGAACTGGTTTTGCAGGGGGGAAAAAAACGAGATTATTCAGCGTCACACGCGACACGACTCGTTGATCTTCCGACACTCGCGAATCGTTGGGCACATGCACGTTTTTTTTTTCCTACACGCAGATTCAAAAAACCGTGGAAATAACGCTCATGACGTGTTCGTCCGATAGCGAACGGGGATCGATGGCTTCTGATTCTCCTGGGAAACTGAAGTGGCGGCCATGTTGAAACTGGAGGCGTCGACGTTGCCACCTGACGAGCGTTTCGCGAGTTGAAACGAGCGTTTGAATTACCCGCGCTTTTGTTCGTAAGCGGATGAATCTGGGTGCCACGATTTATTGTACTTCAAACTCGTGGGACGAACATTGAAAGGAGTAAATTATTTGTTGATTGTTGTTATGATATTTACTGTAATAAAGTGATGACAGTGATTTGTAGTTTCAACGCTGTTATAACAACATTTATTTATTCATCGTCGCTAATATATTTCATCTATTTACAACACATGGCAAACATAATTATTACAACGGTCTTACTGACCGCGAGCTCGGACTCGCCGAGACGCTAATCAAAGAAATGGTTTTTTTCTCCTTCCTCGTCGTCTATAAAGTTTTTTTTTTATTGTACCTTCTGATGTTGGACGATCGTCTGACGTTTTGCTAAAGTTTCCTCGCGATACTGGGATTCGTTGAATAACGTGTGAATTTTACTTTTTTTTTCTAAACACATAATTATTATACTCAATTATTAAATAACACCAGGTATCCATACCGATCGTTCATAAATCTTGACTTCGTGTTTATCGTTATCTGTGTCATTTCTACATAATGAAAGTTAATTAAATATTTTTTCTCTCCTTTCGTTTCGATCATTTTCTTCCATAATATTTTAGGATACTATGCACTCTTTGTGGGTTTTTGTTCCTTTTTTTGCCAATTGTAGTTTTTTAAACGAAGCAAAATATATTTATCACGTGTTTGTGGGTACCTACTTTACTGATAGCTGCGTGCAGAAATGTGTATTGCCGTTATGCAGTGTCTTAGTGTGATTCCCTTTATACTTTGCACAAGCTACTTATGGATGTTTTTTTTTTATTCTTCGTTAAATTTTAATTAATTTAATCTACGTGCCAAGTACGATTCGTTCAACGAATCTATAAACTTCCAACGTCCCTTCGAGCGTTTTCATAATTGTTTCTTATACGTACGTTTCACTACGCTCTCTATGCTACAACAAGTTTCACGCTATATAATTACTAATTTGTTAAGCTCGATGGAATAATTCCGAGCATGATATTTGCGAGGGTTTGCCACCTTTTCAATATTGAAAGTATCGGTTGAGTATATCGTAAAAACATGTTGAAATTCATTGTCGGTAAAAAACAAAACTATAAAACCCGTGTTCCGAATTATATTTCTTCAATCTGTGATCATGATAATGTGAGAACCACAGTTACTGGTCGACTTGAAACATAAAACATTTCAAATGTTGCATAATAATAATTATTTTCTCTTATCTTTCTTTTGCATGTGAACGACATTTTCAAATAGAAAGAACTTTCACTTTCATTCCGCAATGGAAATACATTGATTTTGGTGTGAGGAATTAATATTTTTGGTTTCAAAAGTGACAAATTCTCATTCGGTTTTGCACCAATTAATAGGTCAACTTTTTCATTTTTCCATCCCTGACTCAGTGTCGATTCTATTCACTGAATTAATTTCTGCAGTCACAATCGGTACAATGAATTAAATTAAATTTTACACAATATATTGCAAAATAGGTGTCACATATATTATTTTCACTAAAAATCTTCAAATGTGGTGCACCCCCTTCATTGATTTAATTGTGTGAGCGTATACAAATTTCAATCGTGTAGACACTGTCGTCCAGTTTCAATAAGAAAAGCTGCTCTACGTAGTTTCATTGGCACATGGAGTATAAAACAGGTGTTTATCGTCGAAAATAATAACAAAAGCGTCTTGTTTTTCTTTTCATTCTGTAACGAATCGCGCGAAATGTTCGGGGCCTGCTGAATATATATAATACCACAGTATAATTATTTATACATTGCGTATTTACATTGATCTGCGATACGACTATGCAAAGAACCGCCTATGAGCGTGTGTAAAGAGAGTGTGACATGCTTGGGATCGGGTCGTAATCGTTCGTTTATAAAAATAGCGACAGGAGCAATTTTGTTGAGGTATCGTGAAAAATCGCAATAGACAAGCGAGGCATTTGTCGTTGTTTGGACTGTCGACCTCGTTATTGCTAAGGAAGATCAATTTCTAGAGAATCCTTCGTTCACGTGAGGATCCACTCGATTACTCTCTACAAGCAAGCTTATCGCCCTATAAAAAAAAACGAATAAACAAATAAACACGAACCGATTTACATAATTATACTATATTTTTTCTTCTGTTTGTTCAAATTTGCGCGTATGTACAATTCACTCGATGATGAAAATAGTTTGTCGTGTTGTGTCTCTGCACGTGTATTGTAAAAGGAACACTTCCAGCCTCTCGGTTGTGTATATTTTGTTAACCTTTTTCCCCCTCAATACTCTCGTATAATTATATATAATTAACGATGTTCGTTTCAAATGTTAACGTAACATTTTTCCAATCTTTTTTTTCATTGTATTATAGACACTGATTTCTCTAATTAATCGCATATATTTTTTTCTTGCGCGAAACTATGTCGATACTAAGTTTCTTTTTTTTGTATCTCATGGGCAACAGATATTTTATCTTCGGCTGAACACTATGACTGCAAATAGTGATTGCTATTTTTAAGGAGGTTTCGTCGATACAGTCTGATGAAATGACTACCGAGACAAAAAAATGTTCCTCAAATTTTAAAAAGCAAATTGACGTTAATACTTTTGAGAATGCAATGGTCAATTTTTTAAGTTTATCACTTAATGCAACTGTCCTCGTTTTTTTATCGTATAGAAGATACTTTCGTTATACCAGATACGAATTAATATTGATTGACTTTTGAAAGCTTAATATTGAGATCGTTCGTTTACTTTTTAGTTAGTGCTTCTTTCGTCAAACTGTATCTACGTATCTGAACAGTCGGTTTGTCACGTTAATCGTGCGGCTGTTCAGAATTTCGTCGTAGAATACATCAGCAATCCTCAAGATTGAGAAATTTCATTGCCCTCGGCCGTTCGGCCGGCAGATTAATTCGTATTATCGTCAGTGTTTTTCTCGTTCAGGAAAATTCTCTACTTCTGTCTGCGCGTCACTTCCCAGCGATATTCTCGTCGTCAATTCCGTTTTGAAGATCAACGTCGAGCAAAGTGCCCTTATTTCTTACACGTACCAATATCTAGTCACAATTTTTTACGACCCAACTTCCACGACAAACATCCTTTTGCACGTTGATATACATTTCTTCGACTTTACACAACAATATTATTTTAAATGCCCGATCGACTTCCGTTTCTCCGCAAGTGCAACGATTAAAAATTTCACGCTAAATTCTCAGATCTTGTTGTGAAAATCATTCTTCCTTTTGTTTTTTCGCAAACCATTCTGGAGCAAAGCTCGGCGCTCTAAGGTACGTAGCGATTGTAGTCTCGAAAAACCCATTTGCATCGCTGTTTTAGGATTATCGAACATTACTTTGCGGCTGCCAAAAGTGTGACGAGCATTAAAATATGTCCTCGATCTCGGAGAAATTGCGATCCCAGTATCCGCCCTTGTACAGCCAGTCCTCCTGTCCCGTGTAAGGATTGACGCCAGCCTGGAACCACCTGCCGCGCCGGAAGCAGATTAAAATCATTAATTTCCCCGATCGATGACCCAGAAAATGGCTGATAAACCGCGCGTGCAACGACGAACCTTGGCAGCACTTCGGGTCCCTTTTTGTGCTTTCTCGATTTGCGGGAGTCACGCTGCTTCTCCTCGAGTCTCACTTTCTCGGCGGCCGCGCCGTCCTGATCGCCCATTTCCAATTTCCGTATGTCCGGACGCAATCTCGAGTCCGTCGGGCAGAGTGTTTTTCCCATTCCAGGCTCCATCTCGTTCAGGGACATCGCGAACGCGGTGAATTGGTAATACTGGGCGGAAAACACGTGTCTCGCATTAATGGAAAATTTAATTATTAAAATTGCGCTGAAAGCGTTCGTGACCCGGAACCCTGCGATTCGAGGATAACGTTGAATTTCAAATACGCCGCAGTCGCCGATAACCGCGAATCAAGAGACGGCGGCAGCGTCTCGACGCCAATTAAAAGAAATTAACTCGGTCTCCGAGCGACGTTTCGAATAATTAATAACGTTGAGCAGAAAAAGGTATTTTTTAAAAACGCAAGAAAAATGATTTTTTTAAATCAAGAAAATATTGAATTTATAACATTCGTACTTTTTTTAGCTTCTGGTTTTTGTAACTAAACCTAAAACTAAAACTTACGAATTGTTTTCTTTCTTTTCAATAGAGAGACGAATTTTTTCTTTCTTTTCAATAATACAAAATAAACAGTATTAAATTATAAGATTATGAATACTATTATGAAATGAAAGATAACAAAATCGTGGATTCATTTCAGGAGTCACGCGACGTCCGAATGTTTATAAGTCGTTCGACCTTGTATTTCCCAGTCCGAGAAAAAAAAAGAAGAAAAATAGACCAACCGGCCAGCAGACGTTAAGCAGGCGATCGATGGTAACACACTTACGTCGGCACTGTTGCTCGGTCTCGGTGCGACTTCCCAGAGGGTCGTGGAACCGGATATCTCGTCGACGGGCAAACAGTCCTCCCCCTCGGTGCTGCCCTCGTCGATGGCGTCCTGATGCGACGGCTTGAAAGCCCCGACTTTCAGGCTGTGCAGCTTCGCGAGAACTTTTTTGTGTCCGGGGCTGCCTTGAGGACTTTTTGCCTCGCGCTTTATCCTCTCGATTGTCTCCTCATAAAGCGTCGGCTCGCATGCGCGCAGACGCTCCGTCCACTTTCCGTACAGGAAGACGAGTCTCTTCTTGCTGGTTGCGGACGGTGAAGAAAAGAAATTAGTCAGATGTATGCGCAATAATTTGCATAGCTGCTAATTCGAAAATCCGATTAGTCTCGCGTATTCCATTAAGGATTAAAAAAAAATCTTACTCGGGATCCGTTATAAAACCCTCGACTCGGTGAAGATCCTTGCTGTTCCATGACGCGCTCTTGAAGGAGAGGGTGGCTTTCAAATTCGCGCCGCCCACCTGCTTGATCTCCAGGGCACCCAGTTGCTCCATCCACAGCTGACCCACGAGAACGTTGTGCAAAATGCAATTAACATTTTGCCAGGTGTAGGCCTCCTTCCATCTAAAAGACAAATGAAGCAAAAAAAAATTAGTGGTAATCGTGCTTTATTGACAATATAATTAAACATAATACTTTTTTTGTATCCTATGAATTATCATTTTTATTTGTACATTGCCATCGACCGCGGTTCTACAGCCTGAACAACATTTATTTAATAGATTTTAAACATTTATGGAATGCAGAAATTATTCTTTTTATTATACGATAATAAAAATCACAGAGTGGGTTAAGACGAACGGGGAAAGAATTTTGCGGGCAATTGGTCTCTACCTATAGTTATTTGAAAATACTATACTTGTTTTACCAATTGAAATTCTACTTAGATAGTTATATTATTCAATTATTATCCTCGTTAACTAATTATTATTATTATTATTATTATGAACAGTTTTTGTTTTTTTTTTTCTCTTTTTTCTCTTTTCTTGTTTATCGTTAAGGCGTTAATCGCCAAATTTGTACACTGGCACACGGGCAGAATGTTGCCTAATGTTAGAGAAATGATGTACTTTATTTTCAATAAACCATTATTAATAATTATTGTCATTATTATCGTTATTGTTGTTGTTGTTGTTGATGTATGAATTGGCCAATTAGTCAGTCATTTTTATTTCGAACTGTTAATAAACAGATAATTAAATCATTAATATTGTGTACAAAAAAATACACAAAAATGATATTAAAAAGGCTTAGTCAGCTTCATCTCATCCATCAAAACTCCAATTTTCCCCCGAATGGATTTAATTATCGTCCACGCGCTACACTCACTTCGGCAATACGACCGTCACCATTCCCTTCGGGTGAACCTCAATGGATTTGCCCCAGAACTTGAGCTTGGGGTGGATGCTCCCGTGGAAGACGAAACCCTCGCTGTCGGCGTGAAACGCCGAGACCGGGGGGTGATGGGACACCTGCTCGCACACTATGCTGCGCACGGAAAAACGATAGAACGACGGTTCAATCACTTCGATCATCAGCCTTATTCATATGAAAACGTCTGCTAATTTAATTACCGGAAGTCTTCGCGCTGCAACTCGTAAGTCTCGCCGAGCAGCGGGTTGAAAGGTTTGCCCAGTCTCTCCCAGTTGGAGGCCAAAGCGCTCACGGCAAAAGCGGCGACGTACTGGAAAAAATAATCGAGCGTCCGATATAGAGGAAAATTAATTAAACGAGAAGAAAACATTAACGAGGAAATTCAATTTCGTTTTACGCAAATCGAATTTTTTTTTATAATTAAAAATACGTCAGCGAACAAATTGTAATCAGTGTTCTGTTTCAGGTTGCAAGCGAATGGAAAAAGCGTCAAAGCAACAGAACTTTTTTTTATTTTTTTTTAAATATACACGTCACTCACAAATTTCAATCAGCGTTCAATTTCATTGTAGCCTCAGTTTGCCAGTGAATGAAAAAAGCGGCAAATTGAAGTTCTTTTTCTTTTTAAATAAAAAATCCTTTCGCACACAAATTTCCGTCGCTGTTCAATATTAACGGAGCTTCGCAATTTGTGAATTAAAGCAAACTAATCGAGGCGAAGTTTCACTTTCATGAATAATTAATTAATTGCGATATTATGCAAAATTGCTAGCTAAAAAGTGAAAGCAAATGGGATGGAAGGAATTCTGCTCAAAGTATCGACGGTGCAAGTGCATATTTAGTGTATACAAGATACGTGTTTATATGTCAAAGCGAAGCCATATAGCTAACTCAAGAACTTGGCGAACTTTGATTGACCGTCGTGAAGACGACGAGATTGAGTTTCCCGGTCGCCGGGGGAGTAAACTGCGTCCTATACATTCATGAAAAGCTCGCCGGTCGTGGATTAATAAATCTCATTACCTGCAATCTATTGACGGGGCTCTGCTCCATGGACGCGAGTTTGAGCAACTTGGCGTACGCCATGTACTCGGCGACCCGCTGAAGAAACGACAGCGGCTCGTTGAATACAACCGGCATCGTGATTTTGCTGAGATCCGCGAGCGTACCGAGCGACAGTACCGGGGACAGATTCACCTCCGCGTGTCCCGGAGCTGGCAACGTTTTCCTTGTTTTGCGTGGAAGGAAAGAAGAGACATTAAAACGACGCTGCAAATTAAATTGCATCATTAGTTGTTTTAATTTAAAAAATTAGAAATTTAAAAAATTCATCCCCTGTGCTTATGCTTATAGTGAACGTAAAATGTTGCAGGGTTGCACACACCCAGAAAAATGTGTGGTCGTTTGTGCTGTATGTACTTATTTCCCTGAGGGGGCGACAGTGTTTTTATGGTTACCATACACGAAGAGAGAAAAATTATTTGGGGCTGAGAAAACATTTTTCGCTGGGCTGAAAATTCTTTTTGTTGGTTTGACAGATATTTTTTTTAAGCTGATCATTTATTATTATAATACATTTTTTTGCTAAAACGAGCATTTTTTTGTTCGGCTGACAAATATTGTTTCTAAGATCATCCATTTTTTTTTGGCAAACAAATTTTTTTGCCAAACTTAGATATTTTTTTGTTTGGCTAAAAAAATAAATAAATATTACTGGTAAATATTTCTGGTATTACATTAAATTCTCACATTCATTTTTCTCGGTGCAACTTTAATTGAGAAAAAAAAATGCAAAATGCCATAAAAAGGCGAACTGCGACGATAATCATGCGAAGCAAAATATCGAAGTCTCTGTGCCAAATTTCAACTATGACGGGCAAGGAGTCCTCGTAGATGTTGCGATAATAACGCCAGCGTATGAATATCCTCCTCCACACGCCTCCTCAACCTCCCGAGCCGACTTACGTAAGGAAAGACACGCGTGGTGCCTCTAAGCCGGGTGATTGAGTCACGTTCGAGCTCGGTGACAAATTACGTTTCACCGATTTACCGCGATCCGCTCCCACTGAACCGACTACTCAAGGGCTTAAGGGTGTCTGTTTCTTTTTTTTTTCACGTGAGAACATCTTCAGCCACACAAAGAGACACACAAAAGTGTCCTCGAAAATCGTAACGACCCTTCTGGAATTTTTTTCAAAGTGGAGCAAAGTGTCATCGAAAAGTCCTTCTGTATTGTTTTGTTAGTGGAGCACGAGTGTCGTCAAAAAGTGTAACAGCAGCCCTTCCGAAAGATTTGCAAAAGTGGAGCAAAGCGTTCTGAAAAATCGCAACGTAATTTCTCCCAGTTTGTCACTTCAAAACTACTCCGAAAGATTCGCTCACATAACTCAATAAAAGTGCACGAACTTCAGTCATAACATTTTTCTTTCAACCCAAACTGCGTTCTCCCAATCGTAAATATTTATCAGAAAAATTCGATTCAAAATAATTTTCGAAAAACCATTCAATCTAAGTCATTCGTACAAACTCATTTTGATCAGTCAACAATTGCCACAAACTGTTGAAACCAAACAAAAACATCGTTGCCACTATATCATCACCATCACTTATAATCAATAAAAAAAATACAAAAGCTACAAAAAAAAAGAACAGCATCCCCAAAAACCTAATTCACATTACGCAAATCACCAATAATTACACAAACTTGTTTTGCGTTCCGACTGACTCGCGAACGGGGTTAACACACGGCCGAGGGTCCTCGATACTTTTTCATCTCGCACGGTTTCTTCTCTCCGTGGGGAGGAGGAGGGCACGAAAAAAACCCCTCGAGCTGCACTCGGAGACCGCCCGAAAACTTTATGTGATGTAAAAAAAAAAAAATGTTCTACACAAAGCGAGAGAGGCAGTGAGAGCCACGATTGTATGTCGCGGGGTGTAATACCTGTTGTCGTAGCAAGCCAAACGCGTGAAATCCCCGCAGCCTATATTACGTAGCACTGAATCGTGTGTGATCGATTATATCCAATATGGATTTGCCAGCGGAGAGAAGACATAAAGAGGGATGCGTGGAGGGGTTTGCTGTTTAACTCATATCATGTCTACCGCATGCTACACACTATACAACCACCACTCGATCGAGGCTCTCGCCACACATAAATATAAATATACATATATTTATCATCATCATTATTTTTTTATTTTTATTTTGTATTTTTTTTTATTTTAATTATCATCACATCATCGTGAAAATTCTCACTCAATTACCTGCGCTGTATTTTTTCACTGGCCATTGTACGCGACAGTTGCCAATAACTCGCTCGTCGAAGACGTGAAAAATCGACGACGCGTCGCGCCGACTGTTATCGTCGATCCCTCTGGCGAAAAAACCAACTCTCGATCCAGCTCTGCGACTACCCTTGTTTATCCCGATGGCCAACATCCGCGTACGATGAGAATTGGAAACTCAACGATCCAACTGCATTATTTTCATCGACGAAAATCGAGAATTATCCACCCTGCACCAAAACCTTTTTTTCCTTTTTTTCACAGGTATTATTAACAATTTTTCTCGTATTTTTTGTGTGTATGTATATATTTTTTTAATTATCTACATTTGTCGCACTACGGACTTCGCGTATCAACGAAGCTAAAGCGCGTTTTATCACCGCATCCCGGTCATAACTCCGGGAATAACTCGTTGTTCCTTTCTCCTCGTGCCGTTTCTGTGCGTGTGTGTGTTTTTTCCGCGTTCGAGTGGCACGAAGAACCGCGAGCGGACTATCGATCGACGTGAAAACCGAGAAGCCCCGAGATATATCACTGTGGCATCGTTAACGGGGAGTCTTTTGCGATCAGCTGTAAGCACGACTGCACGTTGAACTTTCCGAACCGGGTGGCATAGCTCCCTCTGACGCTCCCTCACCCTCGCCGAGCGTCCCTTACTCCGGACTTTGCCTCCTTCCTCCCTGCCACCCTCGCAGCCCTCCCTCTCTCACCCTCGCCGGGTTTCCTCGTTGCACCCGCGCGCGGCCTCGTTTTCCGTCCCACCGGCCGAGACGGCTCGTCTCGACTCTTTCCCGGCGATGGAAAATGTCGATAAATTCGGGCATGGGTACAAGGGTGGGTGGCCCCTTCCAATGGGGATGCGGTATCACTCGGGTTGCTGCTGTGGGCATGCGCCCGATGCGAAGGTTCAACCTACCCCGCGGCCGCCGGATACGCCGCGCGAGGGCTTTCGAAATTGATCCCTCGGAAGCCTGGAAGGAAACTCAGAATTTTTTTCAGAAAGTTACGAGGGACTGGAGAGAGTCATACATGTTTTTATTTTGGATTTAGTTTGTCGAAAAAAAAGATTTCTTTTGGTGAGGATTAGCGATTTTAGATACGACTTTTTTTATCTCGAAATAATTCGTTGATTAGAATTTGTAATTTTAAACGTGAAACTGGTCTTCACGTAAAAGATAAAGTTGGAGTTACGTCCTAAATCTAAAGACAATATCTTTATTTTGGGGTCAACGTGTATTCGTTAAAAATAAATAAAATTGGTAAGGGTAGAGACAATTTGATTTTTTTTATCCTGAAGAATTTCATAAACGAAAATTCATTATTTCAGTAGACTCAATTTTGTGGACGCTTTGACTCGTTCAAAGGGAGCGACGGAATTCGTGTGGTTTACTGTATCGACGAAAAGACATTCTTGTTAATGACCTCGAGGCGAATCGATAATTACTTAACAAGCGTTGGGATTGCATGGTTGGGCATCCATCAGGGGCTAATTAATCGAATTACTGTGCCGTCGTCTGCAGTGGCCTTTACTTCATGTACTCGTATTATGGTATCCTACGCGAAATTTGTACACTGTATTAACTCGGCCCTTTTGAAACGAATTGATTTGTCTTTGCGATAAAAAATATATTTACAAAGTCAGCGGTTAATAAGCAATAATAACAAAAAGAACAATTATTATTATCAAGATAAAAACCTGGCTGCTCGGTTGACCGCGAAAAACGAGGGGATCGTCGGAAACATCAGTTTTCATTACGGCCAAAGGAATAGCGTGAGAAAACTTATAATGAGTCAAATCAATGCAACAGAATAATGTTCAAAGACTCATTTACCGTAACGAGCAGATAGTAAATATATGGCAGTAAATGTGTGCGCGTTAACTCTGCATAGTGGGCGTTTGGTCGATTACCCATTAACCGTGATTCAAGTGGGAGGCAAAGAAGAATACAGAACGGAGGGAAATAAAAAGCGCCTCGTGCCAGCTGCAGTGACACATGTACGAACTGCAATCTGCGCACACAGACGGGAATGAAATAGAACAATGAAACTAATCAAAAACTCGATGTAATTTGAGTCAGGAGAATTTACAACAGTAGCAAAAATGAACGTGGCAAAAAAGTATGCAGAAAAGTACCCTTGAAGTAATTCAGCAATTAAAGAAATTTTGTATCTTTTCGACATTAATTCTAATTAACTAGAAATTTTTTGATTTAAATTTACACATCAATTTCTTCAGAGCCCCAGTTAACTTCCAGAATTGTTTTTCTCGCAGGCATTAAAAAAAGTGTTTGCACATTGAAAAAAAAAACGACATCGTAAATGAACTAACAAATAAAGTGGCAAATAAGGATAAAATTAAAATGAGCTATTGATTCACCTAGAAACCAAATCGATATCCGTACGTGGCACACAGCGGCTCACTTCGTTTCGTCGGATCCTCCCGTGGTAGTCGGTAGTCGGGCGCCGCTATAACTTTTCTCGAATCGTTATAGACAGCGCGGCGAGCACGAGGTAGCTGCCGCGAGGGTCTCTCGCGCGCGCTCCTTCGCTGCCCTCAGACCGTCTTTCAAATTCCCCGTGATTGTTCGCCGCACGAGTCGGATCTCGTTCAACCGCGACGCTCGCAACTTTCAGCGTTGATAGAATAACTCGGGCTCTCGAAGAAGGCAGAAAACTTTCCGACAAATCTCCGCGTCCCGATAAATAATTTCGACGTGTCTCAATTGATCAGTGTAATTAATTCGTGCGAGGATCCGTTGGCAAATCCAATTGCAGAAGATCCTTAACACGATGGATCACGCGCGAAGAAGTCGTCCGGAGTCTTCGGTGCATCTGGATCGAGCCGACGAATCCAAGTTCAACGAATTTTCTGAAAAAACACCAGCAGACGATCACACGAATATCGCGGAAATGGGAAAATCACCCGCGGTGAAGAAGTATCGCACGAAGCACATGAAAATGTATCCGGAACTTTATAGAAGCGACGTTTCTATCCATCCGAGCTATTCGGGACTGAAGACTCTGCCTTAGTAAGATTACGTTAATTATTATATTAATTACAAATAATGTGGTGACCTGTGATAAATGATGTTTATTTATTTAATTCTGTAATGTTTCAAGTTACGTAATTTGCCGACGTCGAGCGCAGAAGAAGAAGAAGCAAATAACGCGTCAGCTGAATCGCGAAATTCTGCACATCGTGATGATGCAGAGTTCGGCCCTGGCCGGTGCGAAGATCGACAGGATCTTCAGCGTTGGCTTTCCACCGGAAGCCACGAAGATACCGGACTTTGCGACGGAGAAGGAGCGACGACGTATCAATGAACTTATGGCCCAGAGATGACTCGACCGTCTCTCTAAATTAAACAATTAACCCGACACAATAAAAGAAATGTACAATTTTTCCATTTGCGATTAGCGGATTTATCAACGCTTGCTCCATTGTATCGGCACGAAACAAACGCTGCGAAAAAAAAACAAACGGTCGTTGAATAAAGTTGTCATTGAACGAGAAGTGATTGGTTATATCGGTGCAGATGCGCGCGAGGTTTCATTCGCTATGTTTCGAAACTCTTATCAGAACGGATTGTTATCAATTTTGTACAGCTGCGGCGCGTCGCCCCTCGAGCTCTGGAACATGCAAGTTCGTACGATAGCGATTTCCGTAATAGCAGCCTCCCTGCATCACGACCTTCACCCGCAACCTCGTTAATACTTTTCACCCGATCGATCGAACGCGATGAATTCACTCGCGAAAAACTTGTCTGGCCTTCGGCCAATCGCACACGTGCACCTGTGCACAGATTTTATAGCTCGTATTCGTTTGCCAGGTGAAGAACGGATACATCAGGCGCGTCACCGACGAAGAGGTCAAGTCCTTGGCGCTCGAGATCGCCGGCACAAATGTTGCCACGACTTATATATACACGCCGAAAAATCCGAAAACCGTTCTGGCTATCACTCTGCCGTTTCTCGTTATGATCGTCAAGAATATGAAGAAATACTTTACGTTCGAGATAACGGTTAATTAATCATCGTACGCCACGACAAACGACAATTTGCCACTGGCTCTTGGAATTACTATTTTTCTGTATAATCATTTTATAGATACTAGACGACAAACACATGCACAGAAGATTCCGCATAAGCAATTTTCAAAGCACCACCAGAGTGAGACCTTTCTGCACGACTATGCCCATCGGACTGAACACCGGCTGGAATTCGATACAGTTCAATTTGGCCGATTTCACGAGACGCGCTTACGGCTCTAATTACGTGGAAACAACGAGGATGCAGATACACGCGAATTGTCGAATACGAAGAATTTATTTCGCCGATAAGTAAGAAAAATGCGAAGTATTTTTTTTTTTTTGTAATGCGATTTAGTACCTAGAATTAGAATTGTGATTTTCTATTGGAAAATGGGAAACAAACTGAAGTTTGTATCCAATCCGGCAGATTGTACACCGACGACGAATTGCCGGAAGAATACAAACTTCTGTTCCCCCCGAGAACCGAAACTTGCGTGCGCAAACCAAAGGACGAAAAAGGGCCGACGAAGCAGTCACAAGCGAGGCTGCCCGTGGAGGCTGTTCCGCCGGACGAACCGCCAGCCTTCCGCACGGATTCGAAGCAATTGGACGAAGACAGAGAGAGCCAAACGGAGCGACAACCAACACCGGTGCCGTCGCCGGAACCGTCGCGACTCGTCGCTCCGGAAGGAGCGTCGAAGGTGCGAATCGAAGTGCCGGAAGAAGAAGAATTGAAGGACGAGGGAGACGAGATGGAACACGAAACCGAGTCCGAATTCGAGGGGGAAGAGGGCGAAGACAACGCGGAAGACGAGGCGGAAACGACGATGGAACGAGAAGACGCGTCGGAGGAAACGGCGGGCGAGGAGCAACAGTCTCATCCGCCTTCGCCGATGGGAGAGGAAGAGGCGGTCGTGGAAGCCTCCGAAGTCGACGAACAGGAAGAACCCCAAGAAAGCGAAATCTAATCGATGTCAGGTTCACGAAATACATAACTCGATGCCGAGGACACTTGAGCTTTGAAAATTTATTACCGTTCGGACGAATCGAGGAATCAAATTATAAATTACGACGAATTGTAAAAATATGTAACGACGGTTTGGAGCGTACGTTGTTTGGAAGAGCTTTTTCATTGTTTTTCATTCTACGGGACGTCGTAATCGTCGTCCTCGCGCTTTCGCTTCGCCGTCTCGTCCGTTTCCATCTTGATCGTCGGCGTTGCTTGACCCGTGGAGATCTGTATCTTCGGCTTAGCCGCGGGAACTTTGCCAGCTCCGCTCGTCGTTGAACCTGCGAAATAACAAATTCTTTAGACTCTTGCCTGGTTCGTTGCGCAAAAAATTAATCAAATGTAGGAAGGATCGATTAGGAAGATAAGGATAAATCTCCCTCATCCGGGTCTTCGTTGCTTACGATTTCTGACAGTGACTCGGATCACAGGAGCAGGACGCTTTACAGGATTGTGGAGGGATAACAAATCTGCCAAAGGACAAGCATTAAATTTGTCTTTGTTAGGACAAGCATTAAATTTGTCTTTGTTAGGACAAGCATTAAATTTGTCTTTGTTAGGACAAGCATTAAATTTGTCTTTGTTAGGACAAGCATTAAAATTGGCTTTTTCGGACAAGCATTAAATTTGTCTTTGATAGGACAAGTATTAAATTTGTCTTTGTTAGGATAAGCATTAAATTTGTCTTTGTTAGGACAAGCATTAACTTTGTCTTTGCTCGGACAAGCATTAAATTTGTCTTTGTTAGGACAAGCATTAAATTTGTCTTTTTTGCAGCAAGCATTAAATTTGTCTGATCTCAAAAAGGCAAAATTTATTTAAAAAACTCTTTTGCTCACCAGTGGAGAACTTGAAAACTGGTTTCGGTATCGATATAGTCTGAGTCCTGGCGACTGTGGCCAGAGTTCCCGGTCTCTTGACGATCGAGAGGCCAGCAGTTTTGCTCGCATCAACCTTCACCCTGGCTGGGCCTCCGCCCGCCGCATTATTGCCGACCGAATGAACAGCCTTTCCCACCGGCTTTTTGGGTGCCGTCTTCAGTTTGTAATTTGTCGCATTCAGACAATAACGATCCGGCGGTATCCTCAGACCATTGTGAGGCTTCACAAACGGCAGGGGAATATTGTTCTTGGCTCTGGCGACATCAAGCAGGACGTCCCGTGGCGGAGGATTCGTGAACGTCCGATCCAGCTGCATCTTCACAGCCAGCCTGACATCATCCAAGTCGATGAACTTTTTCTTCGCGTGATTCGCGTAGATTTTACTGTCGTCCAGGATGCAAGTGATATAACCTGGCGACAAAGAACCAAAAACATAAGTCACCCCGGATTCCGCGTCCGGTTAACCTCACTTTCCGCGATGGAAATTTAATAACGCCGAGAAGAAACAAATACAGAAATACTCACGGTAAGTAAACTCCAGCAACTGATTAATAACCTTCGGCTCGTAGTCCGTGATCCCCATGTCCTTCATTATCGACATTATAACCTGAGCGTCTTTCGGTATGTGCTTTATGTGGCTCATATTCTTGGTTTTCTCCGCCATCGCGGAGCTCAGGACGCCTCGTTTTCTTCGCGCAAGACAACGAAAAGTCTATCTAATTAACCTCAGCATAGTCGGACCGCCGGGATATTCACCGAGAAAGCGAAATTATAAACAGATCATTCGTCGAGGACGACGACACGAAGGCACGAAGCGACGTCCTCGGGCTTTTTTTTCTACATGGCGCATATAAAACAATATATACAGCAAAAATACACAACACCGACGCTGGAAGCCGCGATTGGCTGGTCGCGATCAGCGCCCCCGTTCGGCCGTCTTGGCGAGCTCGTATATTTCTCCAGCCTCAGCAGCGGTGGTGCCGAGGGATAAATGGCGGACTGTTTTTACGGAGAGGGATCATGATAATCTGATCGTTTGTCGAGGGGGCATGAGGGTGTTGTGACCGGACTCGCGTAACGGATTGACAAGGAATTCAGCGCGTCACGGGCCTCCGGTATGTGCGAACACTTTTGGGAGCCTCTCGCGGAAGTTTACATCGCGGAACAGGCCGACAGTTCCGAGCCCGACAGTTATATTTACTGTCTGTGCAGCAGAGTCTTCATTCGGTAAATACGAGCCTCCGGGGGGGAGGGCCCACCGACGCTCTCGCGCCTCACCCCGGTCCTTGACCCCCCTAATTTGGCTTTCGCATTTTTTTGCCCCCCTCCCCGCGTTTCGTGCCTTCCGGCCCGCTCGATTCTTCGATTAACGGAACGGGCGATACGCATGCTTATCGATCAGTGGCGTGACACACGACCTAACCACGACACCCACTCTCGGCCGCGCTACCGACGTCCCTCGTAATTAGCAATCCATAAATTTGTCTATGGACTATTTACACCCCGGTTGCGGGGGATTCGCTGATTGATTTCGGCAACCTGTTGATGCATGACTGTTGTGTGGGCTGGGACTATTTTTGGGGGCATCACTGATGCCTTTGGGTTGGGGGTTTTAAATGTTGAAATGGCTGAGTTAATAAACTGGATTTTTTGCCACTAGGGAAAGCTAACGCTTGAATATAGTGGGAAATTATCTTGAATAATGTATGCAAGCTGATTTGACGCTGATGATAATAATATAGATTAGATTTATATTTGAATTATCGGACGCTTTCTGTAAATAATTTTTTCGAAGTGTTATTCAGTGAATGGATAATTGTTTACCGCTAATTTTGATATTCAGAGCATGTATGATGTGTGAATGAATGTCGAGTCTGAATTGTTAATGATAGTGTACATTTGATCAGAGCAGGCACAAAGTATGTTCAGTTCATTGCTTAAAATCTGGGTACCTATTTTCTTAAAAAAAAAAACAGATTTCTGAACCAATCTTCATTTTCTTTTTTCATGCTCACAAATTGTATAAATAATTGCAAGGCCAGCGCAGGCACCTTATATTTACATTTCCTATTTATTAATTATTTCTCTATTGTGGTACTTAAAAAAAAATTCCGCTACATAATTTTTGGGTATTTTTGAGTGCTCAGCAATGGCTTACATCTTAAAAGTTTTCATTGTAAAACACATCTGAATACCTGGGAAACATGTGCCTCTTAGCAGCAAAAATATTGAGAAAAAGCGTTTAAAGATCAGCCTCTAAGATTTTTGTACCAAAATTGTGTGTACTCTGTTAAAGGAACCCAGAGGTGTATACAGTCTATGCGCAGGAAGATGCAAGCGAAGGTGAGGATGCGGAGAGCGATTATGTGGGCGAAATGTTGGATCTGCACAAGAGAACGTCGGTAGAGCCGCAGTTCGTCGAGAAGCACGATGTAAGAACCGCGATTCGCGCGTCGACGTCACGAGCTTCGTTTCCGTTGTATTTTCACAAATCCGATTTGCCCCGATTCAGGAGGAACCGGTGAGCTGCTACTGCAGCGCCTCGCACACGGACAACAACTACTCGACGGACGAGCATGACTCTGTTCGCGACTCGGCTCACCGCCCGGCCACCCAGTCCCTCACCCAGAAGCTCGGCCTCCATCAGTCGGACTCCGGCGCGGATTTGTCGGAATATCACGATCACCACGAGGCGAAGAGCATTCAGGGCCTTCTCGCGACCTACGAGAAAGCCTTCGACACCCTCGACGACAAATCCGCCGTGAACGAGCCTCGCAACACGAGGAACTTCACGCAGTATCGCGAGAACGAGAATTGCGATCTCAGCTCCGAGGCGGTCGATTGCAATTCCATCGACAAAGCCCTCACCGAGGAGTCCGTGGAGAACGGCTGCAGCCCCTGCGCGGAAAGATCGAATCGTCCGTCATTTACCTTAGGCAACAACAGCGAGTCTCATCACTCGAGCTCGAGCAAGAATCGCGACGCCGCCTCGTCGACGGGGCCAACCGAGAACGGCCCCGTTATCTCCATCTCCGTCGACGAGCCCATCGTGATATCGTATCCGACGTTCATGAAGAGCGTCGAGGAGCTCGCGTGGGAGAAATTCTGGTCGGAACACGGCGAGCAACTGATATGGGCCTCGTGGATCGAGAAGTACGTGGACTACATAAATCCCGGCTATCTCCAGGAGTCGGAGACGGGCGAGCAGCCGGAGCGAGCGAACCCGGAGACGAGGGAACGTCCGGTGGACAAGTTTCCGGAGCAGAACACGTGTTTCCCGAATCAAGCGCACAAAAACTGCGAGCTCGGGCGCTCGAGCTTCGAGGGGATATTCGGGAAGAGCGAGGGAGCCGCGAACGGCGAGACGCGGGCCAGAGAGAACGCCGGTAGCTTGAGTTTCAACTTCGAGAACACTCATCGGTCGGTGGTGAACGAGAAGGACGCGGAGGAGAATCGCACGAAGATGGGGAATTACGAGTTGTCGCCCGAGGCCGGCGACGGTTGGAATCCGTTGAGTCCGTTCAGCGCCGAGGAGAGCTACAACCAGCAGTCGAACGCGGAGGACGAGCGGCTCATCGCGATGTCCCGATGCGACTCGATGAACGGCTCGATCGCCAAAACGAACGCGACGACCGACTCGATGACGAACGTTACGAAAATGACGCTCACAAGCTCGAGCTTCGACTCGAACTCCGCTCAATCATTTAGTCTCGTTAGTTCGGTGACGAGCTCGATCGAGAGCAACGTGACGAGCAGCAGCTCCGATCAGGAGAACGAATTCAACTCCGAGGACAACGACAAATACTGGCAGCACCTGTGGAAGGAGAACTTTCAGCTGCAGTATCAGATACAGTACGAGAAGTTTTTGTCCAAATACCAGATGGATCACGGGAAGAGCGCGGTCGACGAGAGACTCGGCAGGCCGCGTTTGAAGAGCGTGGGAAAGGCCGACAAAGCCGAGTCGAAGGATCATCGTCACGGCGCCTCGCACAAGTCGCCGCCGGGCAGCAAGAGCGGCGGAAGTCGCAAGAGCGCGCTGGCCAAGCGCGACGGAACGAACAAAAAGAAGATGATCATCGAATCCGTCGGGGCTCTCATGCAAAATTTAACGATGAAATCCGAGGAGCCGCAACCGATGGAAAACGACGGCGCCGCCGCCGACGAGGCGGAACGCACTCAGGGAGCTAACGGAAACAATGAATTTGTAACGCCGCATAATAGCAACAATACAAACACAAATGTAGAAAATGGTAATAGCGGTAATACTAATCGAAGATCTTCTAGCGGTGGCGACGGAGATAAGCCCAACGAAGACAAACCGATTACGCTGAAGCGCAGGTATTGTTAGCGATACTTGGAAGAAAAAAAGAGGTGGTAGGAATTTATTTCGATAGGTATTAATAGAATGTATTTTTGTTCTTTTCAGCCACGAGGCAGATTGCGACGAGCCCGAGGAGGGCCTGGAAACCGTGAAAAAAGCCTTTTCCCTGATGGGCTACACGTTCAACGAGAATCAAAAGCAAACGAAATTGCAGGGGGAGGTCGTGTACAGAAAGCGTAATATAAGATTGCAGAACAGGCAGCTCAAGATGAAAGTCAGTAGACCCAAACCGTCGAACAAACACACGTACTTCGACGACAACGGTGTCGAAATAACCGACACAATAGACAAGGTAATAGACGTCTTTTTCTTTTCTTCTTTTTTTTTTCAAATTTATTCTTTTTCGATTTAATCGTGTGATATCGATGATTAATACGACGCTACCGTTTTTATTCGTAAATCTCAGGTAAAACATTACCTCTCGTACTGTCCTATCGCACTTCCTACCGAGACCGAGCTGCAACCCGGCGAAAAAGGTTCCTACACAAAAGCACAATTTACATCGAGTTCCGACGAAGAGTGCGACCCTAGTCTCGCCACTAAGCTTCACGCTAAGCGTCTCGTCTTTAGTAAGCCTAGCACAAGTTCCCTGGAGTCAAAACCCGAGCTAATTGGCATCGACGATTCATCCTCGATCTGCGTCGATCCCGACGACGTGTTCGAGCCGCCGATCGAGGTGAACGCGGACAGAACGCTGGTGAGCGTGGAGGAAACGTCGCCCGACGTCGAGGCGAAGAATCAGGCGGACATGGACGTCGACGGCAAGTATATACAGAGCGAGATAGTCACGATCAAGATATCCGACGAGGACAGCGTGAAAAAGACGCAGAAGAAGCGCCGAAGAAAGCAGAACAAGAGAAACGTCAGTCTTCCCGCCGAGGTCGACAATGACAAAGAATTGATGAAGTATTGGGTCAAGAGGTACCGTTTGTTCAGTAAATTTGACCAAGGCATCAAGTTGGACAGAGGTGAGCTGCGCAAAAAAAAACAATATATCGCGTTACTAAAGGCCATTGGACTTTTCCGCCAAGCAGCCGATTATAGTTGCAAAAGGGCGTATATGACCGTAGGTAAAGGCATAAAGTCGTATGTGTAAGACGTAGCGTATAGACCAGAAAAAAGAAGACCTAAAATCCATAGGGTGTATGGACCAGAACAAAGAAGACCTAAAATCCATAGTGTGATGAACCAGAAAAAAGAAGACAAAAGCCATAGGGTGTATGTACAGGAGATACGCCTTTGTGCCTTTACCTTAATGTTTAAATTTTGCATAGAGCTGCATATAGATACACCTTTATGGCTTTTAAATTCTAAAAGGGTGTAACTTGGCGGATAAGCCCAATAGCCTTTAGTAACGCGATATATGAAAGCAAATTACTATTTTTCAAAGCATCGCTGAATCGTTAACTTCCGCAGAGAGCTGGTTCTCCGTGACACCCGAGAAAATAGCGGCGCACATCGCGGAAAGGTGCCGATGCGACACGATAGTCGATGGATTTTGCGGGGCCGGCGGAAACGCGATACAATTCGCGTTCACCTGCGAGAGAGGTGAGTGCGCCCCTGAAAAGACACTCAACTTGCTATGGGACTGATTTTTTTGAACTTTTCGATTCGCAGTCTTCGCGATAGACATCGATCCGAAGAAGATCGAGCTCGCGCGTCACAACGCGCGAGTCTACGGGGTCGAGGACAGAATCGAATTCATCGTCGGCGACTTCTTCGAGCTCGCCGAGAAGCTCGTCGCCGACGTCGTCTTTCTGAGCCCGCCGTGGGGCGGACCCGGTTACGCCAAGGACGACACTTTCGACTTGAACAATATCATGCATCCCATTGGCGGAACTCGGCTTTTCAGAGCGGCTAAACGCATCTCCGATCACGTGGCGTATTTTCTCCCACGAAACGTCGACACTCTGCAGGTAAATCGTGGGATCTCTCGCTTTCACATTCGTTTGACGATAACGAAAAAATTAATAAAAAAAAAACACCGTAATATTGTGATTAAAATTCATTCCAGCTTGCCATGCTTGCGGGGCCCGGATGCAGCGTTGAGGTCGAGCAAAGCTTTCTGGACCGGAAGCTCGTGGCTCTTACCGCGTATTACGGAGAACTTCCGCGAGACTGTTAGTTGTGATAAAAGAAAAACGCAGGTCGGGCGATAACAGCAAAAGAGAGAGCGCGTCAACACGTCTTACCCGGGGATAGGAAAATGGGGCTTTTGAATATCCGATGGACCGTTGTACATAAAAGAAGATCGCAAAGAGAACCGTATCAATTTGCTTAACACTTCGGACTGCCGACTCGTTGAGCTTTTTTCGTCGCGTCTGCACTTAGCAGCATCGCAAGTCAGTCAGTGAACTCGGAACTACCGAAAGTAATTTCTAACAACCGGCGAGTCGCGAAACTTTCCTCGCGCGATCGTCGCAACAATCGCAAACGCTCTGTTACAAGACATCATTCCAGGCACAGCTAGACGTTGCTTGTGTCTCGTTTTCATTCTAAGCGAATCGATACGGCTTATCCACGTCCGCACTAGCTCCCGTCGCTCTGTAATTAACGAACGACCGATGCGCAACGAGAACCCTCGCGACGATTTTCATTCGAATCTTCCACAGTGTTGTAAGCAAAGTAAAGTTTTTTCAAAACTTTTCTGTCGAGACAAAGAAAACAAAACGAAAAAAAAAAAGAAGAAGAAGCCGTTCGGCGTTCAAACACTTCCCTCCGGACCGCTATGTAAAATATTCCTTCTCATTCCACCAACTCTATCTTTCTCTCAGAATCACGGAATTTCCGACGATGTAATTTTTAATTTTTGAAAAACTACCGAACTATTATTTTACAGTTTTTATGTACACTTGTGTTACTTTACTATTAATTATTAATAAATATATCCGGAACACCACGAGATTCACTGAGTTTTCGTGGGAAAAATCTGAAGCGCGACCACAAATCTTCCTTTCAAGTTGTACTTTTTTTCAGCAAAACAAGGTGCCGTAAATATTCGAAAAAAAAACCTTTTCACGTTGAAGGAAACGATGGTAAAAATTATTCATAACAATTTATTATGTTCCAGACATCCGTAACTCGAAATATTCACAGACGTTCGCATTTCACCCGAGCCACTTTATTTCGAATAAAAAAAATAAACTTTAGTATTTACATACGCGAATGACTAGTTTTCTCCTCGCAATCTCAATTGATGATGTTACAAATCGTGCTCATCTTCGTGTTCAGGAGTCGACGACGATCTGCGCGGAACTCTCTTCCTCCGGTTCGGCCGGTATCGTTATACCCCCCGTGTCGATGTTCTCCTCCTCTTCTCGCGGGATCTTCAGAAAGCAGTGCATCGTCTCGTCGTCCTCCTGCTCGATGGCCGAAATGTTTTTCGTCGTCGTTTCGCTTATCGGCAGCGAACCCTCGAGATGCTTCGACGGAATCTGAATCGTTATCGTTTGCGACGTTCCATCCGCGGACGTCGACGCCGACATCAGACTGGCCTCGATCGTTTTTCCGACTTTTGAAAAGGCACCCAGACAACTGTAAATCAATTGAGCCGCCGCGATGTTGCCCGGGAATACCTCGAAATTTTCGCCATCTGCGAGAAAAGATGATCCATAAGTTAACGCGTTACGATGTGACTATGAATATTTTACTACGGTAAAAAAAATTACCTTTCTTCGGCACTGCCGCAGTCTTTATCAGTCCCTTCTGATGATCCCCCACGTGCTGTAAGTAGCTTTCGTTCTTCACGGTCTTGAACGGGCACAAATCGCAAGTGAACAGACCAGAGAGATCCGGATGCTTGGATCGAAGATGATTCTTGTAGCTGTTGCTTTGTATCGCCGAGTACGGACAGTGCGGGCATTTGTATGGTCGAACACCTACGATCGTTTATAGGGGAAAAAAGTGTGATGAGAGTCACGAAAATCGACTAAATTTTCATGGCGTCCATAAGAAATTAATAAAACTAGGATAATCACACGTAATCACATTTTTGCGACGTTCTGTTTGTCAGAAATCATAGATCCGTCTCCGGACCGAAAACCGCCAAAATCGACTTCAAATTTTTTTCTTTCGAAAATATCGACTTGTAACCTATACCATTATTCTCAAGTCACATATTCTACCCCCGAAAACACTGGTTATTAACCTTTTTTAATCGATTTTGAAAAAAATATTTTTTTGGCGACGAAAAAAAATATTTTTCCTGTCAGAAATCGTAGATCTGGCTCCCGACCGAAAATCGCCAAAATCGACCCCAATTTTTTTTCTTTAAAAAATATCAACTTTTAACCTATACCATTGTTCTCAAGTCGCATATTCTACCCCCGAAAACACTGGTTATGAACCTTTTTTAATCGATTTTGAAAAAAATATTTTTTTGGCGACGAAAAAAATATTTTTTCTGTCAGAAATCGTAGATCCGGCTCCCGACCGAAAATCGCCAGTATCGACCCCAATTTTTTTTCTTTTAAAAATATCAACTTTTAACCTATACCATCGTTCTCAAGTCACATATTCTACCCCCGAAAACACTGGTTATTAACCTTTTTCAATCGATTTTGAAAAAAATATTTTTTTGGCGACGAAAAAAATATTTTTTCTGTCAGAAATCGTAGATCTGGCTCCCGACCGAAAATCGCCAGTATCGACCCCAATTTTTTTTCTTTTCAAAATATCGACTTGTAACCTATACCATTGTTCTCAAGACACATATTCTACCCCCGAAAACACTGGTTATTAACCTTTTTTAGTCGATTTTGAAAAAAATATTTTTTTGGCGACGAAAAAGAAAAAATTTCTGTCAGAAATCGTAGATCCGGCTCCCGACCGAAAATCGCTAAAATCGACCCCAATTTTTTTTCTTTTAAAAATATCAACTTTTAACCTATACCATTGTTCTCAAGTCGTATACTCTACCCCTAAAACCCTGGTTGAGAACCTAGTATAAAAAAACCCGCGAGATTGAAAATCACGCGCCGATTTCACAGCGCGAATAGCTTGGCAACAATACAAATCTCGAACTTCTGTACCAAAACTCGAAAGCCGAAAAATCTCGCCACCAACTATTTAAGGGAAGATTTCGTACCCGTGTGCCTCATCATGTGACGCCGCAGAGAATTGTGATCGCCGGTCTTGTAATCGCAGAGTTCGCAGTTGAAGGGCTTGTCGCCCGTGTGTTGTCGCAGATGCATCTGCAACATGGCTTTTCTCGCGCTCGAGTGACCGCAGACGTTGCAAACGTACGGCCGGAGCTTCGAGTGCACAGCCTGTATGTGATTTTTCAGACACTTGGAGTCCGCGTAAGACTTGCCGCAAAAGTCACACGTCTTCGACGTGTACCAACGCGGCACGTCCGACGACTTGCGATCGATGTGCATCACCCGATGATTGCGCAATTGGCTCGACTGCTTGAAGCACTTGCCGCACTCCGGGCACTCGAATTCACGATCGTCGCTGTGCACCCTCATGTGCGTCGACAATTTTACCAAAGTCGTGCATTTGTAGGCTTTGCAGATTTTGCAAGAATACAGATCGACATCTGGAAATAAATCGTCAGGTCTTTAATTAACCCAACTCGGCATGGATCACAAATTAATGCATCGTTTAACGCGAGGATTTAATTACCAATTTGGTGCTTTTTCCAAAGATGCAAACTGCAGGGTTTCCACTTCGTGAACTTCAAGTCTCGGCATATGTTACATTTGAAAATATTCGCGTGGTACGGGATATCCATGTGGCAAACCGCGTGCTGCTGCATCGTGATGTCGGTGCTGAATTTGTGAACGCATCCGCGGTAGCTGCATCTGCTCGAAATAAATTCATATAGTCAGAAAAAAGTTATCAGGGCTACCCTGATTAAAAGATCCGATTAGAACCAATAAAACGGACAATTCCGATTAAAACCTGTTTGAACCAATTATTTTTCAATCGGAATTTTGTCAATTTGATCAGTTTCTATGAGTGTTATTCGGAATTACTAAATAGGGTATTGCAATTCAAGAGCCTAGAAATACGTACTTGACATTGCGATCGTTCGCGTCCGCGGAATTAGCCGTTCTCGTGCATTGCGCGCTTCGCGGCCTCGGAGATGCCGCTTTCTCCTCTATCGTCGGGGATTTTGGACGCCTCGCTCCCAAGATGCTGGGCTTGAAACCCGGCGAATTCGGCTTTCTCGCACTCTCGACGGTTTTCCTATCAGTCTTGTCGCCTCCTCGATCCATCAATTGATGGTCCTGTACAAAAATAATTTATCAATTACAATGAGATATTCAATTTTTACTCTAAACTTGCTAGCAAACATCTTAAAAATTGTTTGCAAATCTTGTGGATGGAGAACTTACTTTGATCATGTGTTTTCGGCAATCTTCCATGGAAGGAAAACAATTTGAGCATTCGCCACACATGTACATCAGCTTCACTTCATCAGCATTCTCAGTCTCCTCTGGTTGTACCTGCCGGAAAAATATTTGTTATTTAAAAAAAAAACTATGACCCCCTAAAAAATTATTCTTTGCATCCTATTTTTATTCCGCAATTGAAAAAATGTTCTTGCCTTTGTAACAGGATTTGCGTGAATATTCTGAAAGTGTTTCAACAACTGCGCTCTGTCCTGCGTCGTGTAGGGACATATTTTGCATTTGAAAGCAGTGACAACTTCCACAAAATCATTGGCGTTGATTTTGTCCTTGGCTACGACAAATAACTGCTCGTTCTCATCGGAAACTATCTCTAACTCTTCGCTCTCATCCACCTGTGCAGGAGACGCATCGCTGTCCGATACGTATCTTGTGATTTCTATGCAATCCGTTTCTTCCTCTTCTGCCTCTTTAGACGCAACTACAGACTCTTCTTGATCCGAACCGACCACAGTTTCGTACTCCAATTGACTTATATCCAGTGCCTGAAGTTCCCCGTTTCTGACCGTGTAAACCTGACCATCCAGGCACACAAGCGGAATGGACTCGGCATCGTCTCCCGAATCTGCGATCTGATCAACAAATCCAACAGCGTTTTGCGCCTCTTCAGACTCGTTTTGCTCCTCAACCGGCTCGGGACTGTCGCTCAGTCTCACGAGCGTTTCTGGACCATCTTCTAACGGCTGGACGATGAATCGAGTGCCGTTGATCTCGTAACTCAGAAACGTGGGATTTATGACCTCCGAATCGGCGCTCATGACTCTACTGTTTGTGTCATCAGATCCAACGTTTGGAGGGGGAAAACTTCTTGAACTGAAATTGGAAATTGTGGAAATCGTGTTCCATATTTATTTTGCAAAAAAAAAACAAATTTGCTGATATTTGGAGATGGATTAGATACTGGAATATAAATTTCGTGGAATTATTAGAAAATACTAAAAATTGGGATGCAGAATCACTGAGAGTCGTGTTTATTTTCTCTATAAAGTGCAATTTGGATGCATTTTGTGCATCAGGGATTGAGATGTATCTCGGCGAGAGGTTAACTCACAACAATCCGGCAACTTCTCCAACGACAACGAACGCTCGGGATTACGTAAACAATCGTTTTGTTTTCGTTGCAATTTATTCGCGTGTCGCGCGTCGACGGGTCGAATATTCGACGGTATTTTCAAATTCGAAAAATCATATTTTGCTTTACAAACACTCGCGCGTGCTGGCGTCTGGTTCGAGGTTTCCGAAGGTGTCGGCAAGACTTTTGGAACGCGAAACGCGCTATTGATTCGGGTTACGGCTGGGAAGTTAATTGAAAAAAAAAAAAAAAAATTCTCATCCACCTGGAGACAGGGAAATGTCACGATTATGTAAATTCGTCGATTAATTGAACGAAAATGGGTAATTTTCGTTTAATTATAATCCTCACGGAGCCGCCATCTTGTGTCACGTGTTGATGCATCGAAATTATTTTCGCGACGATTGACCGCACTTGTCTTGTAGTAATTCGCAAGGTTTTTGCCTCCAGATTTATTATTTTTTATTGGGGGAACTACCGCTGCTTTTTCATCATGTCTATATTACCATTCTCGTCTTGTCAATACCAAAGAAAAATAAAGCAATATTTAGCAAAAAAATGTATTATTCGGTTTTTAAAAATAATTATACATTTGTTTGACTTCAATGTTGTTGTGCGATTATGATGAAAAATAATCAACTTGTGTATTATATTCACTGTACTGAGGTTCCTAAAAAAACCTCGGAATTCATTTTGCACTCGAGAAAAATGTACAGCACAAAAAATGTTGTGAGTAAGGAATATAGGTCTTAACGGTGTTACTGCTAGTCATTAATAGCAAGGCCTATAATGCAACAATATCAATCTAGAGACTAGAAAACGTTGTTGCCAATCTATCTCAAGGCCAACATCCAAATTCGTGGAGTTCAGTTACACGTGGTGTTCAGCCACAGAATATTCCGCCTCTGCTTGAACAAAGTCAACAACAATTCAACGCGGTCTCGGCGTCTTTTCCGCATTCTGCCTGGCGATTTCCGGACAAAACTGCGAGTTGTACTTCTGTCTTATCGCCGGTTTTGGTGATTTTTTTCGCACAACCGGAAGCGGATCGCCCCTCATTTTCGCCAGCAGAGCCTCGGTCCTCAATTTTTCGCTCTGCTCCCGCAGAAGTCGCTCGGCTCGCAACTTCGCTATGTCCATCTTCGGTTTTTCCGCAAATCTCGTTTCCTCCTCCCTCTTGCGCTTCTTCGTTTTCTTGTGTTTCTTCGATTTCTTCTTTTCTTTCTTCAGCTTCTTGCTCGGCCGCGACTCCTCGTTGCCCGAGTCGTCCGAGTCGCGCTTTCTCTTCTCAACTTTTTCCACTTTCAGCTTCGACTTCGGTCTATCCGCGGACGACGAGGACGAGCCCATCACACTGAGGTATCTTCGGATATCCTTCATAGGATCGTCGAAAGACTTTCGCGAGGTCTGGACCTCGATTTCCGGCTCCTCGTCCCGCAATCGCATCGGCAGCTCGTCGTACCAATTCGTCTTTCCCGTAGCCTCGTTCGTGTCCTGCCCGAGATACGTGAGATAGCCAATTTGCTTCTCGTACTTCTCTTGCTCGGCTTTTTTCTCCGCCTCGTGCTCCACGTTCGGTTTGTTGTAGTCGATCTTTCCCTCTTCGAGGTCCGCGAAAAAATTTACGTGCTCCAATTTTTCAGGCTCCTTGGGCGCCTCGGGATCAGCGTCCGTCGCTCGTCCATCATATTTCTTTCTTGCCTGATCTCTCAGAAAATTTATTCTTGCCTCCGTTTCCTATAAAATATGCAAATATTTTTTTATTGCTACAGACTATTGACAACTTTAATTATGCGAAAAATGTCAACTTACAGCTTTCTGGACTCTGGCTTTTTTGGCTTTCTCTTCCTCCGCCGCTTGTGCCTCGTCTTTCCGCACTCGAGCTATGTTTTCTTTGGTTCGTACGTGCCATCTAATTTGCAAATAAAATTCATTAGTCGTGCGATAAAATAGGGTCTGCGGTTCCTACATTCAGAGTATAAATTAAATAAACCACGAAATACCTGATAAAAAAATTGTGTTTTCAGGTAACGCAATATTTAACCTAACCTCAATAAAACAAAATTCTTGAATTGTATCTGTAATAAAACTACGTACCTTTTCTTCGGTAAAATATTCATTTTTATCCAATATTTCGATCAAGTTTTCCGATATATTTCTTCGTTACTCACGCTGAACGCGCTAAGTGCCAAATGCGACTGCTGTGACAGATCTACATTTTTTTAGGTTGTAAAACGCCAACTTTTTTACCGACAGAGAGATCGAAAAAGTAGTATAAAAGTGAACACGCAGCTGGCGGCACTAAAACGTTTCGAGGTAGGAAAATAGGTGCGCCGATTTTATCGAGGCTTAATAGCTGCGCGGTTTTTCGCAATGAATTATGAATGTCCTCATTCGCTTATTCATGCGCTCGTTATGTTTATAATTAAAACCACCGAGACGTACATAAATATTCTTGCTGTATTGCGTATTCAAATTCAAATGACACAATGATAGCATTACGATTGCATTCCATCCGTTTTTTTCTTCTCTTTAAGTACATAAAATTCGCACAATTCAGTTCATAAATACAATTGAAAGAGGGGAGAGAGGCGTTCCACATATTATCGGACTGTAGTGTATTGTTTTTTTTTTTCTTTTTTTTTTCTTTTAATTACAGGATGATCCTGTAAAACGCGACGAATAAATTTGTTTTCTCATTCTTTATTATTACAACAACAAAAATATAGTTTAGTCTATTGCGCGCGATCGGTGCATAAATGCGATCCTTTATATACGAGAGAGGCTCGCGAGATGTCGCGTTTATTAGGTCAAGCGCGCGCGCGAAGAGCGAGGAGGATAAGCCGATGCCGCGGAAAAAACGAGAAGCGAGCGCACGTTTCCGGCCCGTATATAAAGGGTCTCATTCTTGGCAAGGCAATGAGTCGGATCACCCTGTAAAATTGAAATGTACAGTCGCTATCGAAAGTTCGCAGGCCGCCGGATGAAGCTGAAGCTCAAGATCGAAGTATCGTTGATTTATATTCGTCAAACAAGTTTTCAATTAGCGCCAACAACGGCCGAATTCGAAGCTAAGGCCCGCAAGCTTTTCGTCTAATCACAAAGACTTCGCGAAACGCGTGACTCGCGTTCCAGGGTAAACATTTCCAAAAAAGCGAGCAACGATCGAGTCGTTGAAAATGTTCGTAACGAAAAAACACATCGCCGATGACGGACACTGCGGATTACATCGACAAGCCGTCGGCGTCTCTCGCGTCGCGAGAAATTCGTAAAAACTACTTGAGCGCGCTACAAACATTCGAATAATGACTGTACAGAGGCGAAACAACGTCGCGGGTCTCAGGCTTTCATCCACTGCTCGACGTAATCGAGGGCCCCGAGGAGTATTCTCTTCTCCAAAATTCTCAGCTCAATCGGCATCATTCTCTCTCGATGCATCGGCGTAGTCACCAAGACGAGATCCTCCTGAAACGAGCAAGAAAAAAAAACAAACAAATAACATACATTTTTCTCGGCAAGATACAAAGGGAAAAAAAGGCGCTAGCCTCGTTAACGCTCGCGCCTTCTGCGCCGCAGCCAAGAGCGCATCACGCAACATCGCGATAGAACAGAGGAGCTCGGTGTTCGCACAAAACGTCGTTGTCTCACCTCGAGAGTCGTCGGATAATTGGCTATCAGAAGCTTCAATCTCGTCAGCAAGAACTTTCTCACGTTCTCCTCGACCACCGTGTCGAGCGCGCAGTCTCGGTGCTTAAGATCGAAAACCTTGTCCGACTGTAGCCAGTGCTCCAATTCGGACTTCCGCATGCTGAAGACGCGGAGGAAGGCGAGCATCTCCTCGGATATCGGCTCGGTGCCGGACATTAGAAGAAAGGTGACCGTGTGAGAGGTGAAGCCCAATTTCTCGAGAAGGTCGATGCGATCCTTGTAGAGCGTGTCGGCCTTGCTTATGCCGAGTCTGAGCTTGAAGCCGTCGTTCTTGTTGTCCGGATAGACGAAACCCGAGTGCACGAAGAAGTCCGAGTTGGTACGGGGTCCGTAGTTGATGAATATCTGCTCGCCCTGCTTGAACGCCCTTTTGGCGTAACAAACACACGTGTCGGAAGTCAGATTGAAGTCGGTTGTGATCTGAAAGGAAAGTTCGTTTGATAATAAAACCCAAACTGGATCCGCGTGTCCGCCCGACTTTCATGTGTGATTAACGGTTACACTCACTTCGCCCTCCTCGTGATTGCACATGTCCCACATTGGGATCAGCGCGTGGATCATTTGCGTGCCGTTTTTGCTCGGTATGAGATTCTGCCTCGTCATCACCGTGGATACGGCCCATCTGAAAGCACACCAGTTTCATTTGTCATCGTGATTATCGAACGGGTGAACGGGGAGAATGAGGACGCCAGTCCAGAAACTAAGAGAGCTCCGCGTTCTCTTTCTCGGCTGATATGCATGCGTGATTTTCACTTTTGTGAGTCGCGCTGGATGTCGTGGATTCACGGGGAGACTCGGTCGCTGCTAGGAAACGGGTGATCTGGATATTGCGACGGATTAAGTAACGAGCTGTTGCCGCAAATTCTTTTCCACTACTGATACAACGTGTATTTATTAATACTTGATAACGTTTCCCTCGTAATTATTAATATTAAACTGAACTAAAATATGACATAATTACTGTCTCAATAATTTGGATAATATCAAAACCGTTTTGTTTAAAGAAAATTATGAATAACTTAAAAAAAAAAAAATTATTAGAATTATTCAAATTATTAAATGAAATTATGATTAATTTTTTAAATTATGAATTAAGTTTTCCCTCGTAATTATTAATAATAAAAAGGAATTAAAATATGACATAATTACTGTCACAATAATTTGGATAATATCAAAACCGTTTTTTTTTTCAATAAAATTATGAATTATTATCAGAAAATTTATTTGAGCAAAATATGCAGACCAAAGGACGAATAATTCTTGAGCCAAATATTTGGAGCCCTAATTATATTTGCCTAGGTAAGGACCTAATCTTCAACGACCGCGATAACACGAGATAAAAAGATGTTGTTGACATCCACGATATGTAAACTAGGATAGAGCGCCCGGCACCAATGTTGGCCGGGGACTTTCTATCGGTTTCTCTAATAGCGCGATAAAAGAGCGATATGCAATTCGGCCGTGGCTGAAAATTCGGTCACGGTTGGACACGACCGAGGCAACGGGACCCGTGAAGAGGCTCTCGTTCCTCATTTTCGGGGCGAAGCTGACCCAGAAAGCCGGAAATGTAAATAAAAAGGATTTTATCGCATTGTCCTCTCGAGATAACTTTCTCTCTCGGGACGCAAAGCGCCGAGTGCCACTCGTTTCTCCTCCGTGCGTTACATTCACGGTCGCCTCAAGGATGCCTCGACGAACGGTCCACGAGCAGCTCCGTTCACAAGCGCCGATTATCGCAAGTATAATATTTTCTACGTGGCTCCCTGTAAATAATATAAATATGGCAAAAAAAAATACGGACGCTCGTATATAAATGGACATACATTTTAATTCAACTCCAAGCCGTTTCGAATTAATTTTCGCTTGATATTTTAATGAATAAAAAACAAATTGGTAAACGTTGCTGCCGCGCGAAAAAAAATGATGGCTCGGTCAACGTGAAGATCGACGTCGATGCCCTTTCTCGCGCTTCACTCGAACGGTGCACAACAAGAAAGTCCAACGTGTGAAAGTGCAGCGACGACTCATTTGCAAGTCTATGCAACTTTCTGCACATAACAGTCAAAGGTCTTCGGCTGGAGTATTTGTCTATGCTAGAATTGGCCCTTCAATCGAGTTACTTTATATCGTAGGCAACGGTTAACCGGTGCAGTGAGAGGTTTTATTTGGCACTTGCAGTTTCCGCACTTTCCTGCAATAATGATAGCGTAACGGGAACAACGCTTCAATGAGCACATTTTTACTTTTTTGATTTCACCGCGAATAATTAGGAAGCTGAGAGTGAATTTAAACGGACTTCCTCGTGGCAAAAAGTGCAATTTATTTTGCAATTCAGATTCAGTTTACGAGACGCCAGAATAGTAAATTTACATTCCTTCAGGAAATCGATTTTGTAGTACAGCGGACATTATTATTATGATTTTATGATTAAAAAATGTTTCCTCTGGGTCAATACCGGGATCTTGTTTGGTCGTTCGAATGGCGTGTAAATTACCGATTTCCATGGAAATGCTGTCCCTCAATTAACATTCATACAAATTCCATTCACAGGATTAAGAGCCGAAATGGTCGCATGAAGAGACAGAGAGATCACAGGCGTTTGAATCATCGCGTGCGAGAATAGCGAGAGCCTCGCGTTTAAAAAAAGAATGCTGTACTCGTCGCTGTATCCAGCGAGTCGCGCATTAATTAAGTACCGGTCTTTCGGCGTCCGTAATGAGAGGCAAGACAAGAAGGTTCGGCGCTTCGGCGTCTCTCGAATAATCTTGCAACGCAAAGTCGCGCTGTGTGCGCAACGAACGTAACGCGTCATGGACTAGAGAATGAAAATGCTGTGGGGTTTGAGTGTGTTTCACAAGCCCCCCCAGGAGCGGGGGGAAAAAAGACCACGCGAAACACACATCGCGCGACGTATTAGCCACGGGGATATACACTCGAGTGCATGTGGGAAGGTCGTGCGAAGAATTGAAGATCGTGAGATCTTCGCCACACTTTCTACTGATTGTTATAACTCGTCTTCTCAATAGCCCGCCGAGATCTCTTAATAGCCACTCGATTTTAATATATTCCACGAGACGCATGAACTCGCATCCACATTCCGTCAATTATCGCTGGCTTAATTATGATGCCAAGACGGTCTCGACTTGGCCCCGAACCTGTAACATTTGGATTTCTGCGTTAGGTCAATCGAACATCTTAATTAAACACTAAGATTCGAATTTTTCATATTTCTCGAATTTTAAATTAAATTCGATTAAATAAATTAAATTTTAATTCATTTAATTCATTTAATTCATTTTAATGAAATGAAATTTTATTAGTTTTAATTAAGTTCGATAATTTTGCTTTGTGCAATAATTAACAAAATAAATAACTTCTATCAGTGATGCAATATCAGTACGGATTACATCCTTAATTTTTTTCTTCATAACTTTACCTCGGCTGTTTTATAATTATTGTAATGAAGAAAAGTGTTCGTTAAAGCAGCAGTGAAATGTGTCAGATTCAACACGTCGCTCGTGCCGAACGGGCGGTTAATTTTTTTTTCTCTTTGCTTCGCTGTAAATATGTCGGTGGTATAACGACGGAAGGGCACGCAGGCTTTTTGCTAATACGCAGTTGGTATCGAGTCCCCTTCGACCACCCGACAGGAACGCACCGCGCGCTGAAAAATGTGACCGAGAACGCGACTGTCACTCGAACCGTTCTCTCTACGCTTTTTTACTTGAAAATAATTATACAATTCAAAGTAAAAAAATTAATCACAGGGTGACTCGTACGTTTTTAACATACCACAGTAAGCGAAATGTCAAAACGTCACTTCGGCATTTCCACCTTTTTGTCAATTCGGTATATCGAAATTAAAATAGCTGTGATACATATGCAATTCCACATTTTACAGGGAAGAAGGAATAAAATTGTGCCCTGTGGATGATTTGCACTGAACATCCGACATACATACTGAAGAATCAATTCCATCTCTCGCTTATCGCATTATGAGCTCCGATATTGCTTTACTTTTGCTTCGCAACCTTTTTCTCAATTTGCTTAATTGAGATTGAAAGAGCAAGGACAGATAGTTTCACATTCCACGAGGAAGTAGAAATAAAAAAAATAGTCAGTAACTGTTTCGTTTTTAACATACCACAGCATGCGAAATGTCAAAACGTCACTTCGGCATTTCCACCTTTTTCTCAATTCAGTATATCGAAATTAAAATAGGTGTGATACATATCCAATTCCACATTTTACAGGGAAGAAGGAATAAAAATATACGCTGTGGATGATTTGCACTCAACATCCGAGTTACTGAAGAATAAATTCCATCTCTCGCTTATCGCAATATGAGCTCCGATATTGCGTTACTTTTGCCTCTCCACCTTCTTCCCAATTTGCTAAATTGAGATTGAAAGCAAGGATATATAATTCCACATTCCACAAGGAAGTAGAAATTAAAAAAATAGTCGGTGACTGCTTCGCACCCAGCGTCCAACGTTTCCGCGAAACAATTCCACTTCTGGCTTATCGCAATCCGAGCTCCAAAATTGCAGTGTTTGAAGCTCATTCACGGCCGAGTGTGACCATCAATCGGGCGGCTTGAATCTCTCCGGCGTCGTGCACGCGCCGGGAGAGATCGGCGTAAATAAACGGGCACCGCGATATTGGAATTAGAATGTACATTCGTGAAGACGTTCACCCGTCGTACCGACGCTCGAGAGTCGAGTGGACGCGGCTGCCGCGGCGGCGTCGAGATGAAATTCATCTTCTTCGCATAGTATATGGAAGCGAGCGCGCGCAAAGAGGAAGAGAGCGCCTATCTATGAACCTTTCGAAGGCTCCTTAAGTTTCACCGACTTACTTACCGCGTCGGCGAGAGAAAACCGCATCAGTTTGCGAGAGGAACTTACGCCGAGCGGACCGAGCGCTCCGACCGCGAACGACCGTTCAAACAACGCGACGCAGTTCTTAATTCGTGTATTTTACATTTTTTTTTACTCAACTTTTGTGCAGTTAACTGTTCTGCTTTTTAAGCAAATAATTCATAAACTACCACGAGTTACCACGAGTGAACACAACGGATGTTCACTTTGAAGACAATTTTAATTTTATTAATGTGACTAAATCACGTTTGACAATAAAACGATATTTAACGCAGTGAGTGTAATTTTTTCGTAATACTGTATGTATCTTGAGGAACTTCTGAGTCTGTGCAACCGAAAGAACATAATATTCGTAATACTGTGCCTGGCGGTGCTGTACGTGCATATGTTTCTGAATAAAGTCACGAAAACTGTAGTAAATAAGAGGCTCTACTTCTGACCGACTATGTCGACGATAATTGGATTTTTAAATCCTCACTGAGTTCTCACGATCGGTGTAATGTGAAGTGTTTATCGATTATGGCAATTGTCGCAACGATGTGGAAACCGTCGTGCCTTCTCTTGCTGTTAATCACTGTTGGCTACTGCGCGACGCACGACAACGCAGATATCGCGGTGACCGAAGGTTCGAGAAACGATCGCGATCACGAAAATCGGGTGAGTCGAGTGAAATATTTCATCAACGCGGAAAATATGATTTAATAATTTTGCCGAATTTTTCATGAATTGTTGTGTGGCGATTTTTGTCTGTACGACTAACTGAGAATATTTAAAAGACGTTGCATAAAATAATCGTTTGATGGAAATAATACATTGTTTTTGCCGTTATTATTATTGTTGGATAGATGAGAGATATATGAGCAACGAAAAAAACTTTGGCACGTGGAAGAGATTAAATTTGCACGGTCCAACGAAATATGATTAGTAGAATTAATGCTGAGGCACAAAGGCACGTAAACAGCTCAGACTGCAGTAACGAGTTAATTATTTTTCCGCCGGTATCAAAAGGAAATATTTGATCAAGATGCGGCTGTAATCGCGATGGCCTTTTTTTGGCACTGCAAATTACTTTCATCCCATTGTGCAACTGCGTACGATAATTGCCGTGAAACTTTCTTTTTTATGGTCGTTGAACTTTGGACATTATTTACCCTGGCACGGCTCGTTTGCTGGTCAGAGCTATGACGCGTGACGGTTCGCCGAGCTTTTGCAGTTCGGCAAACGGATTAGCCAAAGAACTATCTGCGACTCTCGCACGCGTCGAGAAATTCCGACCATAAATACGAGCTGCTGTAATTTCGCTCCCGCAGTATCGGCCACCCCAGAATCGATTGGCGACCAGTAAAACCGACGGATTCACTGGACCACGCGACTAATTGAGAATAGTAGCTTCTTTTTAGATTCATCGGAACGAAAATATTGAATCGTGCGTCGCTCGCGCCGGGCGCGGAGATTCCCGCGTCGACTTTCCACGCAACTTTCGACTCCCGACAGAATTATAATTGGAGTTTCGTTCTCACGACCTTTGTCGTTTCTCGCGTCACAATCGCGCACTTTTCCGCCGGCGCACCGGAGAAACCGCATGCGACTGCGTTGCCTCGCGATACTTTATTTTATAACGAGAAGACTCTCCAAGTCGTTTGAAAACGCTGCTCGTAAAATTGCGCATTCCTTCGCGGGTGGGTTGTTAAATAAAATGCTCGTCAAGGAAGCTGGTGAAAGCAGCCGGGGCTTCCATATAATATCGACAATATCCGATAAATATCATGGGAAATATCTGTAACAAACATAATAGAAAATTAATGAGACCGTAAAAAATAACAAATCCACAGATAAAACAGCAAAACAATATTTTTCTTCAGGGAGCAGAAAAATTCGTCTCTTCGCGCTCGTCTTAAGTTTCGAATAACGATCGTTTCGATGCGGACTGAAAAAAATTGTCTCACAGCGAAATATCTATGCGCTTCTAACGCCCTGCGATTTCAATTTCAGAAGCATCGCTCGGAAGTGAAAGACGTCGCGTACGTGGAAGACGAACGTCCGTACGAGGACGACTACACGAAGCCCGATTCCGAGGAATTCCGGGGTGGAAAACTGATAGGAAAGTGGAGAAACAATGGAGCGGCGTTCGAGCCCAAATGGAGAGACGGCGACTCGGTGCCTCTGGTGCCTTTCAACGCGGCGAAACAGACGAAAGTCGGTCGTCACGACGGCGTCGAGGGTCCCAGGTATCGCGACTCTTCCCACGCGGTGACGAAACCCTTCGCTCGTGACGCGAGCGTAGGACGAACTCCCGACCGGGAGGGATCGGTCGAGGACACGATTCCCGCCGCGGAGGATTATCCGGCGACCGATCGTACAAAGGATGATCGCTCGCTCGAGAAGGATTACAACAGTCGCGACGAATACGACGACTCGCGAGGCTCCGAATTCTCGTCGCAGCCGCAGAAAGCGCGACCCGCCGCGATTCTCACGGACAGTTTGCGTTACGAGACTACCAAAGACGTAGTGGAACCGTTCGTAAAATTGCCGGATAACGACGACAAAATCGGCTCGATTTTGTCGCGATCGCGATACAGAGACACCTTTCAGGTTCATCCGAACGAGTACGAGCTCAATGATGAAGAGTATCAGAAGCCTCGGCCGCGAAAGCGTCGACCGCCTCAGAATTACGAATTCTCCGAGATCAGAGCGCCGACTTACTCGATCACCTGGAGCACCGAGAGGTACATCGAGAGCACACCGAGCCCGGATCGTCCGAGGTGGTCGAAGGATCCCGATCAGACGAGGAGGAGGCCCGAGAAGCCGGCGGTTCGTCGCGACCGCAACAGAAACGCCGCTCAGAATACTCAGCGAGTGTCCGAGAACGCGGAACTCAAGTCCCTCCTGAAGATGCAGCAGACCGAGGGCTTCAGTCTCTCCGAGCTTCTTCAACGGCGAAATTTGACGCTCAACGATCTTCTGAAAGGAAAACCAGAGGTGATAAGCGTGCTGAAAAAGAGCGAGAGTCGGGAGGAGGAGGCGACGGAATTATCGCAAGTTAAGCCAAAGATTTTCGAGACGACGAAGACCGTCGCGACGACCGCGCGTCCCAAGTGGCGGCCCAGTCAGACTAGAAATAAGAGCTCCGATTCCGGAAACGAGGTTTCCTCGCCTAAAAGCGAGAACGATGTTCCAGCTGGCGAAGCTCCGAAGACAAAAGAAGTGAAGGAGGTGGAGGAGGAGGAAGACGAAGAATCGCTGGAGCATCTGGATTCAGCCGAGACGGAAGACGGCCAAAGAAAGTCCAACGACAACGAGAAGTTATCGGCTATTGTCAGACTGACCAAGCCCATAATTCTGCCACGCTTGAATTCCTTTACCGAGAAGTCGATTATCGTTACCACGGGTCCAGTTGCGACAGAATTCATCGAGGTGTATCAGAACGACGAGGGCGCCGTTAAGAGCGACGACTCGGCGGCTTTCGACGACGACGAGATTATGGAATTTTCGGACTTCACGGGGAAGAAGAACGTGGAGATCACCACGAATTTGGCGCCCGGTGTCTCGTCAACCAGGTACGACGATTCCAGGCTCGAAGACGCTTACGAAGACACCGGATCGACTTTGAGCATTCAGCATATTTTGAGCATGACGGAACAGACGGTTTTGCCAACGACACAGGAGCCAAGTAACTTCGACAACAAAGAAAATTCTGTAGCGATGCAAACAGCCCACAACGACACCGATATGTTTGATCTTGACTCAGAATATCAGAGCGACGAGCCTCAGGAATTCGCCGAGGAGAGATCGGAAGAAGAATTGCCGATGGGTGATCAGCCTTACGTGAACCAGGGGGACGAAAACGAGGATGAATCGTCGCGAGAGGAGGAAGCGTGGAAGAATCACCAGATTTTCTCGACGAGCAGCAAACCCTACGAGGTCGTTGTTTCAGAAATAGAGCCGGAGGCGAGAGCGGAGATTTTCGAACTGTTCAGCTCCGGATCGAGCGCAAAGAGGCTGGAGCGTCTGCTGAAGTCGAGAAACATGAGTATCGACGAGCTGATCGCTCTGAGGCAGAGAGGATCGAGCAGAGTTCACATGGCCGAGGTTTTGAGAACGCGAGAAACGCTGGCTTCGAGATCGCAGAGTCAACGAGTCAACAGCGAAACGGCGCAGTATGAAAATAAAGAGAATGCCAGGGTGACCGAGGAGAATCTTCCAGCGACCACGATGGACGATCTCTCGGATATAGAGATCGAGACCACAACACGGGAAATTCCCGAGGCCGCGATCACCGAGGAACAAACGAATATCGCGTCGATGCGAACGGAGCAAACATTCTCGGCCTCCACCACCGAGCAGACGAATGTTTATTCGGTGCGAACGGAGCGAACGGAATCCTCGACGACGGAGGAGAAGCTCGTGGAGCGCGTGCAGTTGCTCGAGCTGCTTACGGCCTTCGATTCGCTGCCTTTCTCGGTGCGTCCCGATTTAGATCGCGAGAAGCCCGAGGAAACGAAAACACCGAGTGTGACGGATGATCGACGAGTGCCCGAGGATTTCGTGGAGAAAACCAAGAGGCCAGATCTGCCGACGAGCCTCGTTGAGGTGGGACTCGTGGAGGAAATCGCCAGAGAGGACTCGATTCCCTTCCAGGATTCGCCGGCGACGAACGTCAGGACGAATTATTCGTCGACGCTCGGCGAGGAGAGAAAGAATTTGTCGAGAGTCCGGCCGAGCATAATAGCGAGCGGCGCTATACTCGGCGTGACGATAGTCGTGTTTCTCGCTATTTTCATTGTCTGCAGGATACGTCAGAAGCAGAAATACACGTATCGAAACACGTTCTCCCGCGGTGTGTTTCAAGGTCCCGCGATGACGGCGAGAAAACTGTCGAATTCCAGCAGTCTGAACACGATAATGGTGAACGTCGTGGCGACGTCGACGAACAAGAGGCCTGAAAGAAACGAGCAGCAGGCGATCGACGATGAGTTTGATTTCAAGAGCGACATCGAGAACGACTCGCTCGACGCGAACGACAGCTGGGACACTATTCCCGATTTTATGAAATGACGAGACTCGAAATCGTGTAACGCTTAGTGATCTTTTTTTTTTTCACGTTTCGTCGCGAAGCGATTTGTTCAAAAGGCTGAATCTCTCTTCTCGTGTTATTATTTTATCGTCGCCGAAAAAGCCCCATAGCGAGTTCGACACACACGTATTTATTAATCAACCTCCTAACGCGGCACTGACCAAAAAATTGTTTGTGCAATACTAGAAAATATTTCGATGTCTCGTTATCAAATTGTACCGTCTTGTAGTCATCACGTTGTAATGTGTGTACAACCGACACGTAAAGTTAGGCGCGACGGCGCCGAACGCAAAGTATATTTATTCTGTATTACGAATTTTTATATTAAAGTAATCGTTTTGTATCACGTTTGTGTAATTTTATTGCCGCGCGCGTGATTTTCGTTGACTGTGGCTGCGCAAACTTTCGCAGAGTTCGCGTAAATATACGTGGCATATCAGTGAGCTAACCGGCGGACCTTGAATAAAAGAATCTCGGTCACAGCGAAGACTAACTTGCCGTTCGGTACTCACCGGTATTCCTCCCAATTGAAGTACGGCCTGAGCAAATCGGACACCGCGTTGTGGGTGTTGTAGAACATCTCCGAAAAATAGGCGAACTGTCTGACGATGTTCCGGCTCTGCTTCATCGCCGGCTCTGCATGAAAACGGTGAAAATTCATCTCTCAGAATCAAACTTTCAGTTCGACGAAAATCGGCCGTGGGAATTAAATCTACGTTACGATGGCTATTTTTTTTTCAACAACGCCGCGAACAGTAACCCGTTTCCTATTTATCACGCAACTTCCTCCGCGAGGAAGCCGCAATTAATAAACATTCCTTCGCACAGAAGGAAGCTTTGAGAAAAAAAAACGGAAGACAATGAAGTTACAATGCACAGCGCATTTCTTTTTCCTGCTGACTTTCGAGTTACATCCAATGGTAATTAAAGGAAGTGTGTATATTTTTTCCACGCAGGCTCGGGAGATAATTTCGCGATAAACAATGACTACAGAGGACTCAATAATTACCGAGAGTAGGACTGCCTTTCAGCTCCACCAGCTCCGCAGCGCTCATGTACAGCACAGTGCAGTAAGTAGCGGGCAAAACGTCCAGGTAGGGCTTCCACTTGGAGTTGTCCTTGTGCCTCTCGATCAGCAGCGCAATGGCCAGCGCCACTTGGGGCATGTGTTGAATCAGCGGATCGTTCTGCAGAGCGCTGAGCTCCGGAGCTGCGGTTTCCGTGCTGAGAATCAGCTTTCCTGGTATCTCGAGGGCGACTTCGTTGTCGGCAAAGTCCTTGTCGGCCTTGAGGCCCATATCGTAGCCCGGAAACTCAGAAATACTGGCCCCCTCGACGTTGGCTCCGTTCTCCTTCAGCCACTTCATGAACTGATCTATGGCCTGGGATCGCTTCGTCACGCTCGTCTTCATCTCCCTGAGGCGATTGATCTCTTCCAGGACCTCCGAGACCTCCAGATAGTTGTCCCATAGACGAGCTACGTCCACCGGGTCGCTGCACACTGCGAATCACATAAATTAGCAAGTGAAGAGGGCAAAAAAAAAATTGGAAAATCTCCGGGGAGAAAAAAATCGCAACATGTGCTCGGACGTCGCGGGGCGCGAGCGAAATGCACGTATTTACTCACGTTTGAAGAGCTTTTCGCAGAGAATATTTGTGGCATTTTTTCGGGTCACTGGCGGCTTCTTCTGCGACGACGGTGGGTGATGTTTACCTTTCGACGAGGGATGGGGCTTCTTTCTACCCATCTTTCGGCTCTAATGATGCTATCTAACTGTGCTTGCGACCTTTTCTCCAACGTACGGGCACATTATAGACGCGCGGGCACGACTAACACGGGGCTCACGGCTGCGTAAAATCGTCGATTCTTTCCGCTGACTAACTAAAAATAGATATCACACTCGAGACCGCCCCAACTGTGGGTGTCGGAATCCGGGCGACATAACCTACGAGGAGCGCGCAATCCTAGCAGACAAACCGCCAAACTCGCGGCGATAGTTCTGTGTATATGTATACGAACGAGCCGTATCGTTGCACTTTATTGATTTTCGATGCGCTACCCGCTTCCCGTGAAACACGCATAGTGAAAAATTAATTTCGTTAGGAGTCAAGCGCATCGTTGAAAATTCATTGTCGGTGATTAATTTGAAAAATAAATTAGATCGAATCATCTAATCAAACATTGCAATCAAACCGCCCGTTTGTCGTTGTTATTTCGTCCTCGTTTATTCAAGCTTCGTGATGTTTCAGGTTCAACGCTACATAACGTGAAATAAAATAAAACACGAGTGATACAACTTTTGTTTCGAACAAAACGTGTGAGAAACAAGATTCGGGTACGGAGAAGCCAATTTTTCGATCGTGTCCAGCGACGAATTTGTGTTGTAAATAACGATTGTACTTGAATGAAATCTCAGATAGCGTTTGCGAGTGAGTCGGAGAGCTACGATCGAATCCTTCCGCAATCAAACCGCCCGCTTGTCGTTGTTATTTCGTCCTCGTTTATTCAAGTTTCGTGATGTTTCAGGTTCAACGCTACATAACGTGAAATAAAATAAAACACGAGTGATACAACTTTTGTTTTGAACAAAACGCGTGAGAAACAAGATTCGGGCACGGAGAAGCCAATTTTTCGATCGTGTCCAGCGACGAATTTGTGTTGTAAATAACGATTGTACTTGAATGAAACCTCAGATAGCAGCGTTTTGCGAGTGAGTCGGAGAGCCACGAATTTGAGAATCAGCTGCGTATTAATTTTCTATGCTCTCGTATATAAGTATATATTTTATTTTTCGTAACTGAATCGAAACATCGTACATAATTTGTATCTTTGCCACTTCTACATAAAAATTCTTGTCTGTATTTCTCGATTTCACATAGAAGCTTATGTGCATATATATATATATATATTTATTTATTTATTTGTGTCCGTGATATTTGTTCAGTTATTGTGGGATATTGCAGTCTGTTATCTATAAAATTTCTTTCAACTTCAACCGATTATTACAAACAGTAATTATTGTGACGCCGGAATTTTCGCGCTGCAAAGCAAGTCGCGTTGCTATCGCCCTCGTCACAAGTGTCGTTCTCTTTCTTTCTCTCTCTCTCTCTTTCTCTGCCTCTCGGTCGGCAGGCTCGCCAGGGCAAAATTTATACTGGAAAGAAACAAATATTTTACAACCAGCGTCATTCGATTAATAATTTTATTCACTAATATACGTCTATGCTTAGCCGTTCCTTGACAACACCGCTTCCTAAAAAAAACCTTGCATCATCAAGATCCACGAATGATTTCGACACATCCCGACGGTACTCGTGCTCTCTCTCTCTCTCTCTCTCGCTCTCGACCACGCTTTTCCTTGTCTATATAAAATATATCTTCTTCATTTATCCGCGAAATAGATTACTTCGTATTTAAGAAGGAGTAAATTCAACTTGTTAAGGCTCACGTATTTCTTTCTTCTTCTTCTCGTTTCTTTTTTTTTCATCCACGCAAAATATAAGTGTCGAAATAGATTGGATCGCGGTTCGGCTGTTAAACACGCTCGCGATCTTGCTTATCACAGAAGCAACGATAATCAAAACCTTCTCTCCTCCCAATAATTATGTACATGGTACATTGTACAGAATTGTTTCGTTTTTTTCACTCTCTCTTTTTTTTGACAAATATTTTCACATGTCGGCTTGTTTGCAGCGTAAAAACTCGATACCTTAAACACTAAGATACAGATACAGTTACAATCGAGAATAATAATTATCGTAATAATAATAATAATATTAATAATAGATATCATTATTTTTATACAGCCTAATTTCTAAATAGAGCCTTATTTAGTATATTTTACTCCACATGATTCGGTCGTTCCCATCTCGCGCGTCTGTTACAAGTTCAACGTAAAACGCGGGCGCCGCGTGCGTCCGAATCTACAGAGTCTTCAATGGTGATACCACTTTCTTTAGTCACAGACACACACGCGCACGAGACGTACGAGAATTCGCGCGTTATATTATCTTTTTATTCGTTTTGTTTTTATCATAAAAAATTGGAAAAACAGCTATGCGTTTTTCACACTATTTATCATTCTTTCTCCGGGCACCCGAGTCGCGTTGGCGTCTCGACGACGCGCGTCGTGTTTAAGTGTTTTCCTTTTCCCTTTTGTCTTATTTTATTTTTTTTCAAGGAGACGATCGCGCGTCATCCGATTCACAAACACTGGAGTACATTGTGCGAGACAACGACGAGAGAATTTGTTTCCTTTTGTGTTCGTTTATTTGTTTTTGTTGTTGTTTTTTTTTATTCAAAGAGCGTACCTCGTCCCTTGCGTTACTTTTTGCGTTACGTTCTCGTTGACGAGTCGTCGAATGGTTTATTGCGTTGTCGTGTCCGAGATGCTCTGACGCCAGGTCGCGTGGAAAGGTATCTTGAGGATCTTCACCCGCGTCTTTGGCAACGCCGTGAGAAGAAGTTTCTGCAATTGCGGCAGCGGCAGGATGTCCACCTGGGGATTCGTCAGGTTCGACTGCGGTTTGTCGTCTGTCGAGAACAAAAAGCAATGACATTATTCGTCGGTGTAACAATTTTATCCAGCTGTTTTGACTATTTTGAAAAATTCTTGTCTGCGAATTAAATTAGAGTAGAAGTGTCGTTTTTGGCCACCTTTGGTCCAATTGTGGACACCAAGTTTAAAAGGTTTTACTTGTTTATGTTGTTAAATAAAACAAAAATGGGCTTGACAATCTTATAAAATTGTATGAATACTTTCGAGGGATTAGCATCCGAATATGAAAAAAAAAAAAAAAAAAAAAAAAAAAAATTAAAATTGATTACAGTGAAAATGGCCACAAACGGTACAGTGGCCACAAATGGTACTTCTACCCTATTCGTCAACTATTTGGTGTTCTTTGTATTTTTTTCTTTTTTGTACCGCGTTAAAAATTAGGGGATCAAAATGTGGACGCACCTTTATGTGGATCGTTGTCTTCCTCGACATCCTCGATGAGTTTTAAGCAGGGCACAGGCTTGAGAACCGGTATGGAGTCACCGGTAACCTGTTTATTCATTTGATTGCATTGATCGACGAAGAGTTCGGTGACCCTGAGCAGCTCGAGCGTCACGCCCCACACGAAGTGCGTCAGATTGTTCGAGAGTTCGGTGACGCCGCCGAGCACCATGTTGTTCGAGGTCGCCGACTGTGATATGTAAGTCGGAATGATGAGGAGCCTCTTGATGTTCTTGCAATTCGAGAGGCACTTGTCGAAGCCGTTTTTCACGTCGAAGTTGACGAGCTCGAGCTGACTGAGCGTCTCCAACTTCGAGACACCCTCGAGAATGTCGAAGGTGCAGCAGGTACCCTGTCCCTTCTCCAGCCTGAGACGCTCCAGTTTCACCAACTTCAGAAGCACCGATGTTCCAAATTTCTCCGGGAAATCGGAGCACTCGCCGAGCTCCAGGGTCTCCAGGTTTATCAACGAGCCCAGGATGTCGATGTTCTTTTTGCCCAGCTCCTTCACCGACGTTAAACTCTGCGGAAATGCATTAAACAATATTGTAGTTTGCGGTTTTACGAGCGAGAGAAAAAGGTTAACAACACGGTAGATGTGATTAAAATTAATTGTAAAGATGTGACGAAAATTAATTGTAAAGATGTGACTAAAATTAATTGTAAAGATGTGACTAAAATTAATTGTAAAGATGTGACTAAAATTAATTGTAAAGATGTGACTAAAATTAATTGTAAAGATGTGACTAAAATTAATTGTAAAGATGTGACTACAATTAATTGTAAAGATGTGACTAAAATTAATTGTAAAGATGTGACTAAAATTAATTGTAAAGATGTGACTAAAATTAATTGTAAAGATGTGACTAAAATTAATTGTAAAGATGTGACTAAAATTAATTGTAAAGATGTGACTAAAATTAATTGTAAAGATGTGATTAAAATTAATTGTAAAGATGTGACTAAAATTAATTGTAAAGATGTGACTAAAATTAATTGCACAGACGTGACTAAAATTAATTGTAAAGATGCGACAAAAATTAATTGCAAAGACGTGACTAAAACTAATTGCAAAAAATCGTCGACTGACCAGATGCGTCAGTTGCGTAAGTTCCTGGAGCGGCGTGAGATCTCCCTGCAGCGACATTCCGCTGATGGCTTTGAGCCTGAGTTCCTGGCAGGACTTGAGGTTGCCGACCGACTCGAGGCTCAGCGAGTCGCACTTTATCGACATGGCGCTCAGGATCTCGAGCTGCGGACAGCTCTTGATCACCTCCTCGACGACCATCACGGGACACCGGCAGAGCTCGAGTTTCACGAGACTCGTGACGCGCGGTATCACCGTGACGAATTTCCTCCAGATGCCGTCGGACTCGCCGGCCACCAGCATTTTCCTCAGGTCCAGATGTTGCGTGCCGTGCCTCTTCAGGGAATCCGCGAGGCCGTCCCAATCCGTCACCTGGCTGTTCTTCATTCGCACCGTCTTCCAGAGATTCGGATGCGCCGCGAGATCCCGCCACATTTTGCACACCCGCGCGGCTCTCAGTAACTCCTGGACCTTGAGGTACTGGAAGATCCGCGAGAGCGCGTGATAACCCGCGCAAACCGAGACCATGAAGTGCCTCTGATCCGTTTCCACCGGCACGACTTTCTTTCTGTAAAGCAGAAGCAAACGAGACACTCAGGCGCCGTTCGAATATTCGTCGGGTCGGGCGATCGGTACTATTTTATTTAACGTAAAGATTTGGTCAAGCGTTCGTTCACTTTTGGTACCGAACATCATCGAAAGAAATAAACATTAGCGGAATGATCGTATTTTCTTTTCGGGATTTAGGAATCGAGGATAGAATCTGTTTGTTTTGGTGTTGTTTCTTTCGGGAAAACGCACTAAACTGTTTATTTTTTTGTGTTCTGGCTCACACATGCCTTTATATCTGTAAATATAAAAAGTAAAAATGAATTAGATTTTCTGTTCTCACTGAAGCACTTAACAGATAGATTGACTTCGTAATTGTAGCATTAATGTAACACGGCTCTTTGGTTAAGCTGAGGCGTTGACGCGAACTGGGAAATGGAGATCGATGTCCGCGGGTTTTTTTTTTTTTGGTTAACGTGAAGATTGTCCCGATACTTTGATACTACAATTACGGGATATTGAAACAACCCGGCACACTTTATTCGTCGAACATTTCTCTTTTCTTCTTTAAATTCGGCCACATTTCGAAGCTAAGGCAGTGTGCTTCGATCATAAGTAAAAATCAAATTCATTTTTCGTTCCTCCGTCGAGCTTTTATATTTGCAAATATAAAAAAATATTGGTATATATTGCATTTACAATAATGAACGAACGAACGATTCTTTCGAGGCTTCTCGCGCCGTCAAACATCAGCTAATGCATGTTCCTCAAATATTCATATATTGCCGAATGAACTATTCGTTTAAGCAAAGTACATTCAGGCATCTGTTTCTTTTTCTCCTAAACCATATACAAAAATTTAAAAGATAACAGCAATTAACCGCGTTTAAGTCTTGTAAATACAATATGTACAAAGCAACTGCCAAAACCTCAGAAGGGAGAGAGTTACCTCAATGTATGAATAATTAGGACGAAAAAAGAAAAATGAACATTACTATCGAAAATGAATAGCGACTTACTTGTTAGCCGGCGGTAAACTAACGGAGCTCGTAGGAACAGTCTCCGGTGGAACGCTACCCGATTTCGTAGCAACATTCTCCGTTTCTATACTCTCGGCATTCCCGTCGCCCGCCCCCGTTTCCGTATTCTTGGAATTTACTTCGACTGTCTGAGTCTGCTTTTTCACCGTTTCCGTTTCCACGGGTACCACCGGAACTTCGACGCTCGGTGCATCGATCGGCTCGCTACTGATTAATTTCGAATTTTCATCCTCGTGCGTCGAAACTTCGGGTGTCTCGGTCTCCCGAACGTCGATAGGAATTTTCTCCGCCGTCTCGTTTGATTCCGAGGCCTCGACGACGTTCGGTCTATCATCCATAGACTCGTCCAGTTCGTTTATCGTCTCGATCGGCGTGACTACCTCGGGCGACGGTGACTCTTTCGCGATCTCGCGATCGTGCGGCTTGGAAACGTCGTTCGTCGGTTCGGGTATCACCCGCAAGCTGGAATCCTCGGCGGGCATGTCCGAGTGCGACGCCTCGGGCAGCACGGGCGCTTTGTCGCCGATTTTGTCGGGTCTGACGGTGACCGCGGGCTGCACGGCCATCGCGTTGTTCTTCGGCACGACGATGTAACGTTTGCCCGCCATCAGGGCGATATTCTGCGCGGGTTTCGGTATCGTACCGTCGTGACTGTGAAGAAACTCGTTGCCCGACTGCAGCCACGAGCCGTCGCCGGTTTTCTCGGGCCCGGGCGACGAGCGCGGCGAGCTCGAGCTCTTCGAGGCCTTCGCCGCGGCTCTCATCGCGGTTTCCTCGCTCTTCGGGATCCTCTGAAGCTTCGGCGGCGGATTGACCGTCGGGTGTGCCGGTTTTGCGCTCTGCGCGCCTATCATACTTATCGGAATTAACGGAGGGGGCGGGGGAACGGAGCCTACTTGCTGATGCTGCTGAGATTTCGAAGAATCCTCGTGACAGTTCTACAAACAAAACCGCCGACTTATTTCTCCGGTGTGGAGCTATTTATGGGATTTTTTTTTCTTTTCTTTTTTTTTTTAGTCCAGTCAATTTGCGAGAACATCGGACACTCTTGAGTTTTCGGCCGGGTTTTTGCAAAATTAAACATTGTGATGGAACAGATTATCAATTCAACTTTTTATACGCCTTTTTTAATTTAATTTTTTTTCATCATTTCGCAATTTTTGTTTTTTTTTTTCATGATTTAATTTATTTGTTATCGTCTCTAATTATTTTCAAAATAAAGTCGTTTTGTTTTGTTACACCACAAAGGTCGATTTTGGGCATATTCGCAGCGGCTTATCGCAACTTCTTTTTTTTTGTTACTTGACTGGACTATCTCTCGTCTGTGCGATTTTCCTTTTGTTTTTTCAATTTACCTTGCAGACGTAATCGCTGCCTGCAACGTCGACGTCGCCAACGCATTCGGGATGATACAAGCAGAGGCAGACGCGACACTGTAAGCTTGGTATCAGGCCCATGCTCGTCGAACATCTTATGCTGCACGGTTCCTGGAGTTTGGCCCTGTAAGATGTGCGTCGGTAGGGGGAAAGGATTGAGAGGATAATAAATTCGAGTTTCGTGACAGATTCGAGGACAGCGGGATTGAGGGATCAAACCGATAAGGGATGAAATCATTGCGTACGGTATTTGCATCGAAGAATAATGCTCTAAATCGCATCGCCTGCTTTTTTTTGCCTCGCGAACTCGTCAAACGAAGTTTTCGAACGACTTTAGTTGCTAATTCTCCAAGCAATGTACAAGCTGAACGTATTAGAAGAGAAGTGAACGGATAAATGAAGCCGGTCTACTCACTTTATAATGCGTTTTGTCTTGGCCGGTGGCGTCTTTTCCACAATCGGTTGACTTCGTCTCGTGGTCGCCGGCGAACTCCACTGAGGCGGAAGCATCTCAGGCTCTTTCGGGGGTGACTTTGCGACTTCTTCTGTGTAAATTGGGATTCGTGCAGTTATTCACGTTTAATTTTTTAAAAATGAAAAAAGGAATTAAGAAAATTCGAAAAATCGTGTAATGAATAACTCACTTTTCTGCTGTCCCTTCTTGCCCGGGACTTTGACTTTGAAACCAGCAGGTGTGACTTTGGGCGATTTTGCGGCGACCTTCGCCACCGGCGGAGGCGTCAGCGGTTTCTCCACGATCTTCTTGGCCACCGGGGTCTTTTTCGGCGCGACCACCTTTTTCGGGGGCGTCGGCACTGGTCCCGTGGATTCTCTCACTCTCGCGTCTCGGATTATCTCAAAATCGGGGTTGTTTACGCCCAGAGGCTCTTTGAAGAATGTGAAGTTGTCTATCGTCAGTTCTTTCGTATTCACTGGAAAAATGAAATTTTAATTGTAGTTATATGAAAAGCCATCAGTCAATTGACACAGAAATATCTGTATCTTTTTTCTATTATTTTTTGTATACTGCTCGTTAATCTTATATATATTTTGGAAAGTTATTTGTCTGTTGTTGTTTGTCCCAGCTCCCTTAATTAATGTCTGCCCTAAATAATAAAGCCTTGCCCCTCTTAATTTAAATCTGTCCCAAAATTGGAAATTTTGATTTATGTTAACCTGCCCATATGCGCGGTTCGCACGCTTACCCAATTAACACACCACTAAAATCGAGATTACTTTTTTTGGCTCGATCGAACCTGGATTTTCTTCCTTCATTCGAGATAAAACTCTATAACGAAGAGAATGCCGACAGGCGGAATGCGATATCGTGATTGTTTAATTTTTTACAAAATGTTAAATTCAGACCCCCAAAAATCGCAAAAAACGAAAGGGGGACCCCTTCTAAAAATTTCCTATTTTTGAGGGTCTGACTTCGACATCCTGTAAAAAATGCAGAAATCAAGATATCGCGTTCCGCTTTGCGGCATTCTGTTCGTTATAGAGTTTTCTCTCGAACGCAAAAAGAAAACCCAGGTTTGGTCGATCGAAAAAAAAGTAACCTCGATTTTAGCGACGTGACGAAATTTCGAAAAAAGTGAAAAATCATTTTTTGCATTTTTTTCATCGAATTTTGTTTTTCGGGCAAACAACGGTGCTTTTCGGAATCAGCGGGAAATTTCCCATTGGATAGGGTTTTCAAACTTTATGAAATCGAAAATTTTTCTTTCTCGATTTCGTAAAGTTTGAACGTTAATTTCACGTTAATTTACTTAACATTCTAATTTTGATGTAGCGAGCGTGCGAAGCGTGCGAGCCACTACAACCAGCCAGTAATTCAAAAAATACTCACAGTATTCTGCTACCTCCCTAAAACTCCTAACTTTTTTGCCCTTTGGTGTGTAGTAGTAAATATCTGCCATTCTCTTAACAGCATGTTCCGATCCTGCTCTGAACACCAGTTCTCTCTTCCACCCGTACTTGAAGGGTTCTCTGAACAGAGGATTGGTCATATCGACCGAAACTTTTTGCTTCAAAGCTCCCCCAGGACTGACTCCCCTGGCCACTCTCCCAGCCTTCAGCTTTGGCGTTATTCCAGAGGGACTGCTGTTCGCCGAGGAATTAGCCGACTTGACAAAAGACTCGTCAAGTTTCAGGGGATCCGTCTCCAGGTCTAAGCTATTGGCCGCTCCAATGGAATCCGTATCCGACTCCTTCTCCTTCTTTATCTTGAGCCCGTCGTATCCATCCATCCCATCGTTCCTCCCATCGCCAAATTCACCGTCATCATCCTTGTCGTCAAGATTCTTCAAATTTGTCAGGCCCTTGGACGTCGAGCGTCTGCGTCTTTTCATCAGCGGCGACTCGGCGGATTCTGCTTCAGCTGCGCAAATTGTTAGCGTCCATTCGTGAGAAAAGAGTCGCATGCAAGAGAGTACAGCGAACGCCGCTACATTGTCTATACTCACCGATAAGTTTCTGCAGCACCTGCGTGCCAGGTTCGACGGTGTCCATGACTTGATTATCAAACCCATTGAACTCCGTAGAGTCCTCGGAGCTGACGTCGTCGGGTTCCGAGAGTTTCCGCTTCTGTCCCCGTGTGTGCGGTTTCGCGTCAGTCTCGACGTTCCCCGTCGAGTTGGCCTTGAATTTCCGCAATTTTCGCCTGAACAGCGGCGTGCCCTTTTTCTTCGGGCTCTTCAGGTCCCCGTTCACCTCGCCGCCGCTCTCCTCCATCTTCGCGTTCGCGCTCGAATTCTCGACGAGCTCGTCCCGCGGCTCCGGCGTTTCGTCCGCGATTTCGAGGTTAGGTTCCTCGCGCGGTACCTCGGCGTTCCCGCCATTCGCGTCGGCCGCCTCCATCGTGCGAGCTCACCTCTCGCCGGCCGTAAACCCTCGCTGGTCGTCGCCGCGCCGCGTAAAACCTCACCGTACGGACTCGCCGCTCGCGTTGTCGCGCGTATCACGAGCTGATCCGGGCGGCGTATCGCGAGCCGCGTATCGCGTTATCCGTAGCTCAAACGGCCGAGAACGAGCACGATCGTGAAATCGCGTTCATCTGTTTTTCCTCTCTCCTCCTCCTCCACCGCCACCTCCTCTCACTCGTCGCGCTCGCTCGCCACACCGCACAACGACGACGACAACACGCGGCGGGCACTTTCGTCACTTCGCCGCAGCACGCACGCTATTTACACGACCGCGGGAGGACCTAAACGCGAGCGCGTTCCACGCGTAGCCGAGCATCGTCTCGCGACTATCCGAACGCTCCCGCATTCCAAGCGCGACTAGAGAAATAACAAAATAATAACAATAATATATATATATATGTATCGATAATGATGATAATAATGCGCACATACAATGCAACCGACGCACGGACAGTCGGACGCGCGGCGCGATCCCCGGGGGCTGGCTTGGTGTGTGCGGTGAACTTGGGCAACTCTTCGGTGGGGGACGAAGCCGAAACTTCCAGCCGAGCGAGCAAAGGTGGCTTCGGTGTGGCAGGCAGGCAGCGCCGCGTCCGTGCAACGCCAGACCGGAAGTCGCACTGTGCGCGTTGGTGCCCGGTGGCTGTGCTTCTTTTCCCGCTCGCGCGGATTGGCGGAATACGAACCACGCGCACCACCACACACGGGTTCCCTCAGGACGCCATGTTTGTAGCGCTATATTACGAATCGCCGCGCTGTTTATGCTACGCCGGAGAGACTCGACGCGGCGTCATTAGAACGAAGCTATGGTAGGGAGAGCGGCTGACGGTGGGTTTGTAGTTACGCGCGCCGTTGATCGTCAAGCGATAAAACAGATGCGCTCGGCTGCTCGTTTGAATCGTATCTCGAAGCCTCCGAGGTTGACAGATTGTTTTTTTGTCTATCGTTGTGGAATATGTATTCGTTTTCGGGATATAATTTTGCTCCGTTTAGCTGTACAAACGGAGTGCATGCTTTTCTTTTCGTAGACTCCTGATGGTTATTCGAAATGGGAATTAAACAAAGTTTAGTCGAGTTATTATTTCAATACAGATTTCAATATGTCATTATAAAAGCACGATTTTCTTATTCATCGAATTTCAATCGAGCTACAAGAAGCGTAATTCATGACGCAAATGCTTCGATCAGAGCGAGATATTTTTTAATATGCAGATGGAATGATAAAGAAATTGTTTTTTCATAAATACATAATTAAAATAGGGACGAAGCAGGAATCGCCACGGGTATCAAGGTTGATTCAACTATCCGTCTCGTTTTTTTTAAATATCGTTTTCTTTATTTTGTAGAAAACTGCGTGATAAGTACACCAATAATCTTGCAATGTCGAAATGTTTGCCGATTAACCGGGGCGCAAGTGGGGGGTCCTCCTCCGCCGCCGAGGGTGAACAAGCCCTCGGTTCACCGCGGTGACCCCCGGAAGGCCCGAATTTTTACCTAGCAAGCCAGAGCAGTGAACAACGAACATTTTTTTTTTTCTATGTGGTAATGGTACAATTCTACGGCGTAAAAAATGGGTTTTTATGTTGTTTTCTTTTCTTCTCGTTTTTGTTTCTTTTCTTTCTTGTTTTTTAAATTAGTTTACAATCCAATCGAGAGCTGCGTTTGAACAGTGTCCACGACTTTATTGACCCGGATTCTCGTTTCGTTTCATTCCATACATATACAATATGTTCTCCCGAAGTGTCTTGTTTTTCGAGAGGTGCGGCTGAGTGAAGGGGGCCCTCGAGTTAAATAATCTTCATTTCACTTAGAATTTACGCCAAGGGCCATTTTTTATCGTCCTACAATAATAATGATAATAATAATAAGAATAATAATAATAATGATAATGATAATAATTGTAATAATAATAGTAATCATAATCATAATAATAGTAGTAGTAGTAATAATAATATTAATAATCATAATAATCATAATAATAAACGTAATGATAATAATAATAATAGCAATAATAATAATAATCATAATAATAATGTCGTGACCTATTATGAACGCTGGTCTCGTTTTGCCAACAAAAGGGCGTTCGTTTCACGTTAAATTTTTCAACCGGATGGAGACGCGAATAGTAGAAGCGACCTAGATAAACGACATTGTCTCTACACATCAATCGATTACTTAAAGAGTTCGTTTTTTTGTTGTTGTTGTTGGATTTTTGTGTTCTCTTCCGTCGTGTCTTTCCTTCGGCGTAATTTAACTACTTCGTACACATCAGCGACATTGAGGATACTTTGCCGCGTACAAACGAAAAAAAAACCCCTCGGGCGCGCGCTCGTAATCTCGACGTCGTGTTTCATTTGCCTATCCCACCCCGCATCCCAAACCCCCCTTCAATGATTCCCTCGTGTAATTCAATTTATAATAAGCCACTGTTATCTCGAGGGAAATAGAATACATTTACAAAAATTCACGTTTTTTTGATTCATAAATTCTCAACTACATCCATCAGTCTGTGGGTCATCTGTGCATTGATTCGTACTTTTTGGTCGCTGATAGTAACAAAAGAATAAAATAGAAACAAAGAGGATAGAGTTAAATTAGTAAAAAAAAAAAATAATAATGGACGCTTCACGGTAGAAGGATCGTAGAATGACCGGATCTCGTTTGCATCGTTCGACGTTGCTGAACACAGATGGATCGCGTGCGCACCCGTTTATTATTGAGACAGTAAAGAAAAATTGCGGTTTCGGGTGGAGTCGCGAGCCGGATCCTTCTTCCGTGAGAGACTAGACTCACCGATTTCTCCTTAACAGTAGGATATTATTATAATCGTAAGCTTAGTAGTTTAGCGAGCGATCCTCCCCGCGTGAGAATGCCACGAACTTTGGAGACTTCGTTGCATACCGTCCCGTTCAAAGGCCACGGACTTAATATGCACTTTTTGTGTGATCAATGAATTTCACAATTGTCGCGCCATGAGTTGAACAAAAAGAGAATGAAATACGATGGACGTTCGCAGCTGCGCTCCCAGCTAAAATAGAGGCAAATCGATTCGCACGAATTCAATTAATGTTATTAATGTTATTTTTTTTTTATAAGGTTGACGCCAATTTGTGAGTAAATAAAATCGACGAAGCTGTTGTTGGTGATATTTTGGTTTTCATACGGATCTGCAAATTTCGATAACTTTCGGTTGAATGAGTAAAGAATATTTAATTTTTCTGGATCGATTTGAGAAAGATTTATTTTCCTGGGATAGCGGTGAGAACTGATGAGGAATATAATGGTGTAATATCGTATGAAGACGTAATGCGTTAGTCGGAGTATGGAAATTCGTAGAGTGAGAAGGCCACATTTCCGGAAATGTTTAGTACATAATTATCTGAAGAACCGTAAATCCCGACTTCTATCACTCGAGCAGAGGAAGATGCCGAGGTGCAGTTGTTTTTCGAGCATCGATCGACCTCAATTAGAAATCTGTCTGAGAAAGTGGACGGCAACCGCATCGAACCACTGACGAGTCATGAATTCGGAGATAATTTTTCTTGTTAATTTGTTTCTTCTTCTTCTTTTTTTTTACATTAGACTAATATGGAAGTTCCAGCCATTGACCCGCAAATTGCATTATACTCGACGAAATGTTAAAGTTTTATTTAAAAACTAATTTACGTTCTCTTAGATTTTACGAATCGGTAAGGACTAATATCCTTTGGTATAATACTTAAAAGAAAAATAGTCGTAATAATAAAGTTACCGTCTGACCACATACTGGAAACGTTATTTCTTTTTCGTAAATGCAGTTTCACAAACACGGTCAATGACTGAGGTATCCACCTTAAGCGCTTCTCGCCTGAACAATCACGAAAACGGATTTCGATTAACTATCATCGAGGACAAACAATTGAAAGACTTTCCTCAATTAAAGATTGATTTACCGATCGCAAGACTAACGCTAATCGTAATCGTAATAAGGTCCGCTACCCAATCTCGTCTACGTCAACTTATAATTACGTATATTGATTTAATTTAAATTCGATACTAAATCTAATAACATTCAAATTTAACCGAGGCTTGCACAGGACCCATTGGATTAAACGACTCATTTTATTTTTCTTTATCATCATCTTATATCCCCGTTTAATAATTCCCCCGACCCTTCCCTCCCCGCCCCAGCTCTTAATCGTAAGATCACGTCTTCCGACCTCTCAAAATACAACATTTTTTCTTTTGTTTAATTAACCTTCGTCGTCTAATATTGCATGCGCGTGAACACATTTCGAAGATGGAAAAAAACACCACATACTTAATATTTTCTTAACATTTCGTTTTTTCTTTTTTTTTCTTCTTCTTCGTCTTCCTCTTCTTTCTTTTCTTCCTTCGTTCTCCGAGCGAGCCACGTCGGCTCGCGAGTTATATACGCAGCGAGTCGGTTAACTGGTCGAAATTGTCGTGTGTGTAGAACTGGCCGGACACTGACTTGAGACAGTTTTGTGTGATTGAGGTATCGCCGAGCGTCGCCGAGGCCTTGACCGTCCAGTCGCGATGCGAACCTCCCGCATAGCGCCGATCGAATAATTTTTATTTGCTACTCGTGGCATCCGTTTTTTTTATACAGTTGTCATATGTAATTCACATTATCCAAGTATATAATATGTGATAGAACTTGAGACGATATACATGTCGCGTATATATTCAAATGCAGATTGATTTTTTTATTAGTTCGCAATACGTAATAGAAAAAAAATTGCGCAACTCGCGTACAACACGAGGACTATAAGACTTTCGTCCCTTTGCAAACGACGAGACAACGAACGGCGCTAACCAATCGAAGCCTAAGGAAATTATCAGAGAGTTTGCGTTCAGTTAGCGCAGAAACCGCTTTTCATCTTTTTGTCTCCAACGGGACGACGTCTTGACATCTCGACCGGATCGCAAAAGCACCATCGACGCTCGGCTTTTCTACTCGATTTTATTATTTATTCTTCCATCATGTTGGATACTCGGGAAATATTTATTTACGATAATTGGTGACTTCTCGTGTTTATATATTTTAATGTTTGCTCTGCCCCGACATCGCGACAATCGCGCTTCGTCCTCGTAAACGCATCTCTTATTTTTCTATTCGATGTTTTCGCGCTTCCGACAATCGCGACAGTGGAGTTTTTTTTTCTTTTTGGGACTCGCGTCGGTCGCTCGGCCGGGGGGCAGATCTCGTCTTATTCCATCAAAACTGAGGCCCTTATCTATTTGTATAATAATAAAAGTAGCGTTATATCGGACATTCGTGAGGGACGCTCGAAGGGCAGGAGGACTTCACGACGTTGCTGCTGACGGGTATAATGTGTGTGTGTGAGTGAGAGAGAGAGAAATAGCGGGAAGAGAATCGCAATTACAATCGCGAGATTCGCGGGGCGAAGAGACCGATCGTGGGTTTCCCGTACGAATCACTAAAACGTGACCATGAAGGTATCCAAAATCCCGTCCGACGGACCACCAACCTCGCGAATTACAGACAAATAAAAACCATGAAAAAAAAGGAAGGAAACTCGCACGAACATTCGGAAAATATTTCGAATTATTCAGCAAATTTTAAGCGTGTTTCGAGTTTCGAGCGTCCCGTCGACTCGTGTGTATCATATGAGTTGTTTGTCGTTATTTTTTTATTTGTTTTCCCTCTTCTCGTAACGTGTATGCTGCTTCTTCGACGTCGTTTCTCTCTCGTATATTATTTTTATTTCATTCTCTTCCTCCCTCGTCGTTTCTCTCATTCGTAATCGTTACGTAGCATAATCATTTTTTTTTCTTTAGCCATAATCGTTATATCGATATTGATCTACCTAGCCTAATATTTACAGATTTCATTTCTTTTCCTTTCGTCTCGCCTTGGCACTTCTTTTTTGCTCTCCCCGCGCTCTCGCGTTCTCGCTGGGATTCCTAGCGCGCGCGCACACATACACAAACTTACATTACATACACACGCGAACAATTATTCAAGCATTCACAAATGGTCTGTTGGCATTCACGCAGTCGCACCCACACGCGCTTCCCCTCTCTCCCCTCGCTTACATTTATTTCCCTGTCGCGCGTGACTCTCGCGAAATCCGCCTAATACGTCCAAGTGTTACTTTTTTCCACCTCCCCCCCCCCCCCCCCCCTTCATCTCTCTTGTCTCGTTCTCCGTTTCTTTTTTTCATCTCTCGTTTAATAATAAAATTCTCGCAAACGTGCATTAGTCGCAGTATTGCCAATAAATAATTTACTAAGTCTTTTTCGCAATGAACAAACTTCCCGCGGTTTAATTACTCTCCGTGCGGACTCCGTTGCGGCTGATCCTCGGTGTCCCGGCGACGAGGAAGGTGAAGAGTGCAATTTCCATGCCGCCGCTGGGAGATCTTCCTCGCCCTCGTCTTCGCTGGACCGTCTTCGTCGCTGCGCGTCTCTCCTCCTCCTCCTCCTCGCTTCGCGTTTTCACCGCGCATTTCGTTTTGCTCTTCGGACGGCTGCGAACCCCCGTTGGATCGCGGCGTTCTTTTTTTTGTTGCCTTTTTCTTTCCTTCCTTCGTTTTTGTTTTTCGCTTCCACACGACGCCCGAGTCTCTCTCGGCTCCTCGTCCAGGCAGTGGAGCCGAACGAAGGGCAACGGAGGCTTCGTACGCGACGGAAAGTCCAGAGCCGCTTGGCTCTCATTGACTCCTCCTTCTCCTTCTTCTCCTCCTCCTCCCAGCGCCCAGTTTCCCATAAAATTATATTATACATATAGTGTTTCTGAAGTTTTATGTCCCGCGAGTCAGTCTTGAGGATCTCCTTCCCCGTGCCCCGAGGAATCTGTCGCACGTACCGACAGCCTCTTCGTGTGGCGGCAACTACGACGACGACGACGACCATGACGACGACGACGATGATGAGGACGCGGAGGACGATACCAGGTTCTCGTGGCCCCGTTGCCGCTTCTTCGAGGACTTGGGGCGCGGCGGCCCCGCCTTCGATCAGACGTGCTGCCGATGATGGTTCGTCTCGTCGGCCTCGCACGGCACCACCGTCAGGCTCGAGAGATTGCTCAGATTCCCACTGGATTCGGAGTAACTCGAGAGCGTTGGCCTCCTCGCCGGTGGCACCACGACCGCCGGTGTCGAGCCGCCGGCGCTCGGAAACTTCCGAAACACCCTCAGCAACGAGCTACCCGCACTGTGACACCTCACTATTCGATCCGGCGCGTCCAGCAGCGCCGACTGACTTCGGTAAGGCGGCGGACTCTCGCTGTCGAATACCGTCCGATTTGGCGGTGGCCTCACGCACTTCTGGTATATCTCGCTCTCCTGTTTAACAGAAAAATATACGAAATCCTTCGTTAGAACACACGAAAATTAATGGTGTAACGCGAACGACGATTGTGTTGAGATCGGAGTTGTAAATCCTTAATTTTTATAGAAATTAAACTGATGGTACGATTGGCTTTGTAATTATGTTTTTATAATAATTACTCGTAAAGATTATAATATGATGTGTAGACTTTTAAATAGAGGCAAGGAATATTCTTTTGCCATAAAACTTTATGGTAATCTTATTGAAAAAAATGAAGAAATACTGTTAATGCTTTGCGAAAATAATGGAGGACTGTGCTTGTCCATTTTTCTCACAATTTCTTCTAAAATTTCATGAAAAATTACGTTTTTCCTACGGCTATTCAAAAGTTCACATATAATTTTAGACTCGCTTCAGGTCATCATTATAAAATCGTAACTAGAAAATAAACTGTTGTGTAAACTTTAATTTTAAAAGTAATGAGGACTTACAACACCGGTTGGGATTTAACAGCGATTTTTTCATGAGACTGTGGCAATTATTATTATTACTATTATTGTTATTTTTGTACTCCACACGGAAACCTTTTTTTGTGTCGCGAAGGGTAAGAGGAATTTTTTTTTTAGATGCATATCGAGCACACCCCAAAGCAGACGTTAGCGTGTACATGGCGAATGGAAACCGGCAGCTGCCGGGACAGCGTTCGGTTACCGAAATTCTAGATCACCGCATCCTCGATGCAGGCATCAAGGCACGTACGGCCCGGCGCTCGTGTGCACGAACCCCCGAACTCTCGTTACTCTCAAGGAACTCCAGGAATGTTTTTAAATTTGATCTCGCTGCGAGCTACCCCGGGTGCTGTTTTTTTTTTTTTGCTGCTCTTATCGACCGAAAACTATACCCCGCCCATAACATTCGTGTGGCTTTGTCGGCGAGGCGACACGAAGAAAAAAATTGGGGCCGGGTAGAGAGAGGCGGTGAGTGATTCGAGAAGGGAGCGAAGGACGATCCCAGGGTCCGCTGACTGCGTTGAAATGCAATTTTCGATGGAATTTTCATCGCCGCGCATTTGCTCGTATCGAAGACGTTTTATTTGCGTCAAATAAATCCTGTTTGGTCGGCATGCGAAGTATCGATATCATTCAAATTAGTAAAACAAATTTATTTAATGAGCGTGTTTATTTACTCAAGAATAAATATTTTTGAAAGCAAGAGTGTTATTTGATTGTAACTAAAATTGTACTCTATTCAAATACACCCCACATTAATGTAAAACAAACTTATTACCTCGGCATGCCTGAGTTGTACATCAGCCACTTTTTTAGAAAAAGATGTGCAGAAAAAAAATGATGTTGAAGTTTGCATCGTTGGAATGCAACGAAATTCAGAAAAAAATTAATTATGATAAATCCAAATGATGAAATTAGGTATAAAAAATCATCATATCAATTAGTTCATGTGATGATTTTTTATACCTAATTTTGGTAACACGACAAATTGCCCCAACGACAAAATATCCGCAAAAATTCCCGGCGACAAAACGCACTAGCAACAAAACGTACCAGCGACAAAATATCCCATTTTGTGTTTCATTAAATATTCCGCGTTAAAATATCCCAGCGACAAAATATCCGCTATAGATTTTGAGGTGGGATATTTTGTCGCTGGGAAATTTTGTAGCGGAATATTTTGTCGCGGGATGTTTAATGAAATTTGAAGTGGGATATTTTGTCGCTGTGGTGTTTTGTCATGAAGCCATAATGTCACCATTTGGGTTAATTAGAATTAATTCTTTTTCTGAATATCGTTGCATTCCAACGATGCAAACTTCAACACAATGAAAAAAAGCTGTTTGCCACTCATGTAAAAAAATATTTTTTACCCCAAGTGAATCCCATCGTGCACCAAAAAAAAAAAAAAAAAAAAAAAAAAAAAAATGGAACGCAGCTTCCATCACGTTCTCCGCACGATTTCGCGTAATAATTAAAACAGCACCGAGGCGCGTCAAGTTACCTGCTCGGGATCGCGAAGATGGAGGGTTGTGTGAGCCCCGTAGGGTCGTTCCTCCCCGTCCGGAAGTTGCAGCCGGGGCGGAAGGTCGAGAGCCAGATCCTGCCGGACGCTTCCGGCCCGGATAGCGCGGTCCCTCGCGGCCGCGACCATCACTTCCTGCATCCCATCGCCTCCGGGACCTCCGCCGCCACCGCCGCCGGCCGGGCCGCCCTCGAGTCCGCCGCCGAGACCGCCGTGACCTCCGCTGCCGACCTCCATGCCTGCGCTCACCGACAGCATCTGTTTGCAAAACGAGAACGCAAAATGTTATTAACACGCTATCACTGGGATTTATATATATACGCTCGACAGTTGCAATAATGTGTCACATCGAAACCACTACGTCAATCGACAATCGCTAAACGCTGATTATCATTACTTTTTTCACGTAGCCACAGCGAATAATGTTTGTTGTCGGGTCGATCCATCGTGGAAGGTCGCGACTGTGACGAGCGACGAGCGACGAAGTGTAATTTCAGTAACACGACAAATTGCCCCAGCGACAAAATATCCGCAAAAATTCCCGGCGACAAAACGCCCTAGCGTCAAAACGTACCAGGGACAAAATATCCCATTTTGTGTTTCATTAAATATTCCGCGTTAAAATATCCCAGCGACAAAATATCCGCTATAAATTTTGAGGTGGGATATTTTGTCGCTGGGGTGTTTTGTCATGAAGCCGTAACTTCATCATTTTGGTTAATTGGAATCAACTTTTTTTCTGAATATCGTTGCATTCCAACGATGCAAACTTCAACACAATGAAAAAAAGCTGTTTGCCACTCATGTAAAAAAATATGTTTTACCCCAAGTGAATCCCATCGTGCACCATATTTTATATATACGCTCGACAGTTGCAATAATGTGTCACATCGAAACCACTACGTCAATCGACAATCGCTAAACGCTGATTTATCATTACTTTTTTCACGTAGCCACAGCGAATACTGTTTGTTGTCGGGTCGATCCATCGTGGAAGGTCGCGACTGTGACGAGCGACGAGCGACGAAGTGTAATTTCGGTAACACGACAAAGTGCCCCAGCGACAAAATATCCGCAAAAATTCCCGGCGACAAAACGCCCTAGCGACAAAACGTACCAGGGACAAAATATCCCATTTTGTGTTTCATTAAATATTCCGCGTTAAAATATCCCAGCGACAAAATATCCGCTATAAATTTTGAGGTGGGATATTTTGTCGCTGGGGTGTTTTGTCATGAAGCCGTAACTTCATCATTTTGGTTAATTGGAATCAACTTTTTTCTGAATATCGTTGCATTTCAACGATGCAAACTTCAACACAATGAAAAAAGCTGTTTGCCACTCATGTAAAAAAATATTTTTTACCCCAAGTGAATCCCATCGTGCACCATATTTTATATATACGCTCGACAGTTGCAATAATGTGTCACATCGAAACCACTACGTCAATCGACAATCGCTAAACGCTGATTATCATTACTTTTTTCACGTAGCCACAGCGAATACTGTTTGTTGTCGGGTCGATCCATCGTGGAAGGTCGCGACTGTGACGAGCGACGAGCGACGACGACGACGACGACGACAACAAAATGCGCGGATTAAGGTCGCGCGGTGATTTACAGATTTGCAACGACGGAGATTGGAGGAGACTGTGTAGAGTTTCCAGCCGATTAGCTTGCTGGTCTCGCGCGGAGTGATTCAGAGTTACGTAATTCCCCGGATATTCCGTTAATCTTTTGTCGACTGTGGCAAAAAAAAAAGTGTTCGCAATTGGCTGCATATTGCGAATCCTTTCTGGCTGGGGAAAAACTCGTTAAGCGACACGAGTTTGTACGAAGTGTTTGCGTTGTTTCTCGCTCGTTTTGCGCGCGGTATATCCGGAAATTGTGGCGAACGCGACGAGGCTCGGAGCGGTCTAACTTTGACGAGGTTTCCCCGCGTTGAAACGCGTGTGAGGGGAGAAAAAGGTTACTCGCGGACAGCCTGGCGGTTTACAGCCGGGGGTACGTAAAATTTGTGAACTCGACGAGACTCGACGTCACAGTTGACGCGAGCCAAACGACAATTGTGAAAATGATGATCACTGCAAATTTATATCTGTGGGGAAAGGATAAACATTTTGTAATTATATTAATAAATGTCATAATTATTTGTTTGGAAGATATTAACTTTTTTTCAATAAAATTTCGCCCATCGCTTTGTGCATCCTGTAAATTGGCTACCGTAGGATTATAATGAAAATTTTAATTCAAAATAAAGGAGAAAATCGTGTCAATAACTGAGAATATATTTTTTTTTGTATTCCGCTCGTTAAGAGATTGTTAGGGAAAATTCGCAAACTACTTCTGGGATCGTAAGACTGCGTACAGGGTGAAGTATGTACGTTCATTAATCCTACTACACTCTATCGATCGAAGGACGGTAACAACTCCTGGTTCTAGCGCCACTGAGGCTCGCAAGTACGCGTAAGACGCGGAAGTCTATGGTAAAAGTGCAAACTGTTGTATTTCACAGTTGTAATAGTCGTCGTTATTTATTAAAAAAAAGATTCTTAATGTTTTTACCAATAAAACGCTGACCGTTTCTTTTAGCGTCTTATAAATTGACTATATTACAGGATTACTATAAAAAGTTTGATTTAAAGAAAGGAGGATCCGATGGCCGTAATTGAGAATAATTTTTTGAGTCGTTTCGCTCGTTAAGAGATTGTTGGGATAAATCCGCAAATTGCTTCTGAGTGTAAGACTGCGTACAGGGGATGAAGTACGATCGTTCATTAATTCTACTACACTCTATCGATCGAACGACGGTAACAACTCGTGGTTCTACCGCCACTGAGGCTCGCAAGTACGCGTAAGACGCGGAAGTCGCCGCTCGCTACATGGTAAAACTGCAATCTTTTGTATTTCACAGTCGTAATAGTCGCCGTTATTTATTAAAAAAAAAAAACATTTCTACTTAATGTTTTACCAATAGAACGCTGCCCGTTTTTTTAAGCGTCTTATAAATTGACTATATTAAAGGATTACAATAAAAAGATAATTTTTTCCGTCGTTTTGCTCGTTAAGAGATTGTTGGGATAAATCCGCAAATTGCTTCTGAGAGTGTAAGACTGCGTACAGGGGGGGAAGTACGAACGTTCATTAATCGTACTACACCCTATCGATCGAACGACGGTAACAACTCGTGGTTCTACTACCACCAACGAGAGGCTCTTGTAAGTGCGGGTAAGACTCGGCAAAGGGACGACGGGAACGACGACGACGACGACGACGACGACGACGAGGAGGAGGAGGAGGAGGCGAAGTGCAGCGCGACTGCACGTCGGACGGCTGAGTTAGAACGAGGGAACGAAGCTATAGCGTCGAATCGATCGCCGCCTCGGAGAGGTCGGTGCACCTCTTCGAGATGCACGCGCTAAATCTTCATGAACGCTGCGCCGCTCTTATATCTACCGACAGCCGGCTTATTATATACCGCCGAGTACTATTATACACGACGGGTTCTTCGCTACGCTTTCAACTATTCAATGGAACCCGCGCGCTCTCGGTTCGTCTGCAATTGGCATTAATGATGAGTAGCCGAGAAATTCCGATTATCTCTCACGTCCCAGCGAGGCGGCGTCGAACCCGAATATATCACATTCCGCCGCCGCGCGGTATCGACGCCTCCGGCGATTTCAATCGCCGCGAGAATTACCAAAATGCGCAAACAGCGTGTTGATGATTTATGCTACTTCGGCGGAGGATGAATTTTGGACTTTGGTGAAAATATTGTTGTTAAAAGTTGGGGTAAAAAAAACAAAAATTGGTTCCATTTTTTAATTGTTCTACTGAAAGCCGGATTTGCGAATTCTGACGAAAAAAAAATCAAACTTTTTTATTTTATTTTTTTTTCAAAATCAAGGAAAAAAGGGTTGCAGTCGGTGTTTTCGGGGGTAGAAAATGCGGTTTGAGAACGATGGTACAGGTGAAAAGTCGATATTTTGAGAAAAAATGTCGTGTGGTCGATTTTGGCACTTTTTGGCTGCATATCGGATCTGCAAATTTTGACAAAATGAAATGGGGAAACAAATATTTTTTCAAAATATATGAAAAAGGGTTTAAAACCAGTGTTTTCCGGGGTGGAATATACGTCTTGAGAACGATGGTGTAGGTTAAAAGTTTATATTTTGGGGGAAAAAGTCGGACCGTCATTTTTTGCACTTTTGGCCGAGTGTCGGATTTGTGAATTTTTACACAAAAAAAAATCGAAAAATTATTTTTTTCAAAATCAAGGAAAAAAAGATTTTGGAACCAGTGTTTTCGGGGGTAAAATATGCGACTTGAGAATGATGGTGTAGGATAAAATTCGATACCCTGAAAAAGTCAATAGCAGGATCTCGATTTGGACAATTTTCAATCGCAGTATCTTCGAATTCTGACCACAAATAAAATTGTAGTGCGAATTAAATCAACGACAAAAAAATACGAAAACACATTTAAAAGGTTCCCCTGTAAAAAATTCGCTTCCTCTGAAAAGCAGCATCCCTCGTTTACCGCGAAAATCATATAGCCGTCTAATAGCCCGACGCCACCGCTTCCTCCACCGCACAATACGTGAATCGTCCCAGCGAAACCCGGAAGACAGCCAGGCAGTGGCCCATTAGCCGCTTCGAAAACGCTGCCCCGCTGAACCAGAGACCAGCCGCGCTGTCACGTGACAAAGATCCCTGGGAACGAGGACAAAAAGGAGAAAAAGGAGAAAGAAAAGAAAAAAAAAAGGAAAAAAAAAAAGAAGAAGACCAAAAAGCCATAAACCACGACGTAAACAGGAGGCCAACATTGTAGCGCGATGTATCGGCTTTTTCGTCTCCGCGGATCGTGTTGAACGTAAACAAAATTCAATCCGCCGAGGAAAGCCAGCCGGTTGGCGGCGCCAGCTCACGCTCGCGGCCTGTGTAGAAAGTCCAAAACAAGCGGCGTGTCGTGACCGCTACGAGGCTACGAGCTACGAGCGTCGTACGACGGGTAGGGATGGCCGATGTTGAGAAAAAAAAATCGATGTTAAAAGAATCGATTATTAAATCAAACGATTATGAATAATCGATGTTTCTCAAAAAACATCGGAGCATCAATTATTTTACATCGGTAAAGAAGAAAATGATGAAAAATCAAAACAAAATCAGCGAAATCATTTCATTCAAATAAATAAAATCTACCAAGGTCTCAAGGCGCATTCAAAATATTCATTTCGCATAAATTCGAGGAATCTAAGAGAGAATTGCAAACACTTCTCGATGGTATAAAAATCTGAAAAAATGCATGCACATTAAGGTACTGAAAAGGTTAATTTTGCATAATAATAATTCGAAAATGTTATTAACAAATTGATGAAAAAATCAATTGTTTAACAAATATTTCGATGACCCAAGTTTTTTTTTTCATGAAAATGATTCCTTCGTTTTTCCGAATACGTATGAATTTTTTCAGATTTTAGAGTTCACATTGAATTTTGTGCGTTTTTTATAGGGAAAATATGTGAAAATTCAATGTGAACTCTAAAATCTGAAAAAATTCATACGTATTCGGAAAAACGAAGGAATCATTTTCATGAAAAAAAAATTGGGTCATCGAAATATTTGTTAAACAATTGTTTTTTTCATCAATTTGTTAATAACATTTTCAAATTATTATTATGCAAAATCAATCTTTTCAGTACCTTTAACGCGGTTGAATTTTTTCCGATTTTTATACCATCGAGAAGTGTTTGCAATTCTCTTTCTCATATTCCTCGAATTTATGCGAAATTAATATTGGTCGCTAGGACTACCTTAATCGACAAACGTCGCCCATCCCTAACCACGGGGCCCCGTTCGGCGCGCCACGGCTACACTCGCTCCTGTCGTCGTCGTCATCGTCGTTGTCCTCGTCGTAGATTCTAACTCAGCCGCGTCCTGTCCGCGTATCAATTACGGAAGCACCGAGAGCTCGTCCGTCCTCGGGTTACAGTGTAGACCGGATTCTTTCCTTCCCTCGGTCATAATATCCTTTTACTGTGCGCGCTAGCGCTGCACGTACAGAGCGAGGAGCGCATCTCGCGCGCGCGAAAACCCTCGGCCGTGTCCGATGGCGGCTCGATAACTCGAAGCATCGCGCGAGCCCCGATAGAGACAACGACGGCGACGACGTTTTTCCGACCGTTAGAGGTCACCCATTATTACACCGCGCCGCATGCGCCAGTCCAGCATCTTCGTCATGACTCGGCCGACGGATTCGCGCGTGCGAAAACCCGAGGTCGAGCGTGTCCCTGATCTCCATATTTCAACGAGGCTAAATTACTCATCGCGCGAGCCCCGCGATGCATTTTACGCTGCGGGTGATAAATAAACGAACGGGTGATAAATGAAAATTCGGTGAAGAGGTCAATAAAATGAGCGCTCGGTTATTATTGGAATTACGATTGATCGCTAGTCGCAGCGGGACGAATCGAGGGGGAGAAGGGAAAACACTATTTTCGAAACTGTTACTAGTTTAGACATTTTTTATATTAGAAATTTTAGAATAGACATTTTTTTTGTGAGAAGCGTAACTCAGTTCAATTTTTCGCCCCTAGTTTTTGGCAAAAGTGTTTAATCTTTGGTGTCTTCGCGGGCTCAGAGTGAAAAAGTAAAACTCGTCATTCTCGCCCATTTTATTTTTTTCATCTAGCTACAAAAAATCTAAGATATAAATAATAGCAAATTCTGCAATTTGTTTAGTATTTAATTTTTCGTGTCTTCACGCGCCCAAATTGGAAAAGTAAAACACGTCATTCTCGTCCATCTTATTTTTTCACCTGTTTGCCTACAGATCCAAAATATGAATAATAGCGAATTCTGCAATTTTTGAGGATTTAATTTTTCGTGTCTTCGCGCGTCCAAACTGAAAAAAGCAAGACTCGTCATTCTCGTTCATCTTAATTTTTTATCACCTAACTACAAAAAATCCAACATATAAATAACAGCAAATTCTGCAATATTTTAAATATTTAATTTTTCGTGTCTTCACGTCCAAAGTGGAAAAGTAAAACTCGTCATTCTCGTCCATTTTATTTTTTTCATCTGTCTACAACAAAACCCAAAATATAAATAATAGCAAATTCTACCATTTTTTTAATATTTACTTTTTCGTGTCTTCACGCGCCCGAAGTGGAAAAATAAAACTCGTCATTCTCGTCCATTTTATTTTTTTCATCTGTCTACAACAAATCCAAAATATAAATAATAGCAAATTCTACAATTTTTTAAACATTCAATTTTTCGTGTCTTCGCGCGCCCAAAGTGGAAAAGTAAAACTCATCATTCTCATCCATCTTATTTTTCTATCACCTGGCTACAACAAATCCAAAATATAAATAACAGCAGCTTCTGCAAATTTGAAGCAAAATTCGCGGCCAATTCAGAATGCGCGGATCAACCGCGCGATGAATTATTGTCCGCGGGTGACGAATTCGCGAAGAAATTTTGCCGTGTATTCTCGGTCGTCGCGACGACGCGATATCCAGTCATCGGGGGAGACGACGGCCGCGCGCGCGAGCGCGCGGCCGTCGATAATGGAAGTCGCGCGACGTCGAGCGTCGTGTGTGCGGAACGTTATCGCCGTCCGTCGTGACGCCGCACACACCGAGAGCCGGAAAGAGATCGCGCGCTACACGTTGCGGTTGCAGTCGGCTTCTATAAATGGAACTAGCGTTGCGCCGCGCGTCACCGCGTCGCGAGACCCACGCTAGCGAGACACACTAATCCCGAGCAAGCAAAAGGCGCGACCCCGCGCGGGCCGGCTGACCGTTCCTATCTGACCCCAAATTCTCCGCTCGAGTCGTAAGTACGCGACCTTCGCGAATCGACCGCGCTCGACGCGACCGCGAGAAGACGTCTGGTACGCGAAGCGTCAGCAGGTGCAGCTCTCTCGCTCTCTCTGTCTTTCTGTCTCTCTGTCTCCGACCGCTTCCCCCCTCCCCCCTCGCCCCACGCTCCTTCTCTTGTCTAAAGTGGATGCGAGTGACGTAGATATCGAAATACCTTGCCCTGAGTGAACTGAGTGAAAGCGGCGAAACTATGCGTCGCACGAGTCGTGGGAAGTGCACGAAGAAAAATCGCTTGAAAAATATTTGTGGATTTCGTTTTTTTTTTTTTTTTTTTTTTTTTTGTAAATTGGGGTGGATATTAAATTGTGGTTGCGATTATTTTGAGAATTTTTTGTTCTGGGTAATTAGTCGGAAAGAGGAAATCGTGTAGGGTTCAGCGGACGGCGAAATTTGATTTGTTTGCTGTGACCAACTCGATTGGCTTGGCTGAATATATTTGGTTTTGGGTTTAGTGTACAATATTTGTGGATTTATTTTTTGTTTGTAATTTTATAAATTCGGAAGAGGACAAAATTATGGTTTTGCGATTATTCCGAGGATAATTTTTTACTGCGGGCGATTAAATGGTACAAGGAAAAATGTATTGTTTCAAAAAGAGAATTTCTTTTTTATTTGTAATTTTATAAATTCGAGAAAAGACAAAATTATGGTTTAGCGATTATTTCGAGGATAATTTTTTACTGCGGGCGATTAAATGGTACAAGGAAAAATGTATTGTTTCAAAAAGAGAATTTCTTTTTTATTTGTAATTTTATAAATTCGAGAAAAGACAAAATTATGGTTTAGCGATTATTTCGAGGATAATTTTTTACTGCGGGAGATTAGATGGTACAAGGAAAAATGTATTGTTTCATTAATCGGCAGAAAATTGATTGTGTCGCTACACCCGACCAATCGACTAGCTTATCAAAATTATTGGTTGAACAGCTGATTAGCCGTGGTCTCTCGTCTCAACTGCTCGTTAGGTCCGACATGTGCGCGAAAAAAAAAGTTATAATAAACAGTGAAAAGTTAAACCTCATTAGCAAGTTTGTACGCTGTAATGAGGTGACAATTTTCCTGGTATACATTTTTCTTAAACACATTATTGCTATCGGCCTTAACCAGTCGATTCCCAACGCCGTATTAACGTTATCTGTGAGGCACGTGTCTGGCGAAAATAAAAGCAGCCTGGTGTGAGTCCGCTGGGACGTACTATATATGTGACGATAGTAAGTATATACCATATACACCACGTATGTAGATATAAACAGATATACACATGTGTACACACAAAAATAATCTATTTGAAATTTTATGTAGAATTACGAGAATTCTTTACCCATAAACGAGTATTAAATTTAATACTCGTGCGATGTAAAATTAATGTATGGTGTAATAAAAACCCTAAATTACATTGATTTTAATGCCCCCTCTCAATTTTACGGCATAATTACTTTAGTTTCAATAAATGCAGTTTTACTGCATAATACTGCATAATTTTGCAGTTTTACTGCATAATTATTTTAATTTCAATAAATTGGCTTCAATTTTACTGCATATAATTACTTCATAGTTTCAATAAATCGGCTTTAATTTTACCGCAAAAGGACATTAATTTTACCTCGCGTTTGAACGTTAAATTCAATTTCTCATTTTATGGATAAAAAAATTCCGAATAATTTTTAACATACAAGTATCCATCTACCACGATGCAGGCGCGCAGAATAAGGTGAACGAGTCGCGAGTCGAGTTCCGGTCGTCGCGCTCGACCGCCAGGAATGTCTTAACATTAACGAGAATTTAAGTGCGGGTTACGGTGTTTTTCTCGCGCCCGTCGAAGCGCGCGTGATACGCGGAGCAGGTGCGGTGGGTTCTTATGCAACTATTGTTACAATCGCGGCATTGTTGTATGCACATTAGGGATGCAATCGTCGAGCCGTTTGAAACGAGGCGGCGGTAACGATTGCAACGCGCGCTCGCCATTCGTCGACCACACAACGCACTCTCGATATACACGAGGCTCGGCGTGCAGAGAAGCCGTCGGACCGCGGCGACGGCGGCGGCCTCGTTGCGTCCGATATGCAAAAATGCGCGACAAAGCGCGCACGCTCGCTAGTCCCGTGGCTGATAACCAAAGCGGATTGTTTCGCTACTTGTGCGGTGCTCTCTGTCTATATCGCTCTCTCGCTCTTTCTCTCTCTGGCCGCGGCTTATCGGTTGAGTCTGCACCGCGAGGAGTCGAGTGGTTGGGTCGACCGTGGAAGGGGCAACCGGACTCGAGTCGACTGCTGCGATGAAGATTTATATTATGTGTGGGACGATCTAAACTAAATCAACCTGGGCTGCTTATTTTATTATTGTTATCATCGTACTTTTTTATTTCTGGTGAATTTATTTCTAATATTTGCTTAGCAGCTGCAGACATTTTTTAAGTAGTTTCTGAGATGTGACCTTCGTGACCTTGAAAGTGAAGAAATTATTCAGAATGATGTTGAAGTTTGCATCGTTGGAATGCAACGAAATAAAAAAAAAATTAATTCTAATTAACCCAAATGATGAAATTAGGTACAAAAAGTCGTCATATCAATTAGTCCCTATGATGATATTTTATACGTAATTTCATCATTTGGGTTAATTAGAATTAATTTATTTTTCTGAATTTCGTTGCATTCCAACGATGCAAACTTGAACATCACTATTAAGATTCATGAATTATATAAAATTCTGAAGGAACCACGCGAAATGTGGGCAAGATGGGTCAACAAAAAGAGAATTTTAATATGGCACGTGCAATAGAAATTCATACGCAGCCACCGTAAAGCAAAAAAAAAAGAATGATGAAAATAAAATTGACTTGGGATTACAATCAATTATTGTACTTCCAACGCTGTCAACTGTCGATCAAATTGACAATCGAAATCAAAGAACAAAAACTGTCGATATTCCTCATTTCTTTTTCAAATTTGCCGCCAACGAAAACCCTTCAAATATTCGCCTCGCCGACAGCAAAGCCCCCCGAACCAGAATCCCCAAATCCCTCGCCAACCAAACTGCCTAACAGCCGCACGCGGCGTCATCGCCGAGAATTCTCGTCAATTGATTCCCAATCCCATCTTTCACCGAGCGCGTATTACGCAACTGCTTGAGCCGCGATTGAATCGAATCCGTAACACATTTACCCCCCCCCCACCCCTTCCCCCGTCTCAACCCAACCTAACCCCTCGGAGATTCTCATCCCATGACGCAATAATTCCCTTTTCAAGATTTCGAGTCCCGCGGGAGGGGAATGAAAATCACGGAGCTTCCTTCACCGCCAGATCGCATCGCTCAGACGCTCCAGTGAAATTGAATGGCAGGTATTACAGCGTGTATATTATTATTATCATTATTATTATTATTATTATTATTATTACACACAGAAAAAAGATAGTTGGGTCAACTAAATCCAGCGGTCACCGGCTGTCAAATAACTGTTTAGTAGAAGCAATGACATTTTTTGTTTCTTTACGAATTTCTCGGTTCAGCAGACCATCCGATGGTTATGATGAAAAAAAAAAAAAAAACATGTTGTTGAGCTGACTAAACAATTTTCTTGACAGTCCGTGACCGCTGGATTTGTTGAATCAACAAATCTCTTTTCCCAGTGTATTATTTTTATTATTATTTATTATTATTATTATTATTATTATTATTATTATTATTACTATTATTATAATATATAATCTGCGCAGGACACGTGCAAGAATCGGTGACGGCCACGACGCACTTGCGTAACTTCCAGGCAGTAGCGCGACGCGCTTCCCGTTTGCCCGAGAGATAAGGCTAACGAGAGCCAGATAATAGCGTCGGGAGTCTAGACAGTTAATTACGAGAGACGTCCTTTAAAACGCGCCTCGCGCTTTGCTCGCGCCGAGTGAACGATAGGCGGGCTATAGCGACGACACAGCCGAGTGAGACGGCGATCGGCGAGGGAGGGAGACGTACGGGGGAGGGGGGGGGGGGGGGGGAGAGAGGAAGTACTACGCGAGGCAGTGGCAGCAGCAGCAGCAAAGCAGCGATAGTCTTCCAGCGAGGCGAGGAGGGGGCGTCACGAACGACTTTGGTGTCGGCTGCTCTGCCGTTGCCGCTGCTGTGATGACCACGCGCTCGATTTTGCGGAATTTCGCGAGACGTCGAAACGTCGAATCTCGCGCAGCTGTTGATCCGCGATCGAGCGATCGGCGGGATCGATACCGATGGCAGGTTGTGGTGTAGACACGAAGAGATAGCGACGCTCGATTGTCGGCCGCGGTTCGACTCGCCGTGTTATCGGACGGCGAGGGCGACGCGCACAGGAAGGGGGAACAAAAATTGAAGATCTGGGACTTTGTTACGTAGGGGCGACCGGGTGGAGAGAGGCCGAGCGGCGTCCGGTGCGCGTGCACCGAGAATCGCGATCCGTGGACTCGGAGAAAAATAAACATGTTTAGGAGAAATGAAAAAAAAAACAGAAATATTTTATTTTATTTTTTTTGTACATTTTTACGTGCAGACGTAAAAAATACGCATTAGATGGCTGTAAATAAAGGGACAGAATTTTTAGGACGCGTGGCTTTTTTTGTAGGTAAAATGCCCTCATGGAAATTAAATGTATACGAAAATATATCTGGCATATCCAACTTTTCGGACGATAATATAATAAAAATACATTTTGAATATATTTTGGATATATCTGAGGTATATTTTTCGCTCGCGTATATTTCGTGTGTATCCTAAAGTATATCCGACATATCGAATTTTTCGGACAAAATATATTTGATGTATTCGGAATATATTTTTCCGTATATTTGAAATATACTATTTTTCCACGTGGGTGACACGTTAGTTATTAATTATTTTATGGTAGAAAATAATTAATTGCAGCTGGAACTGTAAAAAAATGATTCTGTAATTTCTCGAACTACAAAATAGTTGCAACGTGAAGATTTTTACTGTGAAAAATAATCTTTTGGGCGTTGAAAAAATGACAGCTGTCACTTGGTAATTATCAGGACTACTACGATTTTTGTCTCAGTGCGGGGAAGTCGATATCGCTGTAATTTTTTTTTATCGCGGTTCGCGTAATTTGCAATTAGTTTTTTTTTCGTCGGGTAGTTTACAGCGAATCTCAGGGGTCGATAAGATTTCGCGAGTTTTCTGAGAAACGCCGCGAGCGAAACGACCGTCGAGTCGTCTCCCCGTGAACTTTCAACCGCGTCGCGGCTTCGGCGTGCAACGTTGATACCAGCGTCTGGCGGTAATAATAAAATTAGTGGGGTATATAAGCGCGAATGTGCGGCCGATTTCTCCGTAATTCCGCGGCACCGCTCGGCCTCTGACGCACTCCGGCCACTATCGCGACCAGCCGGTTAGTGCGCGCCGCCTTCGCCTCTCCCGCCGGTCGCACCCCCCCTCGCGCACGCGGCCAGATAGCGCGGTGCCTGCATTATCCTCGGGTGTTTAAAAATATACGCACGCCCCGTGGACGCTCGACAATGAAAACAGGAGGATTCCTCGATCTGCATCGCAGCCGGAGAAATATGCGATTTTTTTTCTCACTTCTCAATAATCGTATGAGTCACAGGGTGTAACGAAAAATTCACATTAAATTTATACAATTATCTAACAATTTTTGTAATTTTTGTAATTTATGTAATTTAATTTTTATAATTTATGTAATTTAATTTTTATAATTTATGTAATTTAATTTTTATAATTTATGTAATTTAATTTTTATAATTTATGTAATTTAATTTTTATAATTTATGTAATTTAATTTTTGTAATTTAAGTTTTCATTAATTTTTGTAATTTTTGTTTTCATTAATTTTTGTAATTTAAGTTTCCATTAATTTCAACGCGAATCTATGAATTTCGTGGCAATTTAATTAACGCTAGAATAATTGCGATCGACTGTCAAATCGAATTCTTGCTCTCATCCTTTTTTTTATATTAAAAAATTCTTTAGTTTAATCAGTTATTAATTTATCATATTAAAAACTTCGATTAGTTTAATCAGTCTAAAATTTGGATTCCGGATAGACAGATGGAAATAGAGGTTTTATTAAATCTCAAATACAAAAAAATTCACCAACGTTCTCAGTTTTATTCTCATTCTCTCCTATTGAATATTGATCGACCCCATCACCAGTGACATCGTTATTGACAATCGCGATTCAGAATATCATTATTATTATTATTATTATAATCATCATCATCCCCCTCCGCGTATATCGATCGAGCGTCGTTTTCTTTCTGCAGCGCACAGATGACGAGCAGGCCGACCCGGGGGCTCAGTGGCCCAGAAGAGCGTGATCCGATTTTTTTTTCTCCTCCTCGGGCTCACCGTCGTCGTCGTCGTCGAGTAACCCCGCAGCTACGCCGCTGTGCTTGGCATCGTCGTCCGTCTGACATTTAAAAGTCCGATGTAAAAAAGGTATATCGACCGAGCGACGGCGGCGGCGGCGACGACGACGACGACGGTTGCGGCGTCGTCGTGGCTGAGTCTGTGCCGACCCAGACGAGAAAACTGCAGTGAAAGCTCGCAGGGATCGCATTCTGGGCCAGACGGAAGAAACTCGCGCTCGCGCGCTCGGCACCGCACAACGAGCCCGAGAGCTACTAGGCTCAGCCGCCGCCGCCGCCGCCGCCGCCGCTCTCGAGCTCTCCGAGGCGGACACACCAGCCAGTGGGTAACGGCCTCGCCCGTTCCTTGCTTCTTTTTTCCTCGTTTCTCACTCCCTCGCCCTTTCCGCGCGCGCGCGCGCGCGCGCTCCTCACTACCGGCTATATAAGCCACACGTAGTAGATATGTATAACTCTTTATCAACGTGACTTTGTTTTTCTTTCTTTTTTTTTTTTTCGACTCTTTCTCTCCCTCCTCTCGTCTGTCTTTTCTCCCGGTTTTCGACGTCCCCCGCGCATTCGCGACGGCGATTAATACCCCCCGGATGACGCGCGCGACTATTTTAATTGCGCGAGATTTACAAATATACATTACTCGCGCATGCCAATCTCGGGTTGGGGTGTTTTTCGCGCATTTTTTAGTCTTTTACTTTTTTTTCGATAGTCTCGTGGGATTTTTCCCCGGGTGTCGAGGGAGTTGGAATTACATTGCGAATGCTTCGGAACAGTGATTATTGTAATGATCATTTTTGTGGGACTGTTGATTAGCTTTAGAATATTTTTTTATATTTTTTTATAGAATTCACGTGATAAAATATAGCGCCATGATTTTTCGCGAAAGTGAAATTAATTTGTCATTATCAGGATTAAAATCTGAAGGACATTTTCAGGGATTTATCTATGCGGATTGAAAATTCTCCTATAGCGCGAATTATTCTTCCTTTCTACCAGGAGCATTTTGACGTCTCCCCGCAACACCGTCGCGAAATACGAAATAAATACAGCCCCTCGGAAAATGTATTTTTCACAAGTCACAAAAACACCGAAATTTTGATCGCCAATTTATCAAAGATCCACAACATGCGATTAAAATCAGAAATTCATGTCACAGGATTTCCCGAGCTTTCTACGAATTTCCGAGGCACTCCCCAGACTCTCGAGAATCGTGTGAATTAGTAATTTTTTAATTTTTACGAAAAATCCCGGCGCGCCAATTTTGGTCGCCAATTTATCAAAGATCCACAACGTGCGATTGAAATCAGATATTCATGTCACAGGATTTCCCGAGCTTTCCACGAATTTCCCCGGCACTCACCAGACTCCCGAGAATCGTCTACATTTTTAATTTTTTAATTTCTACGAAAAAAACCCGGCGCGTCAATTTTGATCGCCAATTTATCAAAGATCCACAACGTGCGATTATAATCAGAAATTCCCGTCACAGAATTTCCCGAGCTTTCCACGAATTTCCCAGGCGCTCCCCAGACTCCCGAGAATCGTGCGAATTAGTACATTTTAAATTTTTGCGAAAAAACCCGGTGCGCCAATTTTGATCGCCAATTTATCAAAGATCCACAACGTGCGATTATAATCAGAAATTCCCGTCACAGGATTTCCCGAGCTTTCCACGAATTTCCCCGGCACTCCCCAGACTCCCGAGAATCGTTTACATTTTTAATTTTTAAATTTTTACGAAAAAAAAAAAACCCGGCGCGCTTTCCGACTGCACCAGCGGCAACAGCAGCAGCTGACGGATCTCTCGTCCTCGACGTGCATCGTCCATACAACACGCACTATGGTATATGGCCACGGTACAGTGTAGTGCAGTATATATTCGCCGGTGTGAGACCGAGAGAGCTCACCCTCGCCCCAGCGTGTCCCGGCGACCAGCGGCGGCAGCAGCAGCGGCAGCGGCAGCGGCGGCGGCGGCGGCGGCGGCAGCAGCAGCAGCGAGTCTGGCCGGGTACAGCCAATGGCAAAAGCCGGTAGCGCAGCCCGTGAAACCCACAGCAGCAGAAAACACACTCGCGGGGTGAGTCGAGCCGAGCTGCCGGGCGAACGAGAAAAGTTTCCTATACCAACTGGTTTCCTGAGCCGAGCAAATATTCTTAAACTGTGCGCCCCGACACAGGTGTCTTGTCCGAGGATGGAAAGAAGGACGTAGCAATAAAAAAGACAGAAGGAAAAAAAAACGACAACAACGACACAAAAAATAACCCTTTACGAGCGCAACTCGTCGGCAGTTCGTTCTGTTTCTCTCTCTCTCTCTCTCTCTCTCTCTCTCTCTCTCTCTCTCTCTCTCTCTCTCTCTCTCTCTCTCCCGCAGAGCCCTCGTTTCTTTCCTTCTTTCCTTTTTTTTTCTCTCCCTCTCTGTCTCTCGCTCCTTTAATCCTTTCCAATAAATCAGCGCGCGACCCTTCCAAGCACACGACTCACCCTGACAGCGCGCAGTGCATATAGACAAGTATCAGTGTTGAGTGTCCGAACAAATACGCGTTCACCGGCTCTCTCGGCCTACCGACTACAGGTGTCTCGCCATTCAATCGAGACATTTGCATGTCAAACATTTTTTTTTCGATTTAAATGTACACTTTTCGAAACACCGCAGAGGCTCGAGCGTGGATTGAGAGGTCGGGGTTGCGTGGGATTTTGTGAAAACAAAAAAAATGTCACCGTGGGCTTCCACCGTGAAATGCACTTTTTTTTCGCTACATTTTTTTTCGCCCTGGTCGTGTCGAAAAGGTCACTGGGTTTGACATTTACAGTCCGACCACTCGACCGGGGTTGACTCGTGTTGACTGCAGGATTTATTTTTACGAATTTGATTAATTTTCGCTGTCACGATTTTTCAATACGATTTTTTCAAACATTGTTTAATTTTCACCGACGACTGTGACGATTTTTAACCGAGTGTAATCGTCAAAATAAAAAAGCTGACCCTTAATTATAGTTAAAAAAAAACTGGCACATTTCGTCAAGGCTGTTTATTAAATCGTCGATCAGCGTCTACGATTTTTACGCAGGTGGCGATTTTTCCTATTTTAACGTTGTGACAATAATAGACGTAATTATTAATTAACGAATAAAGGAAAACCTACCACCAGGGCCATGTCGCGGGGTTTAGATGCCTGAACGTGGAGTATACGGGCTCCCAACTCGAGAAGCTTCCTCCTCAACTGTTTCACGGAGACGCCGAGCGTCTGCATGCAGCGACGCCGCAGCTTCATTTGAACGACAACGACGCCAGGTTGCCGACGAACTTGGAAAACCACCGACCGTCAGCTGTCAAGCTGCTGGCATCGCACTGTCCCTCTCTCTTTCCGCAGTCGTCGCGACTCTTCGCGCACTCTTTTCTCTCTCCCTCTCTCGGCTTTTTTTATTTCCCTCTCAGGTACTCTCGATCACTCTGTTATAAATTCCTTATTCGCGATGTGGCTTATAATTCCATGAATACCGTTTTTTTTCCCCTCGCGCATTTGTTACATTCGATTCGACCGATCACTGACCACTCACGATTCTACGAATTTTTCCGTTTCTCACGACTCCCGAGTGCATCGGAATCTCGAAAATATCGCGTTATTCTCGTTCAACGTCGCACTTCACTTCGATTTTTTTTATTTATTTCGCGCGATTCGTTGTGTTGTGGCTGACGCTTGTTTTTTTTTTTTTTTTTTAATTAGTTTTCACCGCGTGCGGCTCGAGCCTGTGCATTCGTTAATGGTGACGGGAAAGAAATTTCAATCGCGAGCTGTCCGCGCACTTGATGCGAAAGACTCTCTCTCTCGGGCCTCTCCTTCCCGTTGCACAGGTTTTACTTGACTGACGCTCGGCGTCTCGACGCGACTCCACGTTTGCCACTAGCAGCTCTCTATCCCCGCTTCCCCCTCTCTCGCGCGCGGCGCTTCTCCCTCGCTCGCTCGTAACTCGCTCTCCCTCGTTCGTTCGTGCGCTGCCGCCGCCGCCGCTGCTCCCGGCAGTGCGCGCGCTTCTCTGTGTGTGCACGACGAGCGCGCGCGGCGGTAGCTGCGCTGCACACTCTCGGCCTTTCCGCTATCGAGTCAGTCGTCAGTCACAGACAGCGAGACTCGTTTCGTCGTTCGTCGTCGTTCGTCGTCGTTCGACTTTTCGAGACCGTCTGAAGTCTCCTGATTCTCAAGGTCCGCGCGACGCTCTTGCAGGTCTGCAGCCCGATTGTCGTTTTTGTTGTTTTTTTTCTCTCTCTTTCTCTCTCTCTCGTTTTCTCTGCTCTCAGTCGCGAGACACGGGACGCTCGTTTTCACAGGAGACGGGAAAAACGCTTGCGAGACTTAAGAAAAAAAAAGGGGGAAAAAAAAAAAACAAATCATTCGTTTCACTGAAATCCACTGGAAAATCGTCTCCCCGTATTTATTTGTTTTTCACTCGTTCGGGTCCCTCGAGGCGCCGTCGTCGAGACTCCCGTAGAATTCCCCCGTACCGAATTCCGAGCTCCGTCGTGCGATAAACAGTCGACAAGTCATAGCAGCGGACACACAGGAGACGCGGGGTCGACGGTGAGTCGGCATTGGCGCTCTCGTGGGGCGCGAGAGAGAGTCGAACGTCCAAGCGCTGCAGAGTCTCAGGCGACACTCCCGACTTGAACAGCCGTTCTCATTCTCCTCGTTCCTCCGTTTCGCTCTCGGTCGTCTCTCTCTGTCGTGCAGCGTTGCAGCAACTGTTCGGTCGCGGTGTGTGCCCGTGTCTCTCTCTCTATCTCTGTCTCTTTCTCTCTCTTTCTCTCTGTGTCTCTCTGTGTATGTGTGTGCAATCGCGTATCTCGTGGCCTCGCTGGCGCCCCGACGCCGTTCACGTATCACGCCCGCAGTGTCTCTTCTGTCTGTGCCCGATGCATCCTTTTTTTTCTCTCTCTCTCTCTCTCTCGCTCCGTCCCTCTTTCTCTCTCACGCGACAAACAGCCGTCTCTCTTCTCCCTGACAGCCGCGGCACTACGCCGAAGGTACAACGACTCGCATTACGAAATCGCTCGAGAAATCCCAATGAAAACAGTGACTGTAGTAATAATAATAGTGATACAAATATAGAGAGACGCGTGCCGCGTGCATGGACGTGTCTCGTTGATTCTCTGATGTGTGTAAAAATATATGTATATATACAGCGAGATATATATATATATATATGTATATATATATATATAGAGGGTGGGTTGCCGGGCGGGGGGAGGTTGAGGGGAGGCAGTGAGATGAGATTGTAGATACGGCGACCGAGCGTGGGCGTCGTTCGCGTATCAAGTCCAGCGGCAGACTGAACTCGTCCGGTGGCTGCGAGACCGCAGCACCGTCGACGCTGCCGCCGCCGTTGCCGCTGCCGCCGCTGCTGCTTTGACCCCTCTGTTGCGCTGCTTTTCGTCGCAGTAGGTTTCTCCTTCTCGCTCTCCCGCCGCCTTGCGCGCGATGCGCGCGCCCCCCACTCCGCTGCACCCGGCCGACGGGCCGCCCGAGTGTGTCTCTCCCCTCGCGGCCCCAGGAGGAGGCGAGGAGGAGAGGGGGGAGGGGATACGCTCGTCGAGCGTCCCCCACCGCCCACGGCCGAGTCGCAGAGACGCTCGTGTCTGCTTGTGGAGGCTCGCGCGCGCTGAGGACGCCACACACACCGCTCGCTGCGCGACGATGCCGCCGCGGGCCGCCGCAGCGTTCGCAGCGATGGTGAAGAGCCCGAGTGTGTGTGTGTGTGTGTGTGTGTGTGTGTGTGTGTGTGTGTGTGTGTGTGTGTGTGTGTGTGTGTGTGTGTGTGTGTGTGTGTGTGTGTTGAGTGCGCGCGCACGCTCGAGTCACGTACACAACGACGGGCCGAACGTACCAGACGGGGCTGCGCTAGAAGGGCGGGGAGGGAGGGGAAGGGGAGACGCTCGCACACAGGAGACGCGACGGCCCGAGCGTTTTATAACTATACGCGCGTTGCGCTGCTGTCTGCCGTGGCACTGTATGCGGTCTGCTTCTCGTCTGGCCGAGCGAGATGGAAATACATATATAGATAGAGAGAGAGAGAGAGAGAGTAGCGCGAGCCCGCCGAGGATTGGTAGGAGTCCCTTGCGATCTTCGGGACTGCGCGAGCGCGATCGAGTGCACCGCACCGGGCACCTATCGGCATCGGCACCGACTGACCGACCGAGCGGGTTCGCCAGTCGCCGTATCTCTGTCGATTTCGTTTTTTTTTTTTTTCCTTGCCACGGGGACTGAGATTTGATTCGGGTATTTTTAGAATACGGTTTATTCTTACGACTTTTTTTTTTGGGTTGCTTTTTTTTTCGTCTGTGTTGTTGTGGTGATTGGGAGGCTGGCGAGAAATTCGAGTTGATAAAACGAACGAGCTAATTAAGCGTGTTTATTGTCGAGTTAACCAACTTCGATAATAGCTGCCCGCGGAATTTTTTTTTTCGGTCGCGGAATTATTGCAGGCTCGTTGATTGGTAAAAGATCGGTTTTCGCCTTTCTCCGCGAAGGCGCGAGAGGCACAAACAACACGTAGCGCGCGCGCGCACTGAGAGACAGTGACGTGTCGTGAGCGCCGGCCGGTTCGACAGGCGACGATTAACAGCGCGCCGCCGCCGCTCCGCAGTGCAGACTCCGCGCGCGGTGCACGCGCGCGCACGCGAGACACAAAAATTCTCCTCGAGCGCTGCTCGGGTTGGGGTTTACTGGCGGGGCACATAAATAGTATGCGAGAGGTAAAGACCGGCTGAGCACAGCCACGCGGAAGTGGCGAGGGGTGGGGGACGAAAGGGCGGGGGGGGGGGGGGGGAGTAACCGTCGGAAAGAAATTGATAGAGCGGGAGAGAAAGGCGCAGGCAAAATAATCGAGGCGAGATTGATGAGAGGGAGAAACACGATTGACGGAAAAAAACAATGATATCATGTTTCTTTCGACTTTTTTTTTCTTCACTGTGTCAGAGACGTCGATTCTACACGTATCAACACGTGTGTTTTATTTTTTTTTTTTTGTTATTGCTGTTATTATTATTATTTCTTTTTTATTTTCAACTCCCGTCGATATCGTTCTCGCCGAGTGTTGTGCCGGGTAGAATTACGGATAAGACGATAAGAACACGTGCGCGGAGATACGTTACGATTCTGGGAAAACCTCGGGCGCAGCGGTGTAACACGATTGTGCCGCCGCGGCGGCGGCTATGCATACACAGCGGGCTCGCGTATCGATGCACCACCGTCGCGTGAATGCAACTATGCGGATGCATAATATGCGCGCCACGGTTTCTGCGATTGCCATTGGGTTGGACGAGGAAGCGGGACGATTCACGTCGAGTCATCGGTTCTGCGTCTTACGTCACTGTCCATTGTCCGGCCGGTCGGTGCCGCGCGAGCCGATGGTACACGAGGTGGCGACTGTTTTGGTTTAACAACGTCTTTTGTCCTCGGATGCGCGTCCATCGGTCGGTCAGTCACACATTCCGCGCGACAGAGTAAGAAATTTCTTTGTGAAATCGAAGTACAGAGACTCGCAAAGGCGGTTTCGAATAAATGGTAAATGAACTAGGGAAATGGATTCATTGGTGCAACAAAAACCCGACGCTTATTGACGAATTAATCGCTGAAATAGTTGAACAAAAATATTCGATTATTCATGACAGCAATTTTTTTCAAGTTTTACTAGTATTTGTTATACCTTGTATTTTTAATCTTTATTTATTCCTTAAATCTATAAAGTGAATTGTAAAAAAAAAGAATCCCAAAAGGAAAAAAAACATGTAAGTCATACTTGTGCGTTTGAATAAATGTTTAAATGAACTAGGAAAATTGATTCATTGGTGCAACAAAAACACGACGCTTATTGACGAATTTATCGCTGAAGTAGCCGAACAAAAATATTCCATTATTCATGACAGCAATTTTTGTTTAAAGTTTTACTAATATTTGTTACCTATATTCTTAACCTTTATTTATCCTGTAAATATATAAAGTGAATTGCAAAAAAAAAAGAATCCCAAAAGAAAAAAAACATGTAAGTCATACTCGTGCGTTTGAATAAATGTTTAAATGAACTAGGGAAATTGATTCATTAGTGCAACAAAAACCCGACGCTTATTGACGAATTAATCGTTGAAGTAGCTGAACAAAAATATTCGATTATTCATGACAGCAATTTTTTTCAAGTTTTACTAATATTTGTTACCTATATTTTTAATCTTTATTTATTCCGTAAATATATAAAGTGAATCGTAAAAAAAAGAATCCCAAAAGAAAAAAAAACATGTAAGTCATACTTGTCCGTTTGAATAAATATTTAAATGAATTAGGGAAATTGATTCATTAGTGCAACAAAACCTCGATGCTTATTGGCGAATATATCGCTGAAGTAGCTGAACAAAAATATTCCATTATTCATGACAGCCATTTTTTTTGTAAGTTTTACTAATTTTTGATACCTATATTTTTTATCTTTATTTATTCTATAAATATATAAAGTGAATTGCAAAAAAAAAAGAATCCGAAAAGGGAAAAAAACATGTAAGCCATACTCGTGCGTTGTACCCATCACAATAGTATTTTCCACGCGCACGTGATACACACGCGCGGCGCTGAAAGAAATACTAGAATAGATTTAGATTCGATTGACTCCAGCCCGAAGCATTGAACTTTGACAGTGTCCTCGAGGCTCGAGCGACGGTTTGTATTCGTCTCGCGATGCGTCTCCTCGATCGAAATCTCGGGCTCGCAGCTTCTCTCCGCGTGCGGCCGCTGTGGACAGACGACTCTCGCGACGATGCCCGAGAGGGCAGAACGAACGAAGCGTCGGGCAACGTCGCTCGTGTGCGCCGCACGTATTATAGCACCAGTTGTGGTGCTCTGTGCCCGCGCGGAGAAGACGGAGGAACGCAAGTGCCGTGTAATGTGTATAAAATCACGGGCGTCGAAACGATGCGCGACGGGGAGGAGGTGGAGGCGGCTGTGGAGAGCGACCTTGCAGATGCTCCACTCGTGTCGGACGCCGCCGCCGTCGTCGTTCCGGCCGTCCGAAAGCGCTCGCCACTGCGCTGTTTGCCCTCGAGTGGTAGGAGCCGCAGCGGCAGCGGCGGAGGAGGCAACAGCAGCGGCAGCCTCCACACACGCCGGCTGACCTTCCCTCGGCCAAGGTCGTGGCTCGTCGAACGGCCACGCGATCGTTTCAACGCCAGACTGTTTTGACGACACGTGACGACGACGACGACGACGACGACGACTACCACGGCTACTGCACGTTGACTCCTCGCGGCACCCTAGTTGACATTAGCACCGACTGCAGGCTTCGTGGTCGCCTTGCCATTTTTTTGCACCGTGATTGCCGGAGACCGGGGCAAATTGGTTCACGCAGCGAAACTTGATTTAGTGCACGGGAAAAAAAGATATATTATTGATTCAATAAAACCGTGGATTGCGGGCTGCCAAAAACAATGTTTTTAGATTAACACCAGTTATTATTTTATTATTATACACACGGGCCAGGGCCCAATTACATTACTATTATTGTCACAATACGATTTAACATTGAAACAATTAAATATTCTTTTGCCTATTTTGGTGTTATCGTTTCAATATACTACGAAATTGTAGGAACCGGAGGTGACGTTGATTTGACTACACTTGTTTTTGGCAGCCCGCAATCCACGGTTTTATTGAATCAATGATAGTTTTTTTCCGTGTGTGGAGATTTCTTTCCGTTTTTTTTTTTGGATATTGACTGATTTTTAGGTGGTATAAAATTACATATTTTGGTCGTCCAGAATTTATGTACATTTTTATAAGTGATGAGGAGCCACTGTAAAAAAATGTCGTGATGCTGGGGAAATAAAAAATTCTGAACCAGAAATTCCCGCGTCTTCCCGCGGCTCCTAGAAATAGAGTCGCGATGCAGCTCGTTGCAGCAGCAGCAGCAGCAGCAGCAGCAGCAACGACAACAAACAGCGAAGCCTGCAAAACAAGACTAAACTCCAAAACATTTACCGAACGCTCGTGTTTATTGCCAATTTCCCAAACGCTCGTGACGTCCTATTTTCTCGAACCGCTATTGATAGTGCAGACGGGATTATCCCCGGGTGAATTCTACGCGGTTTTTCCCCGCGTGCCCGCCAAAACACGGCGGTCGCGCCGTAATTGTTTATTAGCGTAGACCGCCCGAAACGCGCGGCCAGCCAGAAATATAGAAAAAAAACCCCAGCAAAACAATTACCGAGAAAAAGAAGCAGGAAGAAATACGGATGTAGAGACGACGGAGATCGAGATCGATAGATCTCGGGATTCCCGGGAGTCGCGCAGCGGGGAAGACGGACGTGACTTAATACCGGAGTGGGAAGTGGCACGAGTGCGAAGAGCCGCAACTTCGTCGTTGCGGTGGCAGCGTCGCCGCCACCGCCGCCACCGCCGCTGCCGCCGCCGCCGCAGTCGCAGTCGCCGCGCACACGTAAACGAGTCGACGCGCGTTTGTGTGCGCGCCGTCTAGACGGGAGGTAGTTGGGGGGAGGGGGGGGGGGGGGCGAGTAAGGGACCGGGAGGTATAGGTATGGTAGGTTTGGATGAGGACGACGAGAGAAAGAAAGGAGGTGGAAGAGGACGAGACTCTGAGACTCGTGGAAAGGGGGTGAGGAGGAGGAGGAGGAGGAGGAGGAGGACTGAAGCAGTGAGTGAGGGGGGGAGGGGGAGTGGAAGTGGTGATCGAGGGACTGGGTAAGCCCCATAGCAGCCAGCGAAAAAGAGAGAGAGAGAGAGGGAGAGAAAGTGCGGGAAGCACCTACTGTGAAACAGAGACGCAGAGACAGCGACATTGAGTGGGAGAAAGAGAGCGATTGGAAGGTACAGTGAGGGGAGAGAGGCGAGGATAGAAGGTATAGAGATGCAGATAAACCGGGAGAGGGGGCGGGCGGGGGGGGGGGGGAGGGAGAGGGTTTAGAATAGGTGTGGGACAGATAGAGAGAAAGAGAGGAGACGATATAGATAACTAGCGTTGAGAGAATATGGAAGGAGAGAGATATATAGATATATAGTTTATATATGTGTAGATATATATAATACTATAGACGTATATGTAGATATGACATATATATAGATATATAGTTTATATATGTGTAGATATATATAATACTGTAGACGTATATGTAGATATGACATATATATAGATATATAGTTTATATATGTGTAGATATATATAATACTATAGACGTATATGTAGATATGGCATATATATAGATATATGTATAGACGAAGAGCAGGATGAACTGTGGTGGACTGGGGGGTATGATAACCGGCTATCATATCTCAGGGCCGAGCTGCAGTGCTGAGTCCTGGCGCTGCTGCTGCTGCTGCTGCTGCGACCCCAGTCTCGGCTTCGCCCTTCTCCGCTCATTCTCGTTCTGTCTCTTGCCAGCCCTACAGCCACTCACACCACTGCCGCGTGGATATATAGATATATAGAAGGACCTGCGTTCCTTTATCTCTCTGTCGCTCTCGCTCTTGCATTCTCGTTTCATGCACCAATCTCACCGGCCTATATGTATATAAAATATATATGTATATATCTATGTATCTGCTGTATCCGATTCGGTGGATCTGCCTCTCTCGCTCATTCGCGTTTCACCTCTTGGCTCGTCGGTGACTCCCTCGGCCCTTTCCCGGTGCCGTCTGATCGTCTTTCTCTCGTTCTCGTTCCGTCTCTCCGCGCCGCGCGAGCGTCTTGCAATCTCTGTCCGTGTCTCTCGCCCTGTTTTCTCGTGCCTCGCGTCCACCGGGTGCTGCCTCACGGTGATACTGACGGTCTCGGTGAGCACTGTCCACTGCGGTGTCTCCGCACCAGGAACGGTCCAGCCGAGGTTGTTGAATTAAAAATGTAGGAAATATTCGTGATTTCGATTTTTGAAATTTTGTATTTTATTGTTAACCCTTCCCGGTTGCAAATTCGTGGAATTTCGTGATAAATTGCTACGGTCAATGTGACCCTAATGTGATCACAAAGGATTAATAGTCACCCATATTGTACACAACAAATAAACAAAATAAATTCTGTTTTTGAGTATAGTAAGACCTCGATTATCCGGCGTCGGGTAATACGGAGTGCGTATATATTATTCTCCGTATTATCCGAGGCCAAATAATCGAGGTCTTACTGTAATATTTTCACACAAAAAAAAAAAAAATTCTCTATTTTTTTAAATAAAAATATTCTCCATTTTTTTAAATAAAAATATTCTACTTTTTTTAATAAAAATATTCTACTTTTTTTAAATAAAAATATTTTACCTTTGTTTAAATAAAAATATTCTCAATTTTTTTGCATATAAATATGCTCAATTTTTTTTAATAAAAATATTCTCCATTTTTTTTTAATAAAAAGTTTCATATTCTCCCCGGCAACGTCAAACAATAATAAAATCTCCAAATAACAAATTCGTTATTCCTCTCTCTAACATTTTTCTAAGAACAAGATAAAAATAAAAATTCCCTAAAAACAATTGCCCAATTTCCCGGCGGGCCAGAAATAAATCCAAAGGAAACCGTATCAATCAGCTTCACGGTGCGCGCGCGGCGGCGGACGGTTATATACCCACATAGTGCCGCGTCTGGTGTATTTTGCTCTCTCGCCTAGACTCCCTGCCAGGCGCGCGCGGCTCTCGCTCGCTCGTCTGTTCGCCATCTCGCTCGGTTAGCACTGCACTCTTGTTGTTGGCGAGACGCTGCGACGCCCCCGCCACCGCCGCCACCTTGCGTCCTCGCCAACGGCTCGAGAGTCTGAGGCTGCCGGTGCCGCTGTCTGCCGCTCGGCCCTACCAGCTGGGTGAGAGCTATACGCGAGCGCGCTGCACCGGGCGGCTCCGTCCCTCTCTCGCTGCGCCAGCAACGGCAGCAGCAGACCTCGCCCGAGCGTGATAACTCTTTCGTCTTCTGCTATACGCTTCCTTCTGCACTTTATTTTCTCTCGCCGGGCCGGGTGACTCTCCTTCTTCCTTCTCCTCTCCGCGTCTCTCCGTCTCCTCTTTCTGTTCTTTGACTCTCCGCCACCCTTCGACCCCGCCTTCTCCTTTCCGCCCTGCGCCCGCGTCGCCCTTCGGCCTTTTGCAGCGTCGCGCG